>JARLTB010000042.1:600000-927500 GCA_030141615.1 Unio pictorum | reverse complement strand
GTGGTTGTAAAATGGATACTTCTGACATCAAAAATACCAATAATTTCCTTAAAAATAAGGCTGCTCACCCATTCTGACACACTTCAGAAACCATGTTTAAAATGAATCCATCATGCAAGCATTTGTGAAGGATGAGGGGCATTATTGGAGTAAAGCCGGAGGCTATGCATGTATACATAGCATGTTACTCTGTCATTGGCAGCAACAGGCACTTTTCAAAGAAAAGGATACCTTTTTCTCAGTCACATGATGTGTCATCTACGGTATCCTATATAGACAAGCCACCCACATGAGTTATCTCATAATTTAAAATGAAATGTTTTGTTATCTATTTAAGAAATGGGGGGAAAACACCCGAGATGGTGAAACCTCAACTTGCAAGAACGAATGGGTGGGTGTAAACATGCTCAGCCTCCAGCTTTACTCCAATATATAATCCCCCTCATCCTTCACATATTCTTGGATGAGGGGTTCATTATTTTCATAAAGCCTTCAACCTCACATATATACATAGCATCTTTAATGATTTACAACAAAACATCTGCTAAAACCATTAATAGGAAAAAGGACACACGTGTTAAGCTGGAAATCATGATCAAACAAGAAATATTATTTATATGCTATTAATAAGTACTTTACCAAAACCTTAACTATTAGTTTTTGAATATCCCTTAGATAAATTTTTTTTAAGTCTTTACTGATACCCAGTCTGCTGTTTTTAATTTAATGTGCAAGGAACAGCCTTGTCTGCATTTCCTTTAGACCCAATATTTTCTTTAAAAGCTAAATATCTGTTTCTGACAGGTTATTTATGTCTATGAGACATTTTTGCTTGTTTTTGTCGCCATAACAGGCTTGTACTTTGTCACTTTCTGAACTTTAGTCACAATATACCTGTCTGCATAGGTTCGAGTCTCAGATTCGGCCAATGTGGGTATGTGAGAAAGCTTGCCAGTAGCTTCTTGTTGGTCAGTGGTTCTTTCCAGGATTTTCCCGGGTTCTTCCTCCACCATAATACTGGCTGCCATGTATAGCCTATCTAGTGCTGAAAAATGGCGTTAAACCCTACAAAGGCAACAACATAACTCCTCTGGCCCAAAACCCAAAAAATCTGAGTTGGCTTCAAAATCGGTAATTGAGAGGACTTTGTCCTCTTCAGTAGCCATTACAAATAAACAAAAAGAAACTATGACAAATAACACAGATTGCATGGACCACATCCTAAGCTAGCTAAAACACCACCTAAACATGCATCTATTATTGTACTTACCAGGTACATACCGTTCCACTACAACACCAGAATAACTATGAGATAACTCATGGGTGTGGCTCATCTATATCGGAAAACTCAGGTGACACATCATGTGACTGATAAAAGTTTCCTTTTCTTTGATGAGTGCCTGTTTTCATCAATGATGGAGCAACATGCTATGTACACATGTGAGGGTGAAGGCTTTATGAAAAATAATAGCTAAAGATGTTTTGCTCATTGTAGTGTTTTCCTTTACCATCATTTGTGCTTGAGAGACCCCCAAATTTTAATTTGTCCTCCAGTTTTGAGACCAAATTTACTTTGTAATTCTCTGATTATTTTTGGACTTGCTTCTTAAAACCATAAGTTCTTTTTCTCAATTTGATCATGTTTTTCTAGGGAAATAAATTATTTGTTAAATTTTACAAAGCTTTGTCTTCACTTTTTTTTGGGTCACTGTTTAAAAAATCCTAAACATGTAACATAACTATAAGGTAGATAACAGCAATGAGGTGTTATAGATTAAATTTCCATGTATAGTCACAAGTCAAACTGCGCACAACATGGACCTAGATCTGCTATTGCAGACAAATCTGGGTTTATGTAGCTTGTTATGTGAAATCAGTAGAACAAACAACAAAGACCCAAATATGCTGTTACATTATGCTATTACAGATAAGGTTGTTGTTGTTTGCATTTGGACTCCACTTATAGTGAGTATATACAATAGCTCTGACAAGAAATAATAAAAATTAACTACAGAAACAGTGTAAAAAGAGGTAGGTTATCTAAAAAGTACTTTTTGTTAAATAAAAATTGCTTTAAAAAAAAGAAAAAAGGCTGCTGAGCTAAAACTGGAGAAAAAACATTTGCATACAACATTTATCTATGCAATTCAAATTTTCTAGTAAAACTCAAATACATATGCATGACCTGATTTACCAAGCATACCGACTAAATTATAAAAAGTTTTATACTGTCACAAGTCCAGTCTTAAAATGCATGAATTGGCACTTTCAGTGTTTCTATTTGAATAAAATTATAAATAATTTCAAAATTTTGACATATATTTGGACCCATTCAGGTTGGCAATACCATATTTGTCAATTTTTCAAAAGCTTTCTCATATAATGCAACTGACAAATAACAAGCCCAGTTATTTGACAAAATTCCAATCAACTACTTTGACAAATCTGACAAATTTTCATACAAGAAAATTTTACCAAAACCACATTCACTTTTGAGCAAATATTCACAAAATGAGAAATACTGTAAACAATGAATACATGAATATGAAATACTGCCACATTTAACTTTGCAAACATGCATGACCCTAATGCAGACCAAATATATTCAAAACTCATGAAAATTTTGAAAAACTTCTATAATGATATAAAAACTGAATTAGGCTATCCATTTATGTATACTTCAAATGATGTATGCTAAACTGTGCAAACAATATTTTTCTAAGTCCAACAAGTTCCAAAATGTGTCACAGTATACCCGGTAGTAACAAAGATAATGAGCCATTCTTGCAATGGCTTGAAAACCTAATCAGATCATCTACTATTGACAGAATGTGAAAAGTTTCATGGCTATAATCTAATAATTTTTATGCTATTTTACTAACATAGTTTCTTAATGGATCAACAGACTTAATGGCTATTATAGATGGACAGCAGCAAAGCACTATGCCTTGCCTGTTATCACATACAGGTAGTACAAATTTCTGACTGCTCATGATGAGACCAATATTTGTCAGTATTGACATATCCTTAATGCAACCTTCTGTGTAGATAAAGCCATATAAGCCTTTATTATTTGACTCTCATGTGTTCTAAACATGTGTCTCCTATTCTGCAGCAAAATCAGTTGCTAATTTTAGCAACAAGTTTTTTAAAAAATTATCTACAAATATACTAAAATTTCATCAATTAAACATTGTCTCAACTTTTCTGCTGCAACAGGGATAAATTCTCAAAAGATTCTTTTCACTACAATATTACTTTCACCGTCATCCAATCCTGGCCAGCCAAACCAATACAGACTACTTTGTGTTCACCCATTTTGATACTGATTCTCGTTCTTTCACATAGTTTGCACTGGAAGTCATCCAGTTTAAGCACAAAGCACATGTGCATGTAAATTGTATTAATACCAATCTGAACTTCTTTGGACATTTAATAGTGTAGATATAATGCTACTGAGAAAGAAAATAACATAAATATTTTAAATATAACCACAACAAATGAAATTTACACTTAAAACTAAAGTAGACTAAGAGTTTGTTCAGAAAACATGGTTACTTCCTATAATGGTGTTTCTAAAAAGTATACAAGTATGCAGATCTCTAGGTCACAATTATACTACATAGATGCTACATTTTAGGACAGTCATCAAAAACTGCAAGAGCAAGTACTCAAAGAGTTCCTGAAAGGATGGAAAAACTGAGAGAAGGACATGATTAATCCTATATACCTAGGGCCATATGCATGCAAGTGATTTTTTGAGCACTGTTTTGATGAATTCTGACTTACTGATGGTGTAGGCCCCACACTGGGTTGTTGATATCATGAGAGTTATGCTCCCATCCAACAAAGATGTTTAATCCAGACATGAAAAGGACTAATTATGGCCTACACTTCCAAGAAGGTTCATGTAACATGTTCTCTCCTCGGGTCCCAAACTACTGATGCCCATGGTGAAGCACAGCAACAGGTGGGCACCCCAACCAAACAAACTAGGATCATACAGATCAAAATGTCCAGTAGGGATTTCTTAAGAGATATTGATGCCATGTGGCATTTTACTCTTTCAATGATGCAGTGACTTTTGTCTCAGTTGTATTGTAATGCAGGATCTGTTTGACCAGACAAGGCATGACATTGGGCCAGGAGGACAATCTGCAGTGAGTACAAGAGAGGTCGAGCAGGTCATGTAAGTGCATTGATTTACCAAGGGGCTGAACACACACACACACACACACAAATCGATCATTGAAATCAACTCCTTTTTGTTAAATGACTCTTAGAGCTCCAGAATCCATGGAATGTGCATGTAGGGAGGTGATTGGGATGAGCAAAACAATTCCACATCAATGGAGCAATAATCCTTAAGTTCTCAGTTTACAAGAAATTCCAGTTCGGAGAAGATGGTAAGGAGACTGTTGTTGTCCTGCAATAGGACTAACCATATGTTGACAAGATTGGCCTGAACAGGGTGACAAAACAGTAAAAGATCATTGTGAATGCCCACAGACTGAGTCTGAGTGCATAAAATTGGTATATGGTTCAATGAATCATAAAATGAAGGATGGTTCGGTTTGGTTTTGTGGGTTTAATACCATTTTTTAGCACATGATAGGTTATACATGGCAGCCAGTATATTTGGCAGCAGATAAACCTAGAAAGATCCCAAGAAGAAACAGCAATGCAAGGAAAGCTACTGGCAAGCTCTGTCACATACTGCATTTAAGATCTGCATTAGTTTTATTTATGATAAATTAAACATCATAAAAGTCTTTTTAAGAAAACCTCATGTTGATATGACTGTTTGTTCAGGATGAGTACCAAGATTTTAATAGATTGCTGTGGCAACCATACTGGATGTCTAAGCAGCACCATTTTCACTCAGGATCGAACTAGATTTTGGGATGATATGTATAGTTTCATGGCAATCCTCCACGTATTTTAAGAGAAGCAATGATAACAAAGTTGTGCTAATAAATAGTATATAGAAAACTGTCTATGATCAATAGAACTAACAACCAGTACTGTTCCTCTGATCTTCTCTGCATATGGGGATTAGGTCAAGCTCCACAACATAGAAACTGTTCACAGTCCCCTTCTTGAAGTATAAACACTTACACGGTATTATCATGAGAGTTAATCTGTGCAGCCAACTTGGATTCCTAACTCTGCCATTTCACTCCTGGAGTCACAGCTTAAAAGCGACTGAAATCTACACTTATAGTAAATGTAATGGCTTAGTGGTTAATGCAATGGACTTGCGACCAGATGATTGACGATTCAATTCCCAATATATGATCAGCCTGAATCCTCATTAACTTGAGTGGATGTCACTCTTGATTATACAGGCTTATCCTAGTCTGATGATAATCTCATGAAATATATCCTCTATAGTGTTCACAAGCTCAATCTGATGCATGTGAGCAAAAATGACTACTCAGGAAATGCCAAACCCAAAGTGAAAACTATCAATAAATTACTGAAGAAAAACATATGTATAAATCATTGCAGTATCTGCAAGAAAAACATGTATACATCATTGCAGTATTTGCAAGAAAAACATGTATAAATCATTGCAGTATCTGCAAGAAAAACATGTATAAATCATTGCAGTATCTGCAAGAAAAACATGTATAAATCATTTGCAGTATTTGCAAGAAAAACATGTATAAATCACTGCAGTATCTGCAAGAAAAACATGTATAAATCATTGCAGTATTTGCAAGAAAAACATTATAAACCATTGCAGTATCTGCAAGAAAAACATGTATAAATCATTGCAGTATCTGCAAGAAAAACATGTATAAATCATTGCAGTATCTGCAAGAAAAACATGTATAAATCATTGCAGTATTTGCAAGAAAACATGTATAAATCACTGCAGTATCTGCAAGAAAAACATATATAAATCATTGCAGTATTTGCAAGAAAAACATGTATAAATCATTGCAGGATCTTCAAGAAAAACATGTATAATCATTGCAGTATCTGCAAGAAAAACATGTATAAATCATTGCAGTATCTGCAAGAAAAACATGTATAAATCATTGCAGTATTTGCAAGAAAAACATGTATACAAGAAAATCATGTATAAATCATTGCAGGATCTGTAAGAAAAAACATGTATAAATCATTGCAGGATCTGCAAGAAAAACATGTATAAATCACTGCAGTATTTGCAAGAAAAACGTATAAATCATTGCAGTATTTGCAAGAAAAACATATGTATAAATCATTGCAGGATCTGCAAGAAAAACATATATAAATCATTGCAGTAAATGCAAGAAAAATTACTGAAAACGGAGTATTAACATTAAAATGTAAGCAAAAACAAAAAAAATATCCAAAAATATTAATGACAAAAACATAAAGTTACTTTTGTGCTGAGATAACCTTTGTTATAAATACTATTCAAACTTTAAATGAAGATGTCAAAAGAAAGATGAACCCTGATGGATATTGAGAAGTGAAACAATTTTGATGATAATGCAGTGAAAGCTTGAACCAAACAACATCTGGCATGTTTTGGCCACCTTGAAGGGGAATTATAACTATATCCTGGAATACCTAAGGATATTATGATACAGTGCAACTATGTTTATATGCATACACATGTGATGTACTACTACACAGTTGGGTACATGAAACTTGGGTCAATTATTTTGTAGACTGAGCCAACAGTTCCAAAATTTGCATCATACATCTGGAAGTGGGGTTCTGGGACTTGGGTTAATATTACCCCGGTACATATATTCCAATTAAACCATCAGCTGTATGTTTCACATGTCTGAGAATGACATTAATCAATGACTGAACTGTCAACACATTTAAGACTTGGATCCATGGGAGATGCTCTGAGATCCCTCTGTACCCCTACAAACTCAGTCAATGGTCATAACAAAGCAACCATCAATATCCCACCCAATAACCACATACACACTTAATGGCATAAGAAGACAGAATTTACACAAGCAAATGCCTCTGACCCTGGTGTTCATAACTACCCCTGGGTAGTAACAAGAAATTAATAATTAAATTATAACTATGCTCCTGTGAATCATATCTACAATTATTGAGCATTAAAAAAAACAAATACTCATTAGGAAATAAGCTAAAAATTTGGTGTGGTCAAAAGGTGTCAGCACAGGGATATATATATATATATATATATATATATATATATATATATAACATAATACTAGTGGCTTTAGTTTTATCAGATCAATATGTACAAGGTATAAGGATAACATGACCAGTAAGAGACCAGGCCAGGATTACAGTCATAAATTTCATCCTCACCAACAAACTGGAGCTTAAATTCTATGATGTTACATTACACCTATTATGTCATGTCATGCTGGAATGATGCCCATTCATAGGTTATCATTTAAAACATAAATTCGTAAATTTGTTTAATGGCATGGAACTTACTGTTTAACAAAACAAAGCAAAAATGAACCTCCTGTGCAAATCAAAATGTCTGAAAATCACCTATAATTCAATACAGTCCCTAAATGTAACACGAGTGTAACAATCTGGTAATATGTAAATAAACAGCTGTAATAGTGAATATAATCTCTGCAACTAAGAAGCACAACTGAAAACCATAAACAGTACAAATACATTGAATTTGAACCTACATGCTTACTACTGATTAGATACCAATCACAACAAGCATGCAGATGACATGATCACAGGTCACATGACACAAAGATGTTTGATGATCCTTGCCTGCTGTAAGGTTGACTTTAATCATCCTCAAGTACTGTCTGGTGGACATATTATTATGTTTAGCTAGAGTTTCAAATACACACATGTGATGCCCATCATCAAAGGAGTGTGAACTGAGTTTTGAGACATGTGGTGGATATTGGTCACTTTTTTTAGGAAAGTTAGAGAGTGGGGGATGACCATATCTAAATTTTTTACTTTGTCTATAAGGGAAGTTATTCTGAGAGTTAAGCTCCTGTCTGTTAGCACGATCGAGACGTAATGAAATTTTTATCGTGGTTGTTGCAGCAGTACTAGTGGAGGTGGAAGTAGTGGTTGCATCAGGCTGCTGAGGATGTCGATCCGTCCCAAATAATACTAGCACCCAATCCTTTAACCTAGCACCTCGGACTGCAAACAAAACATACAAGAAAACATAGTCACTCTCATGTTAGTGTTAGTATTATGCAAATGCAAATTAGTGTGAAACCAAAAGCAAACCAAATCTATCTAAGTAGCCCCAGTGGCTTATAAATATGATATAAATATTGGTCATTTATGAATAGAAAGGTCATTTTATCATTTTATGCTGCCAGCAGCTTGATTAACAAAATGGAATCATGTACAATCTATTTTATTTCTTCATTTTACAGCATATATGCTATCCTAGTGCATCTATTTGGTAATAAATAAAAATGCTGAATTTCATAGTATTTTCGCTTTACATCTAAAAACTAAGGTAACCTTCATATTAAATGCAGAGAAAAACAGGAAAACTTTCTTGACTAAGAAGCTCCTAATAAGATTAACTCTAAAAGTTACCGAACCATGTTTGCAAAGTTATTTTCTTATGAAAAGTTTCTGCTTCAACAAATTAAAAAAGATAAAACTTACTGTATTACCTAGAAGACTAATTTGATCATGTATTATACACTGTATATTTCAGCACAATTGGGGCTATTTAGATAACGAAAATACAGTTATCAGATATGATTACACAGAATACCTATAAACTGTAATTAGATCTTAAAATATACTAGTATTTTATACCTTTCAAGGATATTTATTTAAAATCATAACAGAGATGGTAAGTACTTATTATGATTGTTGCATCCATCATGCATGATTGATGAAGAAATTAGTAACCCAGTAGGAAGCAGTTTAAATTAGTTAGCAGTTATTTCCAATAATCTGTCATTAGTAATTAGTAAATGTAATAAAATACAACTAATCCAAATCTGAACATAATAATTTCATCTAAGTCATACAGGTTCAATCAATTATGAAAGTTCAGAAAATGGTATTTTCAGCCTTGTTTATTCATTTGAGTAAATTTTTACTCAACTTTGATTATTATCCTATATGAATAAATTTTATATTGCTGAGTGAAAGTTGCAATATATTGCAAATATTTGATTAAAACATACAGGATGTGTGATATTTTTAAAATCTGAAAATTGAAAAAAGTGAAATCCTATTCTGAAATATTTCAGGATAATAAACATTATTTTGGACATTTCAGCTATTTTTGTTGGATAATTAAAAACATTTTCACTTTTCTAATAAGAGTTCTGTGAACTAGTCCTTGATGTGAATTTCTGATAAATTTGTTGTCATATCTATGACACAGGTTAAGTATTGTATAAACTTCATGAAAACTGAGAGGAAATAACATTGAGGAGGATAATCAACTTAAGTAAAATGTAACCTTTGTTCTTTTTTTGCATATTACATCAATATAATTCAGTGTTACTAGCTGAAATTTTACTATTAAGTAGATAAATCAAAACTTTAAAACTATTTTCAAGTTTCTACTATTTGTGTTCATTGTAAAACATTCTTCATCTTCAGACTTCAGTGATTTACAGCATTCAGTTGTATCATTGGCAAACTCCAAACAGTTTTTGCATTTTTAAATAAAAATAACCTGTTATATAAAAAACAACTTCATGCATTTTAATTCTAAAACCAGAACATTTAATAAAAATGAGTTATTCAATTAGGACACTACCATATTTAACGAGAAATAATGCAAACAATTAAGCCAAGGCAATTCATATGCTTTTTTTACCAACAATGCATCTCTTTTGCAAACCAGTGTTTTATCTGCTGCCAAGTGATGCATCTGCACTTTGTATCAGCATTTTTATGTTCAGTGACAAGTGATGCATCTGCATCAATGTTTTGTGTACTGATGAGTGATGCATTTGCATCATGCATCAGTATGTTTTGATTATCAACATGCATCTGAAATCTCTATCAGATTGATTTATCCACAATATTTAACCATATGCAATATATGCCAAGCAGCTTAGACCCAGATATCCCAATACATAATACACCAAGATGGTGGGGTATATGTTGTTTCTTGCAGATACTAATAACAAACACACTAAGCTTATTTACAAATGCATTATGTGACAGCAGGTCTTGGTCTACACTGTATGCAGTCATGTGCATGTTACACCAAAAAAAATGATACTTTGGAGTTGAGCAGAGACAGTCATCCCTCACTTTATCACATGTCATTATAAGGCAGTCCCTTTGATAAGACATGTATAGTTATGGCTCACATTTCATTACTTATAGGAATATTATGTGTAACATACCTCAGTATTAGGTAGTCAACTTTTATGGATTATAGTGAGGGAGTACTGTATATGCTATTCTATATTTACTGTATTGTCAGATTATATATAATAGACATTCTAATGACCAGCTCAAAACTCAAATCATTTGCTATGTGTATATAGTAAATCAACCATGCATGCTGGACTTCCAATAAAATGCAATCAGGCATCTTGCAGTCTCAAGTAAACCATCTTAATTTTTGTTATACATTTGAGAAAAAAATAATTTGAAAGAATTAAAAGAAAAAAAGATGCAGGACTGTTGCCTGTGAATTACATCTTTTATTTGGAAACATAAAACGCAGTGTGCAGCACCATATTAATACTACCAAATTCTGCATCTAGTGTAGTGCAAATTCCAATAGCGGAGAGGTCAAAAGAGTTGACCTCTGAAAAAGGAAGCCATGGGTTCAAATAAATACAGGGATTTTTTGGTCAAAAATACTACAGCAAAATAATGGAGTTCCAAGGCCTACAAGAAGAAAAAAAACCATGTTAATTCTCAAGAACCTGAGAAGGCAAGTGTCAATAAAACATAGTTAACACATTAACCCCTGGATGTTTTTGTTGTTATCGTATGAAATGTGAGTAGGAAACACATTTTGGGGGCTATTTCTAAATACATGTACATCCTAATACATCGAATTCCAAGCAATTTTCCATTAGCCTAAAGCTTAGTTGTTTTAGAGGCATTGTTTTCCATTGGTTACTTTGCTCAAGTAATGGACCCATCTTTTTCGTATCGAGACCCGTCTGTGTGCAGTTCAGACTGGTTTGCCTTAGAGGCCAAAAAAAATCTAAATTCTGGGCACAAAATTGGATTCCGACCCCTGGCAAATTTTGGGCGAGAAAAATAAAAAAAAACTGGTCCAAACAATTAGGTTTCTCCCTCTATACTTTGTAGTGCAACTAAAACGTTCAGATTATTTGGCATCTTTGTAGAGCTAAATCTGTCTACCATTCTATAATATCACCCACTTTAGTTTATCATACATGAACTTGAAACTACCTCCTGTCCAATAAATGCAGTGCCAGAGGTCAATGTGTTAAAATGTAGTTAAAATGAAGTTATTTGTTATTTTCATTGGCCTCAGCTGATTGTCTAACACAGATGCCCCTCTATTAAGTACAGCGAATCATAAAAAGGGGAGTCTACTTCTTAATTAATCAGTTAGGAGTCATCAACAGATGAAACGACATGGACATTGATCTGCTAGTACATTATGTGACAGCAGATTAGGATCTATATTGTTTGCAGATGGCAACTTATAGACCAGTATATATGGTATCTTATCTCTTAATTAACAAATTTAACTCTACATTATGGTTTTGTACACAACAATTTTTATAATCCATGAATGCTACAAAATTATTTTTCATCTGATCTATGTATGGTACAGATAACTTTTTTTCTTATTTCTCAAATTTGGCTAATTTTAGGTATCTAAGAAAATAGTTATTTCTTTTTGCCTTCTAAATATTTAAACTTTTGATAAATAAAATAAAAGTATGTAACACATTGCAGACTACAATGTATTTTCAGTCAATTAAAATCAAGGTGTTCCTTGGCACTGCCAGGACTCCACCACCACGAAAAGGATTTTTTGGGTAATTAAATCTCATACTTCAGAAAATACCAAAAATAGTAATTCCAGACACATTGCTAAGATCAGTTATACAAGTCATTTAATGTTGATTTTTTTAAAAATTAGGTGTAATTCATTTGGATACATAAAATATGTCTGCAGAACATGAGCAGTTTTTCTGATCTTTCTGACAAAATGACTACAAAATGTATTTTCTGATGGTACTTTAAGGCAAATCCAAAGCTTAAATGAAACAAACATATACACCAATATAGTAAAGCTTTATAATGCCCATATCTGGACTACAGTTAAACAAACATATACATTGATATAGTAAAGCTTTATAATGCCCATATTTGGACTACAGTTCTGTGCGATATAAATATAAGAACAAAAAGTTTTACAGAGTGTACAGCAGAAACCCATTGATGTTAAATGTCAATAATAATATATTTTACTTACTTTTGTTTTCTTCTTTTTTAAAAAACAAAAAACATTTGGTTTTCTTATATATATAAATTTATTCATAAGGAAAAAGTATTTTCTATGTCTTGTCTGAGAAAAGTGAACAGTGCATTGTTTCTTAGAACTTGTTCCACAGCTGACTGAGTAAACTGCTGATAAATTTTACTTACACACTTACTCTAAAGTATTAATAAGCAAGTTCTTTCATATGATGTCAATGGATTTCTGGTGAGGATGAAAAAAAATCTTCCGAGCTATGAAAATAAGAGCATTTAAACCACATCTCTAGATGACTTAAAATGAAAACAGAGCAATCATGCAGTACTTTCCAACAAAAGTTTTCCAGTAATAAACAATCATTGTAAAGTGTTTTAAATTTTCTTAAATATGACAACAGTTATAGTCTTATAGTGAAGAATATGTTCCATATGATACATAATTATATACAGTATTATGGCAGTTCATACATACACATGCAGCCATCACAAAGGGTTTTGGTCTTGTCAACATCAATGTCACTTATTCATGAGACTGCATACATTGATATTAGACTTATTTCTAACTATTTAAACTTAAACATATTTTGAAAATCATTAATAAAGATCTTCAAACTGTAGAAAAACTATGCAGTTTTATATACTTCTTTATTCTTAGGTGTCAAGTTAAAATACTATTTCTTCCAGGGGGAGGGGGGTGCTTATCACAGGAGAAATATGGTAACCTAACCATATTTCAGACAGATTACATTCAATCTTTTGCAATCATTACTTAATAAATGTATCATTGGCTATGCATATTTACTAATTTGGAATGATAAGAACATTCATATGTTAATACATGAACAACTAAAATTGAAACAGTTTAATTAGCCTTTTAATTTGGTAAAATATAAACACAAAATGGCATCACATCACATTTCTAATATTTCTTGAAGTAAATTTAAAACATGGGTATGCAAGATAGCATCTCTAATAGCATGTATTTTAACTCTTTTTTACATACATGTATATATGCTTATTGACATGAAATCGGTTAATTAGAGAAACAGCTGAAAACTGAAATATTGTCTCAATTCTCATTTTTGCATAACACAAATATAATTTTAAAAGTTTTTCTCAACTAAAAAACTGAAATCATGGTAACTAAAAGTTTTCATTGTTGTGATTAAAATATGTGCAAAACAATATTTTGTAAAAAATCTAATACATGTATAAACAGTCCAATCAAGAATTTTATTATCAATATGAAGCTAATAGATTATTGTACATGCTTTTTCATATTCCTCTCTAAGACAGCATGTTTTCATTATTCCCTTGATGGCAGCAGAGCAGTAACAAAGATGATTCTTTGCAAGCATATGTATATAAAATATATATTCAAAAGCATCATTCATGCCAAACCACTGAAATTCTATAAAGCACATGTGAAAGACTAAACAAATGAAGCTTTCAACTTTACTTACAAACATTGCTGCTGTTGTTGTACAAATAATACAAAGGAATAGCTAAAAATATCAACAAAAATTTGGAAATAAAAAGAGCAGGAGATATGAACAAAATGATTTTTCTAATGTACCACCCCCAAAGAAAAAACAGAAAACTGAAACAAACAACCAGTCTGTACTAGAAATCACTCACTATGTAAAAATCTGACTGAATAACAAAACGAATATTTGCATGCATGAATATGTACTGGACATGTAGCTGCGAACTAAAATTGTGTGAAGAAAACTGTGAAGAATTAAAGGAACATTAATTGTTATAAGAAGCAATACTTCCTACAAAGATATTAATCTAAATTGATAAAAATCATTCGCCTCATAACCTTTGATTAACACTTACTGGTATCTTGCCATATGTAGAAGCCAAACCAAAATTTAAAGAAAGCTTGTGTAAACTGACATAGGAATGACCTTTAGAAACATGAAAGTTCAATTTACCATTGCTAAAATGTCAATATTTAACCTCTAAAGCAATATCTAGATATCTTTAATCTATACAAATCAGGAAGAAATCAATCTAATTCTAGTAAAGCATCTTATTCTGATGTATGCCATTGACATGATAATTGACTTGTAAAAGGTAACAGTCAGACAAAATTTTCCTCCATATTTACTCACATATAAGTTGAGTCTAACTGCAAATAACACAGACCCTGGCATCACATGCTGAGTACACCAGTTCTACTGGGTCATTATGTAAATCTGAGTCAGCAGTTTGACTCTACTTTTAATCGAGTACATATGGTACACAGTTGACTCATGCAGTGTCGGTGATCATGTGGAATGAATATGTAACAATTACATAGTACCATATCTACTGTGTACAACACACACACAACTGGGAAGATGTGCAGACCCAAATCTGCCACTGTGTAACGCTATGGTAGATAAGGGTTTGCGCTATTCTCTTGCAATCACAAGAGTTCTGCAAAATGCGGTGCCTTTCCTGCTCTGATGAGATGTATTACTAATGCCCACTAAAGCCAACGGTATGGGAAAAATAGGCTACAATGGCAGCATTTTTATGATGATTAGTACCCTGCTATGAGGGGCCCCGAATGGTTTAAAGCACTTTCCGTGACAGATCACTGCCGTCTCACCTCTGTCTGCGTGGGTTCGAATCTAAGATTCAGCTAATGTAGTTATGTGAGAAAGCTTGCCAGTAGCTTCTCGTGGGTTGGTGGTTCTTTCTGGGGATTTTCCCAGGTTCTTCCTCCACCTAGCCTATCATGTGCTAAAAAATGGCGTTAAACCCTAAGACAAAAAAAAGTACCCTGCTATGAATATACCAAAAAAGTCATTACCTGCCTTAACATGTGTCATTCTAAAAGCATGATTTTCTTTATTCCCAAATCTCAGATATAGCTTGTTTTTAACTAAATGATTTTCGGAAACAAAGTGTTCTTGACCACATTGATATACATGTATGTGACTTACATGTAGTATGTATAAACACTAAACAGTCCTGCTAGAAGCTCATGTAAAACTATCCTTGCAATGGTTTATGTATAGAGGCAATTAAAAATGGACATACAATGATAATTTCACAAATTGGTTCACAATAGTTTGGGTGATATGTTAGGTCCATTGAAGAAAGATTGCTGATCTATACAGAACACAAAGTAGAACAATTTAATTTATCTGAAGTTAGTTAAATCAAGGATATGCATGTTAAAGAATAAAAGCTAGTGCACATCATACCTTGAAAGAAAATGTTTAAGCTATCTTTATTTAAGATTACATGTACATGCAAGTTCATGAACAGCAGCACCTTTTCTTTTCATATATAGTGTATTTTCCGACCTACAAGTAGATACTTTTTTACTTGAAAGTCAGGTCTTGGTCTTATACTCAGAAGCAGCATATAAGGATTTGAAAATGCATCGACTTATATATGGATTATGGTACCTGTTAATAGTATTAAAATTGCTTTATAATCGGCATAATCAAAAACAAGTCACATAGAAGAACAAATTCTTGTTAAATTACAATGTCAAAACATTGTTGTAAACTAATATGACTGCTTTTGAAATTGTATGTTTTGTTATTATTTAGATTGCATTCTGCATGTATTTTCTTATTTCTCAAACATGAAATAAGAAAACAATTACCAGTTAAAAAAATTCACTGGGCCGCATAGCAATCTTGTGGTTTATACTTTATAGTGTACTGTACTAATTTGTTTGTTCCTAAAAAGAGATGAAATAATTTTGCTTTATTCATCCTTTATAACCATACCTCAGTCTTCCTGATCACATTTTATCAACTGGTTCATTGATATTTGATTTTCCAGGACAATGTTGGACATTTGTGAGCGATTACTGGCATAGCTTTTTTACTGATGTAACTGAGCTTACAAAGGGATGTAATTCATATGCTATCCACTGAATAACCCAAATCATGCTTAGAATTGTATTCAACAAAGTTTCTCAAATAAATATGGTTTAAAATAAACTAAAATCAGATAGATAAAAATTACCACTCATAGATCATCAATGATCGAATTTTAGTTTCACATTTCAGTTTAAAGCAAATTGTAACGTCAACACATAACATATATTCATTCTTAATCAGCTATTATTTCGGTGTCTCTCTTTGATTATACTGGTAGTTGAGCCAGTTGTCATGAATGTTTAAACCCTGATATTGGCTTTGGCTACTGATACTAGTTACTCTATTGCCAATACCCTATTGTCCTTTACCATTAATCCGCATCAATTATACTACCAGTTTTCAATATCAAGTGCGTGTGAGTGTAATATATGAACACCAAAAGGTACTGACATACTTGCATTAATAGGCATTACCAGTGAGGATAATAAAGCTGTTGTCATACTGCACATGCCACTGCTACTTAGACCACAGAGTATGTTAGCAAACAAAAATGTCATCATATCTGCATGTCCATGAAGAAAGACTCTGAACTAATAAAGTGTGTTTTTCATGAGTGACTTTATCTCTTTTTGAAAAAAGGCATTCTTCTGATCTGACAGTAGGTCCATGGAATGGGAGGAGTTTGCATGAATGAGCCCAAAGCCCCATTTGAAATGACCCAACCTGGAAATAGCATGGAACACATTCTTGTCCACTTTAAGGTACAAGAGAGTTGACATAAGAACAGCTGCTAAATTCTTGCCATGGGCTGGGAGATCTAAACTGTATTTGTGTTGGAGTGAATATTATACCAGCAAGAGGAGAATGTTGACGAGATGTGGCAATCTCAAAATAAAGCCTTAGAAATATAATGGTCACCAATCCTGCCTGAAAGCCATTTATTGATATCTTTAATCTTTGCTGATTCAGAAGGACAGTGTCTCATTCTCCCCACCAAATTCTAGTGATGCCTTGACTTTATACTCTTGGATAGTGGTAGAGGTGGAGGGCATTTTGAAATTGCCAAAACCTTATAAATTTCCTTGACTGCGGCTTGAAAGCTGAATTCAGTCGACTGCATAGTTGAATCTGAATATGGTTTATTTGCTGGTACTTTTGTCACATTCACTGTGTGTCAGGCTCCATTCTGGATCAGCCTGCAGTTCTGAAAAGGTCATGCCAGGTGGCATCGCTGGAACTGCTAGCTGGTGTGCCAGGGGTATGGTCGGCCCAGATGCTGGCGGTATAGAGGTCACATCTGGTTATCACTGGTACTGGCTGCTCCAAATTAATGGCAGACAGTGAGACTTCTCACTAAAATTTCTGGTATAATAACAGTAACAATCTATTATGCTGGACTGTTTCAGAAAAATGGTCCCCATATTGGAATGGCTAGTGGAAGCTTAATGGCTGGTAATGCTAATATGGCCAGTAAGTGTGGCAGTATTAAGAAATGGATCAAAAGGATCGAAGATAAACCCCATGAACCCTGACTTACAGGCCCAAAGGTCACGTTCAGACATGTGGGTGTGACTTATGCCCACTGGACTCTGCCTACAACTGGGGGAAAGCTCCCCCAATGAGTTACATAAAGGTGCAGAATTTCGTTACTAACTGAAAAATGAAACCAGTCTCATCTTACAAGTTTATAGCCATACTATGAACTAACAATCCTTAGATAGCAATTATATTAAAACAACACCAAATAAGAAACCAAGCATAAAGTAGCTTATAGCCATACTATCATCTGACAATCCCTAGCTAGCAATTATATTAAAACACCACCAAATAAGAAACCAAGCATAAAGTAGCTTATAGCCATGCTATGATCTGACAATCCCTAGCTAGCAATTATATTAAAACAACATCAAATAAGAAACCAAGCATAAAGTAGCTTATAGCCATGCTATGATCTGACAATCCCTAGTTAGCAATTATATTAAAACACCACCAAATAAGAAACCAAGCATAAAGTAGCAATGCAGCATATTAAAACTTGCTAATATTATCTCTGTTACCAACAGTGTAAGCGAAAATAGTCAAAGACCCGCTAACTTGTAATGACCTTGCCTGAGGTCAACGATAGTGAGGCATAATGTGGTCTTAAATAGATAAAGTATGAGATTGAAAAGACTATTTTCGTCTTTCAGTAGAGCTGGATTCACAAGCTAGCAAGCTTTTATTTATGTAATGTAATTGTAGAACATATCTGAAAGAGAAAAATAATCCTTGTATGTTGGATAGGGAAATCCCACCCTCTGGATTTGACTCTGCGGGCAGGAACTTTTCAAAGCTTAATTTCTGCTGTTAATTCTGGGTGGGAAATCCCTATCCAATACCAAAACATGATTGATTCTATTACTCTCCCAATTGCTTTTGCAAGCAAGTAAAAGAGTAGCACCAACAGCTGAGATCCTGACATATCAGACCCTGAAGAGATGGCAGGTCTGGATCAAAGCTGTTACAGTTGTATGCATGTTGTACTTTACAAAAATACAGTGCCTATCAGACAAAAAAAATGAGACTTAGTTTTGAAATGAAAAATGTAAATGTATATGACTTGAATCTGATGTAATTCTAATATGTGTATTCTTTCCGAGAAAAAACAAACAGTGCAAACTAAAATATGATGCAAATATATTATTGATCATTGAAGCCAATGAAGCAGATATAAGAGCATATAATTTAGGGCATTGCTCCAAAGCAACCAGTCTTGGGTCTTTAATGTAAAGTAATTGGAAACAGTCAACAAAACAATACAAACTCTCAAGTTATATGTAAGCAGACTGGAACAACAATTTTTTTTCTATTTTTGCCATCCTTAATTTTGTTTAACCTTTTATTTATTTATATTAAATTAAAATAATTCCTTCAATGCTAAAGTTTTTATGAAGAATATTTGAAAACACTAATTATATATTCATTTATATGAAACAAGTATAAATAAAATTAACATTTTAATTTAAAAAATTACATTTCATGTCAAAGGTTAAAACCAGTGAAATGTTCTCAAGATGTGAGAACTTTCACACTCAGTTCTAAGTCAAAATGGGGACTATACATCACTTCAGACAATTCTTCTGTGTTTGTTAGTGTTATTGACCATTTGTTTTTATCAATGCTTGATCCTGTTTACCATTTGATGAATTAAAAACAATTATCAAAATATACCTTTGACTAGCCTAATCAATTGTAACTATGACAAGCACATTGATTCCACAATGCATATCTATTAACTTGGTTATATTAAAACAGTTTGATTACAAAATATCTATAGACATTTCTTCAGCAATTATCTGAAATAGCATGAGTCATATTTTACATTTTTTTTAAAGCAAAATCATCTTTAAGCAAGATACTTACGCTCCTTTTTTGATAATCATATACTCATTGTTTTCACTATGAAAATGAAGTCATATGAACAACATTCTTTTGCATACCTGGGCCCAGCTATCTGGAACCAATTGCCCATTGAAATTAGACACAAAGACACAGTGATCCCTTTCAAGAGTGCTCTTAAAATTCACATTTTTGACTGCAAGAACAAACTTAAAGACCTAATGTTTCATACCTTAAATATTTTCATAATTTTTTTAATGTTTTCCAATATCATGGTTTTTATTTTTCTGTAATCATATCATAATAGATGTTGTAAAGCGTATACTCCTGATTATAGTGTATTCCTGATTTTATAGTGTATTTCTGATTTATTGTGTATTCCTAAGTATAGTGTATTCCTAATTTATAGTGTATTCCTGATTAGTGAATTCCTGATTTATAGTGTATTTCTGATTTATAGTGTATTCCTGAGTATAGTGTATTCCTAATTTATAGTGTATTCCTGATTATAGTGAATTCCTGATTATAGTGTATTCCTGATTATTAGTGTATTCCTGACATATTGTATTTCTGATTTATAGTGTATTCCTGATTAATAGTGTACTCCAAAACCTATTGCTTTACATCAATGCTAGTGAGTCTATAAATATTATTTTTGTACTTTCTTGACATGTTCATTCATGCATTATACCCTAACTCTTATACAGTCTTCTTCCTTTTGAAAACACAATTTACATTTTTGAATTTGGGGCAAATCTGATCAGAAGGGGGAAGGCAAAAGTGCCAGAGGAAGGATGAAACAGTATGATTTGAATGGCTAGGTAAATGTTAATTTTATATCACCACCTGCCCATCTTTAGTCTCATTTATGTACATGTCAACTATCTCACTCAAGGAATAATACTGAGGATATCCAAGGCATTATTATCACTGAAGAATCTGTACACTGTAACACACTATACAATTATACTGATAAAGTGATACTGTAACACACTATACAATTATACTGATAAAGTGATACTGTAACACACTATACAATTATACTGATAAAGTGATACTGCTGGCATATGAAAACCATACCTATAATATTTATTTCTGGATTGATGAGAGAAGAAAAAAAAGCTTTATCGTGTTCAAACTACTAAACATATTACATCCATGTTATACCATGACATGTTTGTTTAATGGAAATTACATTTTTATATTCAGTCTGTATCAACTCATAAACTTAAATTTGGTAAGATAAATGCAAAGTGTAGAAACTGCATACATGTACCACCAGCAGCAGACAATCAGATGGCATGCATACTTACATGCACTAGCCCCATTTTCAATCTCAAGTATCCACTGGCCTTTAGCCAGTTCTCCCCAAGTATGGGTTGTCATGAATGCCCAATTATTAAAACCTTCACGTGATGTGTCTCTGTTTCTTTTGGCTAACAGTGTTGAGCGTGTCCCCATGGGGGAAGTAAGAAAAATTTGGATTTCTCCTCTGCGACTTGCAGTCAGTGTGATACGAGCTTGTACATGCTCTAGATATTTAACATGGCTTGAAGTTCCCTCACAGCCATTAGTGTACAAAGGAACTGTTATCTTCCCATTCATTGGGATGGGCCTGGAGAAAGAAAGAAAAAAAGTGATGAATATTTCAATGTTAAAGAAGAAAAAGAACAGAAGAATAGAAGCAACTAAATTCAATGGGCATAGGTACTCAACCTTGAAACATGGGCCAGGAATTTCAGGCTATTTTGGATAAGTCATACAAGTACGTTTCCTTTTGTGTACCTTTTTAAATTTTATTTTAAAGCAACAGTGACATGTTTTTAGGCGAAGAAATGGATTTCTTTAAATACTAATGCTAAACCATGGCAAAATTGGTTTGTGTTTGCTATCTTACACTATTTTGATGGAGTCTACAATGATAGTTTTGGTATTGGTTTTCTGGGTTTAATACCAGATTTCAGCACTGTAAGCTACTGGTCAGTTTTCCTAAATTCTCACATACCCACACTGACCAAGCTGAGACTCGAACCCATATGTACAGAAGTGAGATGTGAGTGACCTGTAGAGCACATTTAGACTACTCGGTCAGAAGTTTGGGCTGAATTTTATTTTCTTCAAATTACTGAATTCAAGTGATCATTTTCGCTGGAAATACAAAAGTGCTCTGATAAAATTCTTAAACACATTAACTGTAATTTATACTGAATTCAAACCTGGAATTATATTACTGATTCAACACAAGACTGTTGACACATCAGCCTCCATAAACTAAAACAGATATATCATTGTCTTCAGTTCTGGATTTTTTTGGGACGACATGAATTGAGTTTTATTCAAGACTTTAAATTACTAGGACCTGTGTCTGATCTAATTCTTTTCTTTCACTCTTTTTTGCTAATTATTTTAAGAGCTGGGACTCGTAACAGAAAATTCAGGGCTAGTCTTGGATACAAATTTTGCTAAAATATTTCAGAAAACCTTTTTAAATTAACTTAGTTTTGGAATTTTATAACTCCCAAGTATTATTTCACATTTTAGAAAATGTTAGTGAAATCAACATACTTTTTACAATTTAATCTAAAGTGGAGAACAGTGAGTTAGTCCCTGAGGCTTATCAACAAAAATTCAGGAACTGTGTGTGTGTGTGTGTGTGTGTGTGTGTGCTAGGACAAAATCAGGTCAAATTTGCAATAGAAAAAGAGAAGTTATTTGATAGGTCGTGCTTAGCCATGAAAGTTGATCAAGATTACTAATCTAATACAACTCGTATTACTTGAAGACTTCAAGAATTGCATCCATAATGATACTGACTTATCTTGATGAGCATAAGGTTAAAACTTTAGAAAATGTTGCTTGTACTGCTGATGAACATTACTTAGCTCATAAAGTTTCTTTTGTCAGAAATTCTTCCACTAAGCAGTCTGATGAAAAATATTTCAGCCTAATACGAGCCCTTCCAAATTTTGATCTGGCATAACTTTTAGAAATCAAGTTTCTGATAAAATTGGTCACATGTTCTTATCTCTTCCTAAATGTACCTAATGCAAGAAGAAGGAACACGTTATTTCTGATTGCTACAAATTGAAAAAAAAGCAACAAAGTCAAGACAGACCTATTCCAAATGCTCCTATTTCTATGACGTTAAGGTCACGGTCATGTATTAAAAGCAATACATTTGTTGGGTCTAATAAACCTCAGTCTGATTTTATTCTGGAGAATTATTAACCAGTCATGTCGAAGGGTTCTATATCACTCATGATGATTCAGCCAATCCTATCTCTATTAAAATATTTAAGGGACATGGGAGCTTCTCAGTCTTTTATTATTAGGTACTTTGCCTTTTTCTGACAAGTCTTCTTCTGATGAGAGTGTTCTTATTCTGGGAGTATAGTGTAGCTTTCTTTATTGTTTAAATTTGTCATCAGACAGTGACAGTCGGAACAGTATTATCTTTACCCATTGAGGGCATTCATTTATTACTAGGCAATGACCAAGATGGAGATAAGGTTATGGTTAATCCACTTGTAACTGACAAGCCTTCATTGGATCAGAAGGTCGATCCAATTGAAAAAGAATTCTCCGATTTACACCCAGCAAAGATGGTTCTTGAGAATGATACTGAGCCTTTACTAGGGTCATGGCCAAGAAAGCTCTTGATTATAATGCTGATCGGAAAAATATTCCTTTAACAGACACATGTATTGGTCTGGCTCTTGATGAGGTCACTTTCACTCCTTGTTTGGATCAATCAAAGGGTATTGATTACAGTAATCCTATTTTAATTACTCAATCTCTTAATTCTTATCTGAGTGACAAACAGCTATCACTTATTGGTGATTCTGCCAAGCCTATCCCTACCAAAATAGTAAGTGTCACTGGAGTTTCTCTGAGTCTTTTTTATTAGGTACTTAGTCTTTGTCTGAGATGTTTTCTTCTGGTGAAATTGTTCTTCTTCAGTGAGTGGAGTGGTGCTTTGTTAATGCTCCTCTCCACTGTGTCAATTTCACATCAGACTTGACAGTTGAAACAATGACATTTTTACCTAAAGGTATTCATTTTTTACAAGGCAATGACCCAGTTGGAGATGAATTCATGAATAATCCACTTGTAACGGACAAGCCATGTTTGAATCAAAATGTTGATCCTATTGAGTTTAAATTCCTGACCTGCTTATGCAGCTACCAGAGATATGGCAAAAAGAGAAAATGGAGACCACCTGATGTACCCAATAGTAATGAATGGTCAGTGAGTTCTTAAGTTTTTCTTCCGAGGTCAAATCAACAAGGAACATCTTAGTCTATCTAACTCATGACACTCTCTAAGCTGTTCATTTAGGAGTCATAAATACTTGTCACAAGATCTTGAATAATTTGTATTGGATGATATTTCTAAATACTGTACATGGTAGGAAAACCAAATCGAAAGATGCCTAAAGCTCATCTGCAACCTTTTCCTGCATGTGATGAACCATTTAGCAGAATAATGGAAGACTGTGTCAGTCTCTTATCTATGACTAAGTCATGCAACCAATACATGTTGTACATAATGTGTGCGTTCACAAGAATTCCAGAAGTAATTTCTTTGAGAAAAATATTGAAACATAAAACATAAATATAAAACTTTTATCAAGCTTTTATACTTGTTGGCCTTCACAAATCTGATCAAGCATCAAATTGTATATCTGAAATTTTCCAAGCAAACTATGCATGAATTAGGCATCTAACAGTTTAAACATTCTGCCTCTCACTCTGAAAGTCAAAAAGCCTTGAAAAATTTCATCACATGATGAAGAATATGATTCAGCCATATTGCTTTGATACAGGAAAGGATTGGGATCAAGTGTTCACAAGTGTTGTTTGCTGCTAGTGAATCAGTCCAAGAATCATTGGGATTTAGTCTTTTGAAGTTCTGGACATGCTATCTGTGGACCATTGAAAGTACTGCAAGAGAAACTTCTTATAAATATTGTTGTGAGGTTTAACGGCATTTTTCAGCACAAGATAGGCTATACCTGGCAGCCAGTATTAATGGTGGAGGAAGAACCCAGGAAAACCCTGGAAAGAACCACCGATCCACAAGAAGAAACCGGCAAGCTTTCTCACATACCCACATTAGCTGAGCCTAAGACTCAAACCCATGCAGACAGAGATGAGATGGCAGTGATCCATAATGGTGAGCACTTTAGACCACTCGGGGCACATCTAATAAATGAAGACTTCTTATTGACTATGTGTCTCATATAAACTGTCAAAGGTTTGCAAAGTAGAAAGAACTAATCTTCACTCTATTCAGTAAAAAATAAAATCAAGATACAAAAACAGAAATGCACAGAAAAGGAGTTTTCACCCTCATGACAAAATTCTGGCTCTTTTGCCCATATCTCAAAACACAATTAGGGCTAACTTTTGTAGTCCTTATGCAGCTGAAAAGAAAGTCATTTAAGTTCTTGATAGAATCAAGTATGCAAATCTGATGGTTTATTTAGGTAAGAGTGAGTTTTGCATTGATTGTGTCACACTTTTTTTTTAGGACATACCGAGGCACAAGGTCAAGTTAAACGTGTCAAATTTAAGGGTGTGTGTATATGCTTTTGGATTTTTAACATTGCTTTAGAAATTTGAGTCATATTGCTATAAGATCTGTAGTGTGGCAGTTCATAGTGATGTCTAGTATTGGGACATCATGCTGCAGACATGTAGCATTATGTCTCACCCAGTCACATTTATCATGACATCAGGCCAACCAGTCCTAACACTAACCTCTGAGTGCTGAGTACCAAGTGCATATCTTATAAGTTAACATACAATATGGTGAGATCTAGGTTCAAAATGTTTGTATTACTTAAAAAGTGTCAACCAAAACAGTGTAGATCCTGTCTGTCATCAAACGATCTGCTAATGCAGGCAAGAATAATATGTCCATCTTAAAGACATGACACTGGTGTTGCAATTGAAAATGCAATGCAATCAGCTTCCAGGAGAATGAATTTCCCTTTTACTGTGAATTTAGAATCTTCCAGGGAATCAACAACCAAAAAATTGTAAACAGTACATATACTGAATTTTGTGGATTGAGCAATGGTAGTAATTCACTTGTTCTCAGTCATGATTTGCAGACACTAAGAAATCCACAAGTAATGCTTCCCAATAAATAATAGTAGCTTCACTGTATTTTATGCCACTCCTATAAGTCCTTACTTATTCTGATCCGGAGAGCGAATTTCGCAGATATGCTGAGGTGGCACTGTAGTCCAGTTCCTTGCCAGGGCCACTATGGACCCAGCATCCATCAACCCATATCCAAAGGAATGACTCACTGAAACAAATGCAGTACATGTTAACAATGTAAAACTCACTCACCCAAAATAAGAGTATATTAATCATGAAATAAAACAATATACATGTATTAATAATGGAACAATTTTTCCACATAACGAAGAAAGGCAAGTCAAAGCAAAAATGTCTCCAAGACTAAATGACGTTTTGTTCTCAAATCTATGATTTACAAAAGCAGAATAGTGTTATTGTTGTTTTTTGCTAAACGAAACATTGAACTAAAATTATCTACACCTAAACAATGTTCTGCATGAAGTGATAGTGTGGTCCCATGGTGTGTCATCTACACCTGAAAAATGTTCTGCACGAAGTAATTATATGGTCCCAAGCTGTATCATCTACACCTGAACAATGTTCTGCGTGAAGTAATTGTATGGTCCCAAGCTGTATCATTTACACCTAAAAAAATGTTCTGCATGAAGTAATTGTATGGTCCCAAGCTGTATCATCTACACCTGAACAATGTTCTGCGTGAAGTAATTGTATGGTCCCAAGCTGTATCATTTACACCTAAAAAATGTTCTGCATGAAGTAATTGTATGGTCCCAAGCTACACCTAAAAAATGTTCTTCGTGAAGTAATTGTATGGTCCCAAGCTGTATCATCAATACCTAAACAATGTTCTGCATGAAGTAATTGTATGGTCCCAAGCTGTATCATTTACACCTAAAAAAATGTTCTGCATGAAGTAATTGTATGGTCCCAAGCTGTATCATTTACACCTAAAAAATGTTCTGCATGAAGTAATTGTATGGTCCCAAGCTGTATCATTTACACCTAAAAAATGTTCTGCATAAAGTAATTGTATGGTCCCAAGCCCGTATCATCTACACCTAAAAAATGTTCTGCATAAAGTAATTGTATGGTCCCAAGCTGTATCATCTACAACTGAACAATGTTCTGCATGAAGTAATTGTATGATCCCATGCTGTATCATCAACACCTAAAAAATGTTCTGCATGAAGTAATTGTATGGTCCCAAGCTGTATCATTTACACCTAAAAAATGTTCTGCATTAAGTAATTGTATGGTCCCAAGCTGTATCATCTACACCTAAAAAATGTTCTGCATGAAGTAATTGTATGGTCCCAAGCTGTATCATCTACACCTAAAAAATGTTCTGCATGAAGTAATTGTATGGTCCCAAGCTGTATCATTTACACCTAAAAAATGTTCTGCATGAAGTAATTTATGGTCCCAAGCTGTATCATCTACACCTAAAAAATGTTCTTCGTGAAGTAATTGTATGGTCCCAAGCTGTATCATCAATACTTAAACAATGTTCTGCATGAAGTAATTGTATGGTCCCAAGCTGTATCATTTACACCTAAAAAAATGTTCTGCATGAAGTAATTGTATGGTCCCAAGCTGTATCATTTACACCTAAAAAATGTTCTGCATGAAGTAATTGTATGGTCCCAAGCTGTATCATTTACACCTAAAAAATGTTCTGCATAAAGTAATTGTATGGTCCCAAGCCCGTATCATCTACACCTAAAAAATGTTCTGCATAAAGTAATTGTATGGTCCCAAGCTGTATCATCTACAACTGAACAATGTTCTGCATGAAGTAATTGTATGATCCCATGCTGTATCATCAACACCTAAAAAATGTTCTGCATGAAGTAATTGTATGGTCCCAAGCTGTATCATTTACACCTAAAAAATGTTCTGCATGAAGTAATTGTATGGTCCCAAGCTGTATCATTTACACCTAAAAAATGTTCTGCATGAAGTAATTGTATGGTCCCAAGCTATATCATTTACACCTAAAAAAAATGTTCTGCATGAAGTAATTGTATGGTCCCAAGCTGTATCATTTACACCTAAAAAATGTTCTGCATGAAGTAATTGTATGGTCCCAAGCTGTATCATCTACACCTGAACAATGTTCTGTGTGAAATAACTGTATGGTCCCAAGCTGTATCATTTACACCTAAAAAAATGTTCTGCATGAAGTAATTGTATGGTCCCAAGCTGTATCATTTACACCTAAAAAAATGTTCTGCATGAAGTAATTGCATGGTCCCAAGCTGTATCATTTACACCTGAACAATGTCCTGCATGAAGTAATTGTATGGTCCCAAGCTGTATCATCAATACCTAAACAATGTTCTGCATGAAGTAATTGTATGGTCCCAAGCTGTATCATTTACACCTAAAAAAATGTTCTGCATGAAGTAATTGTATGGTCCCAAGCTGTATCATTTACACCTAAAAAATGTTCTGCATGAAGTAATTGTATGGTCCTAAGCTGTATCATTTACACCTAAAAAATGTTCTGCATGAAGTAATTGTATGGTCCCAAGCTGTATCATCAACACCTAAACAATGTTCTGCATGAAGTAATTGTATGGTCCCAAGCTGTATCATCAACACCTAAACAATGTTCTGCATGAAGTAATTGTATGGTCCCAAGCTGTATCATTTACACCTAAAAAATGTTCTGCATGAAGTAATTGTATGGTCCCAAGCTGTATCATTTACACCTAAAAATGTTCTGCATGAAGTAATTGTATGGTCCCAAGCTGTATCATTTACACCTAAAAAATGTTCTGCATGAAGTGTCTTTATGATCCCAAGGTGTATCAGTACAAATGACATAAGCAACATTTCAAAACTGAGAATAAGTTATCTAGTCATACAAGCCTAGAAAAATTTATGCCTGAAAATTCAAATCTGATTATAGAAAATAAAATATCTGTTTCTTCAAAGAACTGAAAACAACTCCTTAAAACAAGCTAGCATTTTCAAATGTCATCACATATACAAAAATGCACACTCATCAATCAGAGCCATGTAATACTTAAGCATCAACAATGCCTGAAATGATCCAATGCAACATAAAAACTTCATCAAGTGTGATGGAGGGATTGGGTATTTACTCCATTACAACAGTGAGTCATCAAAATATACAAATCTTTAAAATGCATTATCAAATAAAATGCAAATAAAGTTAGCATCCACTTTTCATCATTTACATATTAATTCTAATTATTATGATTTGCTGGACAGAAAAGTACAGCATTAACTTTCAGACGCAAACTGTGCTGCTCTCAACATCTAACTGGGGAATTAGAATCTGTTACAAGTTTAATTTGTGTCAATATTTGCACTCATTAGAGACTGGATGATACTGTTGTTCAAATTGTGCTGCATATCTTGAATGTTTCTGAGCATTGAAAATGTTCATTCTCCATCTGCATTGCTGTTAACATCAAACATGCAGCAGCCACACTAAATATGTGTTGGTCAAATCTTGGATTCACAATGGTAGAAGACAGCCATGTTTTGAAATAATGCTTTCACACACAAAAATAACACTTCTGGAAATGGCATGGAAGTGCAATTTTTTTTAAAGGCAAAATATTGAAACAGCTGTGATTTAGGTAAGGACGAGGCATCAGTGAATTGAGCAAAACTAAATTTGTCAATCCTGGTTGAATTTGCCCTTATAAAATGCAGAAGCAAGGGGAAGCATTTCTTTTCACATACTGCAAACACCATATTCAGATTAGTCATTTTGTAGCATACAACATCAACACAATGTAGCATCAGGACAATAAATCATTGCTGAGCTTAATCCCAAAAATAATCTGTTAAAACGTTTGAACCAATGTATCTACTGCACATGTGATCCTCCCTCACTGCTTTACAGATGCAAGATTATAATTTTCTATTTTTAGAAAAATTCAACAAGATCTTCAGACAAGTTTGGACAACAGTACTTTTCAGTCTGTTATAACCAACAAGTTGCGTACTTCTTTTATTTTATCTATCAAGACTTTTTATTTAACGCATGTGTGGTAGTGATTTTGTGAGTGTGTGCATATATGTGTGTTTGTGTGGTGATATTTTGATTATGTTAAAAGGCTAACCATTTAATTTTCTGGAGGTGAGGCAGGTGCTCTTTTGAAGAAAAAAGTGTATTCCTCATAAACAGTAGCATGGGAAAAAAAAGTACTCTTGATCGGATTTATATGAAGAAAGAAAACTAATGAGATGCACTATATTAGTTGTTCATAATTATTTTTATCTTAAAGAAAAAGAAAAGAAATTTCCTGGTTGAGAAGAGAAAAAAAGACCTGCCTCTGAAAATTAAATGGTTGGTCCCTAACTTTACCAACGCTTTTCTAAATTAACCATATATGACTGCCCATGGCCTTGTGACAATGTAAACAATTGCTTAATGCAGAATTTGCTATAAGTTATATTTACATATAAACATATAAGGAACAAAGCCTTGTCTATCCCCACCTGGCATTCATATTTCAAGAGGCTTAGGATTAGAACTGTACCCAATTGGTCAAAAATCCATCAAGCAAACCAATAAATCATGGCTACTTCGTACAACCTGGTTCTATACATCTATATAATCTCATTGTATCCTAGTATCCACAATCCACAATATTTGTTATGCAAATGTAACAATTTAGTACACAAATAGTACATTTCTGCATATTTGGCTAAAATATTACCTCTTCTGCCAACACCATTTGTAATCCAGTCTGAATCATGAAGGTTAAATGGTTTGGCTGTCATAACAACAATATGTTGCAGGTCACGCCATGTTAACATGGGGCTGAAATTCACAATGCAAAATTAGAATTATTTTTAATTATGTTTGATTTCATGAGATGTTCTATTATTATATCAAGTTCAAATTTCCTTGTTTTCCAAAATCAGTCCAGTCTCATAACTAACAATATAATTCTTAAGAATGTATGCATAAAATACATTTCTTTCTGAACTTTAAAAGTAAATTAATAACCCCCACCAACTCAGATTTTTTGAAATTTTAAAATGTATATCATTTGCAGAAAATAGTAATCCCTATGTTGTCGAAATTTGTGTCTAAATTTCAAGCACAGTTGATGTACGTAGTGTTATTTCAAGTACATTTTTCTGATTAAAAAGAAAGAAAAAAGGTAACTGTCAATCCATGTAACGTAACTCGGGGTATTATCGGTCAACACATATTATCAGACAAACCAAGATAATATTTTAAAACTATTTACTGCAAAGCAGTAACCTATAAATACATGATCATACGTAACATCCGACCTCTTCCCATTCATCATTTTGAAATATGACGATCCTTCAATCAAAGGAAAGGTGAATTAAAAAAAATCTTCTAACAGCAGTAATTCTTGCAGCACTTTTGGTATGCAAATAGTTAATTCCAAAAGTGTATTATTGCATTCCCTGAGAAATAAAATAAGCATGACATTGTTTATGAATCTGAAATGACATTGACCAATTCTTGTTTTGTTTTGACTGAATGTTTAATCTGGCGCCTGCATTAAACTTTGTTTGATTGGTTGATAAAATTATAGGGGTACACTCAAGGGGTATTATTGGACTGTTGAAATACATGTAGGAGGTTATTAATTACAAGAGATTGGTTAATTTTTCAAATTAATAAAGGTTGCAATAAAGATATAAACCACTTCAACTGCTATTGCAGATGATTTGCTTGGCATTTCAAGCAACACTATGTTGATAATTTAATAAAATAAGGTATAAGTTGTATTAATTAAGAATCAAATATGGCAATACTATACTTTAACAAGCACCTCTGGAAATAAAATAAAATCTCACCAGCATGATAGTCATTATTATTATTATTGTTATTATTCTATAAATATTTCATTTTAAAAAGTTTCAGGTTTCTCACCAGTATGCTGTTTAACTAAAAGCATAATAATTCTTATTCAGAAGTGCTCAACAGTTTTAACATTTCCTAGCTTGATAATCATGGACTAGTAATTTAAAAATAAAAGGATTATCATGCCTTGAAACTTAAATGTAATTTCTTTTATTTCATTTCTGTTAATGTACAGCAAAACAGTAATCACCTAACTGGCAGTGCTGACATCAGCAATTAGTGTGTGAATATTTATATTAATGACTTCATTTCATTTCATTAGTAAACATTTCTGAAACCCATTAATTTTTTATATAGACAGCAACACTCACGACTCACATTTTCCAACTTGCAACATAACTAAGGCAGGCTTGATCCTAAAATTTGACCGATCAAGTAGATTTATAAGTTATACTCTACAGCTTCTTAGCTTGAAACCTTGTATAAATGTTTACATTCTACTTCTTTTATCATAACATTTAGCACATCTGAATTGCTATTAGCATAGACAATCAATCCTCTACTATAAATGCTATTCTACAACCACTCTGTATTCCTGTTTGTAGAAGATGCAAAACATGTACTGATTTATATTATATGCAATATTTCTACTAAATTGTGCATGATCTTGTATGCCTTATTATTTATAGTTGGGAGGAGGTCTATGTAATACTTCAAAACTGCATTCAATTAAAAATCTTTATATAAAAAATGTTCTGTTACAATCTTTAACAGATTAAAGGATATAAATTGTCCAAACTTTACCAAACAAATTCAAATTTGTCAAGAATATGCATGACCATGTATCATATGAGACCCAGTAAAATTAACCAACAAACTTTGACCTCAGTATTTTGTTCATGACAACTAAGTCTGAAACAAAGCTAACACATGCAGGGTTGACCCAAACCTTCACATCAACATCCATGTTTGTCATCTTACAGATCACAAATACAGGGACATGCTCCTAGATCATGGCAACAAAAAGCTGAATGCTTAGGATAACTGAAATGTGGGGACTTCAAATTCATGTATGACATTAACATGTAGGATAACTGAAATGTGGGGACTTCAATTACATGTATGACATTAACATGTAGGATAACTGAAATGTGGGGACTTCAATTACATGTATGACATTAACATTTACAACAGTGACAAATGCTCAATCAATTCAACTCTGAACATATACTCTGGTAATTCAAAATGCTAAGACAAATTAAACAGAAATAACAATAGAGTCAATTATAATTTTATTCTTTCAACATTTTACATCTTGAAAATTTTAAGGGATTCATTATTTATAAATTCAAAGTAGAATCTTTATTAAAAATATTTCTGGAAATCTCTTCATACATCTTAATGCCTTAGGCTCACAGAAGTCGATACCTGAAGAAAGAAAAAAAAATAGAACTGATAAGCACTATTAAAATTGGAACTATTTGCGATAACCCCTAAGACACACATACTTAAATCCTGAACATAATCAGTCTGTAATGGTTTCCAGTGTTGTAACTATGTTTCATATTGTGATACCAAAATGTGACATCACATTTCAGCAGAAGTGAAGGAGATACTAAAAATATATGACAAATAATGCACTCTTCAGTGTGATGTAAATACAAGAGCTGCATGGCTTTTGAAACTACCTGCTGTTGAAGGAAACACCTTTGTATTATAACCATGAATCCCTTCACCAATTAAATTGGTAGTGCAATCAGAGTAACACCATACAGACTTTTGTTGAGATGCATACACATAACCATTTTTATCGTAAAACTTTAAACAGGAAATCCTTCAAAAAAAAACTTGATATTGTGTACACTTGATTAACATCACCAAAATAAAGTGACCACTGTTTAAAATTCTACATGGTGGCTACTTTCTGGATTACTCCTTTTTGCATCAAGTATTATACTCATTTGGCAGCCTTTATTAAGAGCAGTGCTTGCATAGTTGATGGCAGTTTCTTCCTCAGTAACGTGAAGTTCAGTTTCTGTGTCTTGATTGCAGCTAGAATATATTAGATGACAGTGTGAATTGTGCATAGTTGCAAAGCAATCGGTACCCTCACCCCCTCATAAAAGAGGGTTGATTCGTTTTGTCTTAATCTTTGGCTATATTTAGGCTGCTGTAATCACCTTATATGAAATTTGACGTAAAATTTATAAAGGAATCGAATGGAGTAGGAATCTCTGAGATGAGTAGGAATCTCTGAGATGACGCTGTGTGAAATGTGCGATATTATCAAAATACTGTTGTGTGTACCCTTTTCCTTCATCTTCGCCTACTAGTAAAGAAATTTGTAAAAAAAAAAAATTATGACGAATTGGTGGTTAAGCTTGAACACAATATAACGACTGCTATAAGTCAAATCAAAAGTATTAGTAATTGTCATATTGTTTCATTAAGAAAGAAACTATCAAAGACAAAAATGTGCCATGGTTAGGTTAACTAGATCTCTCCGCATTTGGCCATTTGTTTTGATCACATGACAATATGGTGTTGGCATTCACCTTTCTTAGTATAAGCAGGGAACCAGATTATCTGATACCCATAATCCAGTGCATCCACAAGTGACTACATTGTTACTAAATACTTGCATGGTTATGACCACCACCAATGAAAATAGGAAATGTTACCTATTAAGAATCTGAAGCATCAATGAAACCCCCAACACATTCTGACTTAGATCAAACAAAGCTATTTTTTATTTCGGTATGCATAGTATCATTACTATGCTGAAATAACTGGAAGATTGGAATGATCTTCTTACTCACCAACCCATTGGTTTCAAGTTAAATTTCTTATTTTTGTTCCATAACTTTAACTTCCTTTCCATATATATTGCCACTTATTACAATATTTTCAACATTTCTTTTTAACTGCCACAGTAATTAAACAAAATCAATGCAACTGAATCCAACTAGTTCATTTAAAGTAAGATACTTCATTCAAACATACAATGGTAATGCCAATGTTATTTTGCTCTGCATTTCATCCATTCCAAGTTTATCAATGAGATTTTTCCTCTTATAACCATTAAATATTCAGATTTTGTAAACACACACACACACACACACACACACAGACACAGACACACACACACACACACACACACACACACACACACACACACACTCTGGACCTGGAATGATTGCATGTTGGAAGTCAAATCTCCATTACACACAAGTATTCATTTTTGTCTGCAAAAAAAAACAAGAACTGATAATTACTCCTTCAACCAACTAACATAACGTAACTAACACAAAGTCCCTTGCCAATTTTGTGTGTCAGTCATCTTGAGTTAATTGGATGACAAGAAGAACATGTTGTTACAATAGTTTTTGACTGACAGAAACGAGTGTTTATGACAACATGATTTAATAAATGGAATTCCACTAGTGTTTTACCACTTTTCTGATTAACTTGTTGAAAAAATAACAACTTACCTCTAAGGCAGTCAATTATTTCTCTAGGCTGTGCTTTCTCAGCCAAATACAAATGTCTTCCAAGTCTCACTGCCATTACCGTCACAATCCGGCTACATTCAGTTCTTTTTCCAGCACGCATTAAATTGAATCCAAATGATGAAACCGACATCTCTCAAGACTATAATTAATATGGCTGCAGAACTTATACTTTCATTTTATAAGGAGATTCATTTAAAATATGCTGGTTTCCTTTTGACTAAGAAAATAAAGACAGATATTTTCACTTTGTTCATTATTAGTAAAACTACCAATGCAGCATCACACAGTAGGCTTTTCCTGACATTTATAGCTGACCAATGTGAGCATTTTATAACAATATTGTCCAATCCAAGTTACCTTTAACCGGCAATAGTAATATACAGTGAAATAATGCCAGCATAACATAAAATATAAATTTCAATATAGATATCTAAAGTGGGAATTTTTTTAATTCCATTAAGCTTACAATTTCAGACAGACCAAACCTCAGAAGCCTGTTATGTAAACGACCTATAAAAGTGATTTTATTGAATAAACAACCAGGTACAGAAGCAACTTTGAAACTTAACTACAATGGCATATATGTTTTTACAACTGCCATATAAGGGTTCCACATATGTTTTAATGGAACAGCCCTGACATACAGCTGCAAAAAATATAAAAAGAAAGCACAAATGTACTCTTAACCTATTCAGTAGTAGTATGCTTTTTTTCTTTTAGAATATTCTTAAATTTATAAGATCTGTGGTACTAAAGAGATGATAATAATAATGACAAGCACATCTTTTGTACCAAAACTGCATAGGCCATATACAGGCAAGCACAAGATATAATTAGGCGGGGAAAAATGGTAATGATTATGCCAAAAGCATAATGGTTGGCATGTATGCTTAGCCTGCATGCCTTTAAAATTTTTATAAGTAATGTGCTACTGAACAAAAGAAAAAGGGAGGTGACTTTTCATCTGACAATGTCTTGTAATAGTGCATATTTCACTTGCAGGCATAAATACTTTTGGTGAAGAGAAAATTGTTGCAAAAGCAAAGGGAAATAATTCTGAATGTAAAAAGTTGTTTGCCAGTATCCATAAGGCACACTTCAGCTGCTTTCTTAGCATGTCAGTGTAATTCTGTCATAAAATGCTGCTCCCTATGAACATAAAATATAAATGACATACTGAGCATAAAATGTGTTAACACTTGCTATTTTACAAAGAAAGAGGGAGATAATTCTGCATCTAATAGAAAAAAACTGTCAAATTTCCACAGAACATACATAGCATATGCAGTTTGGAATGTAATGACATTACATAGGCAACAGGAAACTATTCTGTACCCAATGCATCTCAATTTCTTAGGACCAAATGGAACACTTAGCTAGCAGGTGTCTGATACGTTTCATAAGTGATATGTAAAAAAAAAAATATGGTAAAGGTAGATAACTCTGCATCTGGCTGAGGTGTTTTTGTGTTCAGTGAAGCATACTTTGCCTGCAGAGCCAGTGCACACAGTCCAGCTGCCAAAGGGGCACTTGCTGAAGTTCCTGTGTGGGTCTCTGTACATGATCGACGTAAATCTGTTGTCACCTGAAAAGAAAAGAAAATTATGCACATGTCATAATAGCTATTTTGACTGCCTAAAGTTTTTTTCTTCATTCCTACTCTAGCATAGAAAAATAACCACAGAGTAAAATAAAGATTCATAAATTATTTCATTACTTTACAGTACACAAGAGCAAACACTATTCTGCAATAAATTTAACCAATAAAAAACCACACATACAACTTCACGCTATTCCCTTTTTACTCTGACTCGGTATTAGGGTAAAGAAGTGTAATTTTGGTCGCCTTACTTGTAATGTCAAATGTGCATGTACTGTTGACTTTTCTGATATCCTTCAGTAAAAAACATAAAACCTAAAACAAGTGATTCTAGGTTTTCAGTTGATGATCATTCTTTTTCAATGTTGTACAGAACATTAGCATATTGCAAAAATCTGCAACACTTAATGCTACCTATAGATGGTCACATGGTCGGTTTTAATTAATATCATGGCAGGCACATTTTATCAGTTGCATTTTTGTATTCCCAAAGAAAGCTAGTTTTGATAGTGTCATTAACTTTACTGTGTAATGGATTACAAAATCAAAAGTATGCTGTATTAAAATAAATAGATCAAAATAAATAGATCATTCATGCTAAACACCAACTGACAGTTTCATCATCTGATAGAATCAATCATTTCAATTATATCTTACAATCAGCATTCAGTTAATAGAAATATAAAAACATGCCAGAAATGTTTTTGAAATAACAAACAAATTTTAAATTAATCGTGTCATGGAAAACATTGGCAGACTGATTTAACTTGATTATTAAATGGGACTTAGTTATCACAGCATGACACAGCACAGTTAATGCATACTGCTCTGAACAGTGTGTATAACCTTCTATGAGTAAATCAGAGTTATTCAACAAGAGTTCCCTGTCTGTCCAAATTTACTAATCTTTTACTCTGAAAATTGGGAAAGCATGAACTCTCATAATGTTCTGCAGCTTTAACTACTTAAATTCTAAATGCCAACTAAATTCACAAGGTTTTAAATCTAGAGCAATACAGTATAAAGTACACACACTGCTAATAACCTACATGCCAAGAAAGCTGAATTCAATAAGTGCAAAAAATATGAGTACACTAACATATTATTTAAATTAGGTACTACAGTGAAACCTGTCTTGAAAGACCACTGCTATGTGTGACCACATTCTCAATGCACATGTTTATATGATTATATAGCTTTGTGACCTGTTATGAGAGACCACCTGTCTTGAGAGACCATAATTTTATGGCAGAAAGGGAGGTTGTTCAAGACAGATTTTACTGTATTCAATAAGACTGCATGCAACTTTAATCTAGCAGAATGCTCACATGAAATTCAATGAACTACTTGACTCACTTGACAAATATATAACTTCTTAAAGGATTATCTTAAGACAGGTTAAAACTAATATTATTTTAAAATTGCAGAAAAGGTTGGCAAGAAGGAGAATACTGTACAAGAAAGGTATATATAATATAAAGGAAGAGGACTAGTGCAGTGTAAGGATATTACTATTTGTCTTTCTCCGCCTGATCCACTGCTGTAAGTTGTGGCCAAAGTGGAGGAACAGGCTTCAGAATACCAGGGGATGTTGCCATTTTCTGTGGCACTACTGATTGATAGTGTGTAAATACTGTTGGTATAGCCATCACAATTGCAACTATCAAAATCACGTCCACCATTTCCTGATGCCCACACAAATATTGAGCCCAGACCTCCTCGGCCCTGGAAGAAAAAGAAACTAAGCTAAACTAGGCATCATCATATCATGTTGCATATATCTGCTTTATATTTGAATTGTTTTTCAGTATTTTAAAATAATTATTTTTCATTACATGCTATTGTAATGTTAATTTATTCACACAAGATGATGTTTTATCAGAAGATTGGTTGACCTGAATTATTCTTTGGTAAACAAGTAATGTTGACCTAGATCCTGACCTTGATTCAGGGTTAGTGGCAGCCACATAAACAAGTTTTATTTATATTTTAAAATGATGTCTTGATGTCAAGGTTAAGATGGGACTAGTGAATTAAGAAGTAAACAATGTTTTATTCTTAAAGAAAAATTATTGGTTCTCATTAGGGTCATGTTAGGGATATGTGATATAAAATGATCATGTGACTCCATCTGGAAACTGCATATTAGAATATGATATGATCTATGTTTTAGTTAAATATTCTCAGTTTGGGGCTTTTAACACCTGATATCAAGTTCTTCTGTTGTAATCAGTTTTCGAGTTATACTTGTATTTTCTTACAATCAGTTGGATTTTAAAAGATTAATTCATTTCTCTGAAAATATTTGATGTGCTCCTACAGAATTCTTGGACAAAGACAGTTTATCAAAGTTTTGATCAGATTTCCAACACCAGTGTTAAATCTTGTGGCTCATCCACAGTGCAAATGTAATCATTCAATCATCATTACTTTGACTTCATCTGAGACTGTATATGTATGCACATTGAAGATTCAAAACAGAAGAAGGTAATCAATAATAAATTGACAACTTCTCCATCTGATACCATAACAGAGGAGCTTCCTTGCCTGGATTGCAGCCAACCTACAGCGCTGTAATCTTTACAAGGCCATTAGCTTTAGAAAATAAAGCTTTGGTCATGTTCTGATTTGGCCTTCATAACCAAGGTGACTGGCCCACTTCAGTTTGGCCATAAACAACGAGCCTTCTGTTGCTACTTATATGTATTGTTGTGGTCTCTGAATGAGAGTCAATAAATAATAACATCATTGTGTATTTACCCTTGTGATGCCATCATAGAAGGCCTTCCTGGCCAGAGTGGCTGGCCCATCCACAGTGCGACCATCATCATCGGGTCCCCAGCTGGCACTGTAGATGTGGATGTGTTGTGGGTTAAGGCTGAGAGACTGGGCTTCCACAGAGTCTGTCACATCCCCATCCAGCATCCTCACACCTGGAGGGTAAAGGAAAACAGTTTCCATAGTAATGTATTATCAGATGATCACATCCTTTGACCTTAAGACCTGAAAAATCATCATAAATGTCTCCCTGCTGATGATCACTGCAAAATCTGATATGTCACATGTAAAATATTGGAGTATAGTCACAGCAACACCCCTGAGTAATCTTATCTTGGGTGACAAATGTATCTGATTTAAAACATGTATGCAAACAGTACTAATGCATATTGGGCAAACAACACATAACTTGTTCATGAAAGAAAGGTGATAATAATGGCTAATTTCTTAATATTGAACATCATTGATCTGTTTGAAAAGCTAGTTGTTCATGGCATCTCCTTCATTGATAATTGGGCAGATTTGTTTTCTGTTTTCCAACAGCAATCCAGTCCAGTTAATCATTAAAACCATGAAACTGTCTTGGATTAAGAGGAATTTTGACTGGCAGCTTTACCAATACTTTGATGTGTAATTGCCTTTTACATAGCTGCCATTACCCCAGAGTACAAAACTATGGGGTGCTTATGACAAAAATACTGATTTTCAGGCAAAAAATACTGCTGTTTAAAACTTGAATACATATGTAACTATTTACAACATGTACAACAATCAGTAAAGTAAGACAATAACTTACTTGATTTTTTAATTAATGTCAAAGATGAATGTGTTGCACTCTTGCAACTTCTGAACCTTCTTCCATTAGGGAGCCAATTCAGAAGGTGTAAGAGTGCAACATACATTCAGACATAGGCTGTTTACGGAAGCCAATACCACATCTTGTTTTTTCAATCATTTTTGCCAACCTCAAGAGATTCATTTGCGTACGTTTTGTTAATGCAATTTTGCATAAATAAATGCATTTAGAACTTATCGTATGCATCTTGTCATGTCATCTCAGGCATATGGATCAGCTCATGCATGGGTTGTGCACTTATCAATGTAAATACCTAATCAGGAGGAGAGAGACAGCTTATCTACAAACAAGCTTATATGCAAGTAAATATGGTATGCAGTTTTTTTGTAGGATAAAACTAATTTTAATTATGTAATAATTACTATATTTTCTACCACTGCACATGACCTGATAAACTCTTGGCTTGTAAAGGCAACACTCACTTTGTTTTCAAGTTAACAATCCTTTTGATAGAGCCACAAATTTAATAGATGTACGCATTAAATGCCAAACAGAGTTCTACCTCTGACTCTCAATAAAGGACTTATAAACTCTTTTAATAGTCCAAGAAGAAAACTCATCATGCTAATCCCCAGCACAGATTTGAGACTGGGGTTTTCAACAGGAACAAGAGCTACCAAAGATAGCTGATTCTTGGGCAGAAACTCCAGCTGACAAAGAGAGATCAAATCATTATCATCATCAAAACATAAACAACTCTTTTCTAATGACAAAACATTAACCTGACCCGTTCTCCTTGCCATTCACATGTGAATGAGGAAGACTGTTTTATGGGCAATTTTCTCAAAGGAAAAACCACTTAATATAAATCAATTAAAAGCATATAATGGAACTTGACCAAATGGCAATGTAAACAAATGAAATATTTTGAAAGGTACAAATACAGCACAAGACATTTCAATGAAATGGAGCAACAAAAGGAATGAAACACAAGAAGCTCTGCACTCAAAACCATCAAAATTAACAAAACTGGAGATAGATGCATGGAAATAAAGCGATAACTGAGGAAAAAATAGACAAGTACAAAACAAACAAGTTATGACTGAAAGCAGATATGCCAAACCATGTCTAAGTTGATGAAGTTATTGTACTCAATAGACAAATGCATAATTGTAAGATGTCCAAGTATAAGAACTAAGATATTCCAACTGTTGTAAGTGAACTAAGGTATCAGACTGGGTGCATGCTGTTTAATTCTACACTTCTAATTACTACGGTAATTGGAGGATGGAATATTGTACCTGTCCCAGGAGACAAACACCAGGAAAAAATATAGCAATCCAATATTAGCAGGTAATGTATTATTGAAATTAAATTCACTATCAAGATTTGTCCATTGGTTCCGATCTATCTAACAAAGTTTTTACTTTCCATTGTTTTTTTAAAAAAAATCCTTTTAAAAAAATAAAATTAGGTTGAAAACCCCAAGGGTAATAGATTTATAAAAGCCATTCAAAATATTTTTGTGGCAAATATTAAATGAGTGCTTGAGCAAAGTATTTCTTGCTAATTTGTTGGTAATTTGATTTATAAATACACATTCTACACACATACCCATCAGACTAGCTCATATTATTAGAAAAGGTAGAATGGGAAAAAAAAAAAAGAAATGAGAGAAAAACAGAGACTTAGATAATATTTACCTCCTATTCTGGCATCATAAGCTACCCCGACACTACAAATGTAGTTGTCTGCCTGTGCTGCCACCTCACCTGCACATCTTGTACCATGTCTGAAAATACATAATCATAAGCTGCAACACTTTAAAACTTCCATGTCATTTATAAATAGATAACAGCAAAATCATCTTTCAATTCTGATTATCACTATTTTTGTTCCTGTCTAACACAGTTGCAAATAATATTGATCAAGATATGCTTTGCACATTTTGTGGAGGCAAATCTGGATGTACATTGTTTGCTGCTGAATGCAATCTATACAGTTAGATTTATAGACTGGGTAATATAACCTACAAATGAAGTTCTCACAAGCCTATTGGTGACGATCTGATTTTGTCAGTACACAATATTAGTGTGAAGCCAGGATGAAATGAGTTATCAGTAAAACATTCAAAAATAGTACAAATCTCGGGCACACTCCATGAAAAGTGAGAAATGTATTTTTAGAGTGTAGATTACTGTTTGTTGGAAGATATGGCATCTTCCCACATTTTATGTTACCACATTAAGACCCAACAAATACATACATTCAATGCCAGGAGCAAATGCAGAAGAATGAATAAGTATTGTGTGATTACCTGATCGCTGCTTTCATAATGACATCTAGTGAAGAGATGATTCAAGCTGGCCATGATGCAGCAATAGACCTTATGGGCTTATTTCTTATGAAAGAATTGTACCACTCTCTGAACTGATAAGCTCTTTAGATAGGAAGGCCAATGCACCTGAAATGGTGACTGCCAAAATGCAAGAGACACTCTTTAAAGCAAAAAAGAGATAATTCTGGCCTTCCTTCTATGTTTAGAGGACATCATGTAAAGCCTTAAGGACCTAAATAGGCAAAGGAGTCAAGGATGATGATCCGAAGCACATATATAACTGAGACTGGAAGTTGATACTAAAGATAGCTAGTTCTTCACCAAAGAGGCTGGCATGTAAGTGAAACACAATAAAAGCTTCCATTGAATCACTAACAACCCTTTTTCCACTGACAAGGCATGAATCTCACTCCATTCTGCTTGCCAATGCTGAGGGAAGGAGGATCATCAGTGGTCTTAAAAATCAAATTTTTAAAAGGAAGTTTCATTCAAAAGAAGGTTTTGATAACACTAAAAAATATACATGAATAGACTAAAACACATGTTGACAGAGGTCAGATGTCAGTGATATGTAAAGGCAAGACCAGTCAGTCCCCTGGGCCCAGTTGACATAAAGTGTTTAATTAAACAATCCCATGGAGAGGCACTTAATGTGAAGGGAATATAATATTCTGAAGTAAACAGCAAAACTAGCTGTGATTGGTGCATTGTGTAAGAGCTGTATGTTTTTGTCAGGCTTCAAAAACAGCAGTCTCAGTCTCATGGCAACATGTAAGATAATGTTAATTCATAGCTAGATCATATTTTGTATTTTTATGCTTTACAAACAAGATATGATACACTTCTCACAGAAACCAGTACTGGGTATCAAAGTAAGTCAGGTATTTATGTGAACTTGGTGAAATTAAAGGTGGCCAAAAAGAACAATGAATCCTATCTGGAGTATAACCACATATAAAATTTTCAGTGTGGTAAGATCTATGGATAAGCCTTTTTAATATGGATTTGTCCATGAACAATTACAGGCAATTCCTGAAAATACATAATTACCACCAGCATAGTTACTGTGTTAAATTGTGTTGCAGGGAAGCTCCCCAACGACTGTTACTGTCAATGAAGGCATGTCATCATGATATTTTCCGCATGTCTTACCTTAACTACTACATATTCTGTCTATGATAAATTGTCAATAGTCACTATACTGCATTAATTATTGTGTTACACAGACCACAGTGATTATTTTGCTGCTGTCTCAGCATCATGATAAATTCAGGATCAAAATCAAACTTGCATTTATTTATAGTTGTCATCTCACTGATAAGCAGCTAATTTTTTCCTTTTTCCTTTGGCTAAGGACTTTAGTCTCCACCTGAGGCTGCTTATTGTCACAGGGCAGCATGCTACACATGTAGACTATCCAAGCTGAGACATTCTTGTAACTCTTGATCAACGTTCCCTCTAAGAGAATGGTAGATGTGCGCTCAGTGCTCGCTGCACTGCGCAAGCATTATGGAGATGAGCAAAATTTAACATTGGATTGAGCAAAAATTGATAATTCAGCTGCGTGGGGATGCCAGAGCAGCTGTGTGTGCACACGCGCAGCTTAGAGGGAACATTGCTCTTGATACTGCTAAATATCCTAAATCTGACCATAGTCATCAACAATTCACATATTAGTATTGGAGGTAGTTAATCCCTGCAGCGAATGAATTGTTACTGCATATCCTAGATCCAGTATGATGGTTATATACACAGGGTCATGGAATGGCCCAAGAGCTGCTTCAACAATGTCTAATGGAACATGAACAATATCATTAAGAACAGGCTTTTGGATGATAACATGGTGGAACTGGCAACTAAGGAAATTTTTTCTTATGAAGCCTAAATAATTCTGGTTGAAGTGTATCAGAAACAATTTTCCTGGATTAAACTATAAAATCATTCAGTGGTGTAGTGAGGATATTTGGCGCTCAGGGCAAAACACCCAAATTTGCACCCCCAGCTACCCCTGTTGCGCAGTTATGTTGATACTTTGGGCCAATTTGGTGCCCCCTAGCCACTGACGACCAGGGCGAATGCCCCACCTGCCCCACCCCCCCTCGCTATGCCACTGAGATCATTAGGACACTAAAAGTTCCAAAAGTCATCAATCGATGTTACAGGAAATACATTGCAAGATTATCTCACTTTGAATCTTGTCAAATTGATGTCTAATTAATGTTTTTAACTCTTTCAGTGATTTGTCTATGACTCTGCAATCTACCAATATCTCTTAGTCATATACAACATAACCTTTTTGCCAACTATGTGATGATTCTCCCATGAATGAAGGAGGTTGCCCCTTATCTCCATACATGATAATCGCAGCTTGTTTAGTTTCTAACCAATCAAGAAACATTTTTAGAATTTTTTTTGATACCATGCAAAAATCATCCTCTAAAATGATGATTTGTGGATGTATTTCTCGCCCATTCTTTTCTAAGTCCATTTATCAACTTTTCATCTGAAGAAACTGTGTTACGAGATTTAACACCCACATCCATCATCTCTCTAACAAGCTTCCGAGTAATAGTTTTTATTTTTTATTTTTATTTTTTATGGTTTAACGCTATTTTTCAGCACAATATAGGCTATACATGGCGGCCAGTATTATTGGTGGAGGAAGAACCCGGACAAACCCCGGATAGAACCACCGACCCACGAGAAGCTACTGGCAAGCTTTCTCACATAACTACATTTGCCGAATCTTAGACTCGAACACACGCAGACAGAGGTGAGATGGCAGTGGTCCGTAACGGACAGCGCTTTAGACCACTCGGCCACTCGCCCCCCCCCCCCCAGTAATCGTTAAAACCACCATATCTGAACAGGTTTCAGTGAAACCCTTGAATAGTTCTATCGCCTTTGTTGTTCTACCAGAACAGTTTTATGTCGCGAGATAGGATCGTTTACTGATGGTGCCATCGACGGTTGCAATAAATTGCGACCAGTGTAATAATGACGAAATGGCTTATAATCAGCTGATTCAGTGTATATGTATTAGCTCATTTTTTACTCGCCAGTGACCATATGGAGCTACCACATCGACAATGACAGCTAAAGAAAATGATGTATGTACCCAAACAAATTTGGATGTGGGGGTAGGAAATAAATACAGATGGTAAAATATGTGCTTCATTGGTACCATTACCATCTTAAATCAATGCCTATTAAATGGGAAATACGCCTGTAGTGAAAACAGAGAAAGAAGACATATAAAGGTAATATTTTACTTTATTTTGAGAACATCGGATTGGTGCATATATACATGTATACTGTTTATATATACGTCTTATATATAGCATGAATAGAGTATAAATTAAAAATTGCACATAGCGATTTAAAATATTCAATAACTTTTCACAGGTATTACAGGTCAGAATTAAGTAGATAAATATGGCACAATCACATAACGAATAATGAGGGACATTTAATTTTCAGAATGTCCCAAGTGGGTAAAAGTTAGTTTGTGTTTTAAGCCAATGTTGGTAGAATTCATTAGCACAAACTTTTTCCCTTCAAAAAGGAAACTTTCATGGCAGAGTTAATCTTTTTCCCTGTTTTATCAAATTTCATGCTATAATGGAGTATGCTGTACAGGGTCATACTGTATATGGTAGTTTGTCAATCCCCATCAGCATAGACTCTCTCTCATACAACACAAAGTTTTACATCTGTCTTGGGTCTCTCCTTAACCCACTCATAATTTTGTTCTTTATGAAGAGTGTTCCAAAAAGTAATGATATGATACATCTGACCAATTCTGTTAGTGACTAATTTAATAACTTCATTCACATGTGGCACACAAATTAATTTAAAATGGAATCAAGAGAGGCAGGCCAGTTTTATAAGTGGATTTGAAAATGAAAAGCATGAATATTGGTGATCAGCTGGGGGTGCTGGAAAGCTTTGAAGAGCTAATCTGTGATGAAGATAAAGCCACTGATGTGGATTTCCATTTTAACTGGTAAGTATATGATATGGCCTTGTAAAAAATAATGCATATCAGTTATGCCTTTAAAAAATACTGGCCAGAGTTACCACATAAAGATCACCTACTGCAGAGAACATAGTGTGGTGTTGTCTTCTTATGTATACAACAGTGATATCATCAAATCTTGTGTTTTAATTTCAAAGTGAAATCGATTAGCACATGGATATTGCCAATAATCACTTGATATATTGATATATGTATGTAAAATGGCTGGGTTTCTCAGCTGGAAGGTAAAATTACATGGCTCAAAATCAATATTATGTAGTTTTGATAGTTTTTTGCATGTATGGTGACACTGAGCTATAAGTCCATGAAAACATATGATATTGGCTAAAAAGTGAATCTTCAGTCATTCAGTGGATTCTATGACATGGAATTTACAAAATATCAGATTCAGATTTAAGACTATCAGAAAATGAAAGATAATCTAATAAAATAAGCTAGTAACACCTGCAACAATTTCAGCAGTATCCAAACATGTTATTGTTAAACTAATAAAGAATTTTATGGAACACTAATAAGAAAAAGACCAACAGATGGCAGAAAACATATCTGTAAATAAAATATGGCAAGAGTTTGAATAGCCAGTTCACAAAGCAATCAGTGTCTGTAATAGTGAGCATGTGAGCACTGAATCCATTGATGCAAGTAATGTATATACTCATGCCATACTTGTCATGGTCATGGATCTTGCGGACCATAGGCTGTGTAGACTATGATTATAGTGGTTTTGTTGAGTAGCTGTCTAGGATGAAGTCTCCCACCCAAAATGAAACTCCTCTTGTAGGGGCACCTGTTGGTAACTTTCATGCTAGGGCATGTGCGTATGATGTAAGGAGAAAGTCATGCAGTGAGGGTATGTGTGTAGAAAACTTTAATCTAGATCAGTGCCAAACATATATACAACAATGCTATTATCATTATAATGTACATGTGAAAATTGTTAATGCTGAAAACAGCTACACTGGTTTCTCCATAAAAAGGGGTACCATTTCACATGGGCATACACACATTTTTGCAAACTCCAGGGGTTAAGGTCAACAATATGCAATTCATTTCCAAGCTACCAAATTACGTTTTGCATTATCTTCTTTAAACTGCCTTTGTTAGAAAGGACAGAGTCAAGAGCCTTGCTTTGTTATCTTTTTAATACAGCAACAGTAGAGTCAATTGCTCTCAAGTTGCTTATTACACTCCAGTACTTAAAACCCCTTATGACTTACAGAGTTGGGTAAACATTAAAGTGAAAAATATAGCTCTGCTATTTAACCACATTTAAGTTAAAGAAGAAAAGACAATCTGCAAATGTCTTATTTAGAATTTAACTGCCATTCTCCTTTTGCTATACGAAATGTTAATATTGTCAAGTAAATTGCAGCAAGAAAATGAAGGCTATACTTAAACTTCAATTTGCATGAATCATATTTGATACAAATACTGAACATGTGAGTTGTTGGTTAGAATCTCTTGTATCTGTGACAGTTAAATATGACTGTAATATGAATAACACTAGTAGATTTGTTTAAGCTGGATCATCTAACTACCGTGTAGTTGTTAACCTATTTTATCCTAAATATGACTACAGTCATATATAATGCCTCACTCTATCCTGAATACACCTGCGTTCATAGTATCCCATTTTAGCCTGAATACAAATACGGTTGTACTCTACTACGCATGTGTGTAGTGTCTCAAGAAACACATGTTCTATATCACAAATATTTATGTACTTCTTCAACAATGCAGGAAATGGTTAAAGCATGCATGCACAGTGAAATATTTTTTTTAAAACGTGGTTGGAAAAGAAATTGTTAGCTTGATAATTGATTGATAAAATGATGGACGAGAACTCAGATGTAAACATGGTTGCTGACAGTGAGGGTAGTGACATTGAAGTTGATGATTTGGATTATTCTGTTGATAATATTGACTTAAATGATGGGTTAGAATTGAAACTAGTTGATGAAAGAGATGATGCATGGCTTCATGCACTTTTGGACAGTGATTTGGACTTTAAAGGCTTTCAAAAGGAATGGGTCCAGGATGATTTTTCTCCTCGATTTCAGCCACGATTTAAATTGATAGAATATTGTTATTACTGACATAGTGATGATGTGGACTTCAAAATTTGGACAAAAATTGTACTGATTAATTACCTTGATCTTACTGAAAGATTTCTAGGATTAATTTGTGACAAGTTTTTGTGGGAAACTACATGCTTAAGTACATGTTCTAGAGTGTAAAGTAAACAATTGTTCCAGGTGTATTATTGTCCAATTTTAGTAAAAATATTATAACTTTTGAACTAACAGTGCTAGAAACTTCAAATTTGGACCAAAATACTAGAAATATATTAGTTTTTATTTTCTTCACATACTGTATTAGGGGCATTTCATTCATCTTCATGATTTTTTTTGATTCACTGAACATGGTACATTTTTTAATGTTTTTTTTCTTCTTTCAAGTCATAGTTCAAAAGACTTGTGAGCATGAACATTGATAAATGATAACAAAACTTATATGGCTGTCTTGCAAATTTTATTACCTTTTCGGAGATACATAATTATATATACTTTCAAAGAGAAATAACAATACAACATTTTTAGTAAACATGGCGAAGGTCTTCACACTTTATGCTGCTGCTGTATGATGCTCCATTGTGACAATGTATTTAGAATTCCTTCTCAGAAATCAGGCACTAGAGTTGAAATTGGTAATTAGGATAAAATGGGTTAATGCAAGAATATAAGTGATGCACTATGGCACTACAATATGGATCTTACCATCATTTAAGTAGAGAGTATAGTTAAATCTTCCAAAGAGATTTATCTGACACTTTCTGCATGAGACAAGATACTTGTGTATTTTGGATATAATTCATAAAGTTTCTTCAGGGAAGTTCATGAAAATTAAATATCTTGAAAACAGACATTCATAACAATTCTCTGTGTGTATGTGTGTGTGTGATTTTGATTTTGATTTTTAATATAGCTTTAACACATTAATTAACCCTTAAATGTTTTTGTTGTTTTCACATGAAATGCAAATAGGAAACACATTGTGGGGGCCATTTCTGAATACATCCTAATACATCAACTTCCAAGCGACTTTCCATTAGCCTAATGCCTAGTTGTGTTAGAGACATTGTTTTCAGTTGGTTATTTTGCTCAAGCATGAACAGAAGAAGAAAAGTTGGCGTTCTTTTTCTTTCTTTTTTTCATTTGCTTAACATCATTTTTATTTCAAGACCACTCTTTATTAAACCAACTTTTTGCACAGGTTCACCTGTTTGTGTGCAGTTCAGAACACTGCCTAAGATCTGAGGCCAAAAAGTCTAAAATCTGGACAAAAAATCGGATTATGACCACAGGCGAATTTTGGGTGAAGAAACAAAACAGGTCCAAAAAATCAGGTTTTTAATTTATACTTTTTCTTTTTATTGGTCTTTTTTTTCTTCAGTTTCAGCAAAAATTTACCTTAGACATTATATTACCAGATTATACAGATATGGGTATGTTTAGAATAGAAGAACAGATGAGTATACTTAAATGTTATTACAAATGAATATGGCTTTTTTTTTCTCATAATCTAACAATGGGCTGAGCATCTGCTTCAGACGCATAAGGTCATGGGTTTTGTTTTTTCATCCACAATTCACCCGTGGTCGGAATCCAATTATGTTTCAAGATTTTAGACTTTTTGGCCTTAGATCTAAGGCTTAAGTGCACACATACAGGTTTGAATGTTTTTAATGTTTTAACGCCATTTTTCAGCACAATATTGGCTATACATGGCGGCCAGTATTAATGGTGGAGGAAGAACCCGGACAACCCCCGGAAAGAACTACCGACCCATGAGAAGCTACTGGCAAGCTTTCTCACATAACTACATTTGCCGAATCTTAGACTCGAACACATGCAGACAGAGGTGAGATGGCAGTGGTCCGTAACGGACAGCGCTTTAGACAACTCGGCCACTCGGGGCCACTGAACACATACAGGTAAACTTGTGCAAAAAGTAAAAAGTAGGACAAGGTGGGCATTTTAAATAAAGAGTGGTTTCCAAAACCCAAAAAAAATGCAACTTTTCCCTTTCTGCTCATGTGCAGTCAAATTAACCAATGGAAAACATTGTATTTTAACACAACTAGGCATTGGGCTAATGAAAAATTGCTTGGAAGTTGATGTATTAGGATTTATCAGAAATATTCCCAAAATGTGTTTCCTACTTGCAATTCATGTGAAAACAGCAAAACCCTGAAGGAGTTAATATGTTTAAATAGTTGATTTTGGGCGTGGTGTTTGCAATGATCATCTGTCATGAACCTCAATTTAGATCCTTCTTATCATTTTTTGACTTAAAATGAAACATATTCAAATACTGTGGATGAAATTCAATCTTTTCATTTAACATTAATATGGAATCTTGGTGGCCTAATCTAAATTCAAATCTCAGCCATTTTAATTTTGGTAATAAACTTCTGGTTGGTGTATCAAATGGCAAATTTAGGAGATTTCATTTTGCCCAGAAGTAGATTTCTAAGTCTATATATTACATTGATGACAAACTTACAATCTGTATCAACAAGTTCTACCTAGCATCAAATCAGTAAATTTCAACTAACTTTAAATGTTCAGACAGACTGCCAGTTAGGTTTCTTGTTTGATAGCTCTTTATAAAAGTCTGTTTTTAAATAGAGTAGTATCCGGTCAAACCCTGCTCATCAGCTGTATAATGAAATCAAATGCTCGGCTTTAAACTGTCACCTTTCAAAGTCCTTCGCACCATGTTATTATAATATCTGCATCAACTTAATAACTTCAGGTCACTAAATAAGATGGGTTTGAACATACTAGTATTTTCGTTTGACTCTGTACAAAACTACAAATGGAAGGTTCTGCAATATCAGGCATAATAGAATGCTATGATGAATTGTTTTACCTCTCAGGGTAAAGTAGTTCTCCACTTAAAAAACAAGTACCCTCTTAGATCCACTTTTAATCTGTTCTTAATACTTGACATGTGTCTGACTTTCATTACCTATGTTAGCATCTATTTGTACAGAAGCGCAAGTTAAATTAGTGATCACATATAAGCAGCATCATTTCAGTGACCTGTGAACAAATCTTCCTCAGTTATGAAGCAATTAACAACAGAGTCTCTTCTTCAAAGCAGTACTTATCCCATATTGTAACTGCTGGTTCATTTGTATTAAAATACTGCAATGTGCTTTTGCAGAAGATAAATACTTTTGATAATTGCACTAACAGACCCCTTATACATACAAGTTGTCGTCTTGATGTCAAATGCAAAAAATTAAAATGAGGCTATCACTGTTGGGTAAATGTTCTTCATAATGACTTGGAAGTAGAGATCAGTGTTGGAAATTCTGAATATAATATCATGACATCATGTACATGCACTTATAGTATCAATAAACAAATATGAGCATTCAGAATAATAATAATAATAATAATAATAATAATAATAATAATAATAATAATAATAATAAATAAAAATATAACACACAAAGCCAAGGAAATGAAAAATTTACCTTGGAAATGTGTTTTAACTAAAAATTGGTTTTAGATTGTATTTTATCTTATTTTACTCTAAACCAATTTAATCAAGTTTTTTTTTCCCCAGCTTTAATAATACCATATTTACCGTATATTTTGGGACACTGTATTTATTGGGATACCGTAAATAAATTTTGAAAGTAATCTTTTGTGCACTGTATGTTCTAGGGCAAATTATTTCTTCGAGTCGTAATTGTGAGACACCTTTTAAAGCAGTCACAAAATACACTCCAACTGAATTTTAGTTCTGTGTACTTGAGATAAAACTCTTTAATCCACTGCAGCATGGTTTCATCAACAAAATCCTTCTCCTGCACACATGATTCATTTGTTCTTTTGATGTATCAATATTATTTTTAGCTTTCTTATACAGTGAAAATATATTGTTAGAGAAAACACAACACCTGAAGCAGAATCTGTAAGGACTAAAGTTATTTTTTTTTTTCAAATCTGTTCCAGTTGTGCACACTTTTGACCTCCATCTTATCATCAGTCCATACAGGAATGAGATCAAAGCACACTAGAATTTCATCCATGCTAATAATAATATTGTTGGCAAAATCATCTACATCTCGTCAAATCTTCACGAATTCATCAAATAATTTTATTTCCTCCAAATCTTCCGGGCAATGCTTTGTCATCAATGTTTGTGCCAGAACCACTATACTGTGTCACTTTAAAAATTGTTCCATTGTTTCAATTTATTTTAATATTCTGGTAAATACTGGTGAAAAGGAACCAAAGTAAGATTCCATATCTGGGATATATATATTTTCAAAAAATATTGGTGCATGTATAAAAAAAATCCAAGGTCTGAATCTGACATCAGCTTGTTTTGCAATTAGATAAGCTTTTTATTGATATCCTTTAAAAACAGAAAAACCTGCTTGAAAGTATCCAAAGTCAGTTTCCAAGGTTCCCTTGCTTTGTAATAAAAATAACCTTTGTCTTTGATGTCCATGTCGGTAAGTTCAAAGAATGAGTTTACTACTCACTGCCAGTTGTGTTTATTCACCACCCGAACTTCTGTGTGTTTAGTATCTGTAGTTATAATTAATACAAATGGGCATTTATGCGCAATAACTTTTGTAATCCGTAATAACAATACGATTGTCACTTGCACTCACATGAATGTATTTTCAAATAATGATTTTTATACTGTCATATAGTTAGTTGACCTGGATATAATTCAATCTTTGTTATTTTGCACCTAAAACCATGAATGACAGTTGTCTTCAAGATATCAATTATTTCCCTCATGTTTGCAAAATCATCTGCTTCTCTTCTGGCCTTCATGAATTCATCAAATGATTTTATTTCTCCAAATCATCTGGGTGATGCTGTGTCATCAATGTCCATAGATGAAGCATTATACTGTGTCACTTAAAATTTGTTCTTTGTTTCAATTTATTTTCAAACTTCCCATTAATACCAATGAAAAGGAACCAAAGTTAGCTTCCATATCTAAGCTGTATTTGTATATTCCCAAAAAAAAAGAACAAAAAAAAAAAAGAAATCAGCACACTTAAAAGAATCCAAAGTCAGCTCAGAGATCGGCTTAGTATAGAATTCTACACTAAATAAATGGAGTTGGTAGATAGATTTATTTCTTAGCTGCTCATGATAACACAAAAGGAATAAATGGTAACAATCCAAGGTTTGTTTCTTTCTTGTAATCAATCTTATTGCAATGAGCAGTGGGGGTGGACCACAAATTCAATGCAAATTTATTTTGTTTCTGAAGATTTGGGACATATGACCTGGGTTATAAATGTTTCCCAGTAAGTTCTAATATATATATATATATATATATATATATATATATATATATATATATATATATATATATATATATATATATATATATATATATATATATATATATATATATAGATAGATAGATAGATAGATAGATAGATAGATAGATAGATAGATATAAAACACATGCTACCAAGCATACAATGAATAAATAAATGTACTATAGTAATAGTAGTTCTGATGTGCATTGATTTTTTTTAAAAAGTGTATTATATACTATGCACATTAATTGTCTTATGTTAGTAAAAAAAATTATAAAAGAGTTGTGAATATTCTTATGTTTAACTCGTTTTATCCTAATTACCATTTTCAACTGCAGTGCCTGATTCCTGAGGAGCAATTCTAAATACACTGTGGTAAAATGGAGCATCAAACAGCAGCAGCATAAATTGTGATGACCTTCACCATGTTTACTAAAAATGTTGTAACATTGTTATTTCTCTTTTTATAAAACTATGCATCTCTGAAAAGGTAATACAATTTGCAACATAGTGATAAATGTTGGGGGGGGGGTTCAATTAGATAAATGTTCCCACATATGTAAATACTGAAGCACCATGGCACTGGAATGCAGATGCTCCATGATATTGTGACACATCAGATACAAAGCAACCAGCTTTGGAATGTACAAACCCTGTCGCAGACACTGCCAATACAAATCCTGTAGAATGCACTTACAAATATTATAAGAGTGATTAGGAGCACAACTCTGCCTGAAATCAGGTATAAGAGTCAAATCATGCAAGCAACTTTGCCAACCTTGTGGATATGTTCATGGGTACTATCAATTATGTAGACAAAAATCAAAACCACCAATGCCTGTGACAGCCCAAGCACAAACACAAGCAGATACCACAACAAAAGAAATAGATGAATCACTAGGACTGAAGTGATTGCAGTTTCTTATCCTGAAAACATACCAAAATTATTTTTAAAAATCATCAACAAAATTAGAAGGTAATTTGCCTTCCCTTAGTATAAACATGCCTACAGTACCACCGATAAGATTGAGCTAACATGGCAGCATGTTATGGATATACCATGTCATATGAGAAAAGCTGACATGCTTGAATTATTGAGCCCTATGTCTGTACTGAACAAGCCAACTATAACCACAACCACTAGCTGCCAAAGCAACAACAATAGCAACAATGAAAACAATTTTAAAACAATAAAGACAACTTGTGCATGAGCACTGTTACTATCCAAATACCCACTGGCACCAGAAAAGAGCAAATTGTTGTGATAGTACACTCATATGAACAAATTCGTCTTCCTGTCAAGGATAAAACAGAAATATGGTCTTGCCTCTGATATTGCTTTTGAAGTGGTAAAATATGCTTGTGCATGTGCCTAAATTCAAAATTCAGAAACATAAGTGACGAGTTGGAAAATCACATGGCCATTATCATGCATGCCCACCTATGCACCAGGCAAAGAAGCTCAACAATTGCTAACAAATCTGATTCCCAGAATTGTAGTGGTGTTACATAACTCCAGGTCACACTGGGGTCAACACAGTACACATCTGGTTATGCCACTTAGTCAAGACAAGGATGAATTGAAACTACTATTCAGTGGATTCACAGTGATGCCCACATGATCCTGAACTGCAAAGAAAGCATCATTAATAAAATTAGTTTTGGCACTGATTTGATTCTCAAAATGAAGTAAAAATACACCAATGCAGGAGTGGGATGGACACCCAAAAGGTATGGTCAAGTTGAGATCCATTTCTTGCCATAAAACCCATTTTGTGGATACAGATACATAACAACACCAACTGGGTCCTGCCAAGGTCAGTGATCAGTGTTAAGAAGTTTGATAATCATTGCTTCAGGGATGGGCAGTTTTGTTGATGCTTTATGTGGTCAGTGATCAGCAAGACATGCCTCAAAATATTTACCAGCAACAAATGGGCATACCCAACTTTGGTGATATTGAGTTTCTTGTGCCCTTCTTGACCAAATCCCTACTGAAGAAATGTGCAACACTGAGAGAAGGTTTCACTGTTAACGTGTTCATTTATCATAAAGGCATATATTTACTGCTACAGTCTTCCCATGGATTGAACAGATGAACTCAAATGATGTGTTTGTTGCTGCTGAGTGAAATGTGAAATAAAAGACTCAGAATCGATCCTGCACTATTTTTGAATAAAACATCATCATGGTTGGCTGTTTAACCAGTACAGCATGAAATATCAATACAGACATTACAATCAAGTATTTAGTACTCCAGAACTGCTCACCAGTCATGACTTTTACTTGTCAAATTTACTGCAGTACAGACAGATGAAACTCCCATAAATCATCTACATTGATTCTGAATGCCTGAATGTTGCAGTAAAAAGCTCTGCTAACAAAGACACAAACGCGCCTGGTATCAACCAGACAGTGCAAGTTGCAAGAGAAATTCCAAATGGGTTTTGTAATGTTGTGGTTCAGTGTGATGACAAAATCGCCACCTGTCCATTGTCATGATCAGGGTACTCCATACACAGTGGAGGTAAATCTCCAATCAATCGAAGTCACAGTGAAATGGATTAAACAAGAGCTTGATTCAACAGAAGACATTATTATGATGTGATTCATGAGTTCTCCACAAAAACTCACTGCTGGATTTGTGAGAAAGCTTACAATGACAAAAGGCAAAGCCTGTCTGGCAAAGAAAGTAAAAGTCTTGGTTTCAAAGGTTCATGATCAGTGTCACATCACTGGTGCATACTGAGATGTTCAAGAACTTCATAGTTACTTCTTGATACTGTCCCACCTGATCATGAGAAAAGTTGTGTATCCGTATGAGAACATAAACAAATTGGAGCACATGCTTCAGAAAAATGCTGCCACTGATCAAAGCGTTTTATTCATTGTTGTCACATGAAAGTATTTCTGCCATCGACTACAAACATACAAAAAAGTTTGGTCTGCATTAGAGTGCAGAATCTCTGACTATCATGATCAGTATTTTTGCATGTATGTGTTGTTTTTTTCCTGTGGACATTACTAAGGCATTTAATGACACCATCTTGCATGTGTATAAGCTTGATCCTGCCCATTAATTTTCATCAATGGGCATGGGATGCAATGCATTTTTGTCCAAAACCAAAACTGAGCTGGAACTGCTCACAGACATTATTGACCAGAATCTGAGTGACTGCATTATGTCCAGTCACAGATATGCTCATACATTCAACCCCAACATGTGTGGATATAACTCGGCTGACCCAAACAGTCGTATAATTTATTGCAATGCCAATAATTTGTGCTAACTGGGCCATGACGCAACCATTGCCAGTAGGTTGATTTCAGTGGATCAATCCTGTGCACACTGATCTACAAAACATGCATGATCACAACATCCACAATGATAACAGATACTTCTTTGAAGTTGACCTGGAATATCCTGAGCAATTACCCAAGGCACACTACAATTATCCACTAACTCTAGAAATGCTGTCAAGTGTCCAGTTTCTGGACGTCCCATTGCTGATTGAGTCTGGCCACAAATATACCAAACTCGTTCCGATCCTCAAGACCAAACACAACTATGTACTGCACATGTGTTGTTGTTGTTGTTGTTGTTGTAGGGTTTAACATCATTTTTCAGCACACTATAGGCTATACATGGTGGCCATTATTAATGGTGGAGAAAGAACCCAGGGAAAACACCCAGAAAGAACCACCGACCCACGAGAAGCTACTGGCAAACATTCTCACATACCCACATTAGCCGAATCTGAGACTCAAACTAAGCATATAGGTGAGATGGCAGTGATCTGTAATGGAGATTGCTTTAGACCACTCTGCCCCTCTGGGCCCCTCTGCACATGTGTACTGCATGTGTACTTGCAACTGGCTATGTGTGTGATCAAGATCCATCAAGTGCTCAAATTTCATCAGCAAACTTGAATGGCCCATAAATTAAGATGAATATGGGCCTATGTACAAAGGTCAAAAATCAATTTGAGAAGGATTTTTTCAAGCTCATAAACAATGCTGAAACATGTGCAATAAATCCTTGTTGATCTTGTTCATGAAAAAAGTGATTAGGACAGACTTTGAAGGCTCAATTCGGGACCCACCATTGAATTCAGAAATTTTTTGGATGATGAACTTGTTCACAGTTAGTAAAAAATCAAAACTCAAACTGACGAGACCAATCTTTGTGGGATTGTCCATGTAGAACTTGTCAAAGCTGCTTAGGTACAAGGTTAACTATGACAAGATGTTGTACACTGACATTGAGGTGTACGAGGACATGGCACTGTAAAGTTTGGCCAAAGAATTTGATAATAACTATCTGAAAGAACATTCATTGTTTAGTAACACCAACAAAAAAATGGTTCACAAGTTCAACGATGACTGCTTTGGTAAACTGATTGAAGAGCAAGTGGAATTGCAACCCAAAATGTACATGTTTCTCTCAGCTGTAGAGCTACTGTTTGCTGATGCATTCTTTTGCAATATGCATTTAATATTTCCTGATAAAATCATATGTTTAGAAACTTTAAAATCCACATGGTATAGCACAACCCTACGTCCTGTGGCCATTTTGAATTTTGAGCTAGAAATGGATATCACCAAATAAAGGAAGTGTCTAAAACTCTCTGGAAAGATTTGCCTGCAGCAAAACTGCACAGTTTAATAAATAGGTAACATGAATCAGATCCACATATTATTCATTAATATCAACACAGATCTTGAGACTGATTTATTGGACTACCCTTCCAAATATCCTGATGATGAGATGCCAGATATTGTGTCACTGGCTTGTGTGACTTCTTCATTTAACATCAAGAGTTTTCCTCTTGCTCTATAGCATCAACTATAGCAGACAATTTTACTTTGTCATCAGACAATTTTACCGCAAAGAAATGAGTTATTTTCTTTTTCAACATACTCAAACTCTCTCCCTATCATAGTCAATAAATTTCTATTATAGCTAATCAATAGATCAGATTGATGTGCCTCGTAAAGGAGGCAATTAAAATGGAATCCCTGGATAGTTACTGCAAAATCCATATAAGTAAATTAGGGGACCAGTCTAAGACTGGTTCTCTGATTTACTTATAAGATAATGCTCATAATGTGTAATTATATATATATATATATATATATATATATATATATATATATATATATATATATATATATGTATATACACACACACACACACACACATTATGACAGTATCTTCATCTGGACTAGGAACCAGGCTACAAAAAAGCAACCAATCTCAATCTTATAGATGCTTCTATTTAAACAATATATTGACCTTAGTATAGCTTGATTGCAAAATGGTGCATCAAATTATGGAAACCAAACATAATTTGCATGAACATTCCTCTATTTGTTTTGAGAAGTTTTTGCAAGAATTAGGCAATCTCTTAGCATGGTAATATCTCTGTTGTAGTAATAATTAAGATGCATTTTCTGGACAGCTGACATGGTGGTTAAATTGAGATCAGATTAGCATTATTTCAATAATTCTTACTAATCAGCAGAGAAATGTCTTTCAATGAAAATCCCTCGGTTATATGACCATCCATGCAAGAGTAGTAGCCATAATAAGATTTTAAAATGGCTGCTGGGGCAGGTTTTTATGCTCACTTTGACAAATGAGTACATGTATGTCCATTTAGGTTAGAGAAACCATCCCATGTTATCAATCCTCTTACCAGCTGGACCAACATTATCAGTCACCTATATTGGGATAATCTTGGGTCTGATATGACCAAGCGTGCAAACTCAAAATCAAGCTGCAATTTGCTGAATCATGGCTTGTTGCCAAGCTCAAAAACTAAAATCAATGAACTTCAGCAACAAACAGTCCAGACAAAATTAGATGATAGTTTTATATTCTCATTTTAAGTTTGAATCCTATTGCCACCTTACTGTTTACTGATAAAGGTTTGACACCTACAAAACTGCCATGAAACACAGAATACCTACATATTTCCAATACCAAAACAAGAGTCCCTTGAAAGGGCTGATGCTCTACTGGGCAAAAAGATTTTTAAGAACTCAAGATAAGAAAGACCATTTCCAGAGGTCTCTGAAAATCTTAATCACACATATTTGTATGCAAACTTTTTTACCTGGGATGCAGAAAATCACTTATACATACGCATACAATAGTTCGATGGCAAAATTAAATGGCTTACCAGTCCTGCTTCAGCCACCTGCTGAGTGGGAAATTATGTTGATCAATTGATATTTTAGCTGTGCTGATATTTAAATGTGAATTCAGTGGCTGAATGACCCCCAGATGTACATGTTGTCATTGTCAGAGTACATCAGAAGAACATGATGCAATAGCTGGGCCCAAAAGGACTTCAACTAGCTGCTGAGTAGTGAGAAAATGCTGATATATTTACACTGACTTAATTCAGAGGAAGAAAGACACAGTGATGTAGGTGTGGTCATTATAAGAGCACATCAAATGAACAATTTAAGCATTCATTATTGTGTTCATTTCCTGAATAAGTATTGCATGTGACCTCTAAAAGAAGAGACATTGTCATTTGCAAATTTGGATAAATATTTTGGTGTAAAACATCAAATTGACAAAAAATGAAACAAGATTCAGAAGAGTGCTAAAGTTGCTAAAACTGATAGTTTGGATGGGACAGTAGCCTGGTGTAAGAAAGTGTGTGATGCCAAGCAAGAGTACTTGTAATAAGACCTTTCATTGACCTGACATAAATCAGTCTCACACTAATGGAGAAATAAAAGCTATATATATATATATATATATATATATATATATATATATATATATATATATATATATATATATATATCTGTCTCTGTGTGTGTGTGTGTGTGTGTGTGTGTGTGTGTGTGTGTGTCAGTGGTGTAAATAATTTAGAAAATTAAACTCAATGGCATCCAATAATTCTTCTCATCTGGAAAATTTGCCACTTCATATATGCTAAATATACTTCTGGGAGGGAACTGCTACTTTTGTTGGTGGGACTTCACTTGTATTTCCCCCAAAACATTAGTCCTGGACATTTAGTTATAAAATCCCAGTGAAACCTCTGATTTCTTCCTTTAAATGTCAACGGTTGAAACCATTTCTGACATTATTCAACAATAGCAAGATTTTCAAAATAACTGCTTTGGTATACATACTGGATGTCCGCATGGCACCATTTTCAATTTGGACAAAGTGGACATCATTGCAAATCTTTTGGTGAAAACGACAGGTCATAATGATTAATGATCTATCATTCAGGAAGAAGAGTGACAATAAGATTTTTAATTAAGACAATCATCACTGCAGCTATACTGGATGTATGAATGGCACCATTTTCTTTTTGAACCAATTAGGTTTCATGTGAAGTATATTTATGAAAACCCTATCTTGATACATCAATCCAAATGAAGGAATCAAGATAACATTTTTAAAATGTTACTTTCCATTCTGGAGTAGAATAACAAGATTTTAAGATGGCTGATGTAGTGTAATTACTGGACATCAGATTGCCACCATTTTATTTAAAGACCAACTGGACAACATAAAAAGTCTCTCGGTGAAAAGCCCACATCCTTACGACTTTCTTCTCAAGTAGAGCTGTGAAAACAAGATTTTTAAGATGGCAACTATATTGAATGTCATTTGCCTAATTTTTATTCAGAACCAGCTAGACCTATCAAGACTTAATGTGAAAACCCAAGAAGAAGTGGCAATGAAAAGATTTTCACGATGACTGCCATTGTAGCTCTTTTGGATGGCAGATCAGTTTTAGAAGCTTTATTTAACATCACAAGAAGTCTCAGTGAAAAGGCCCTGTTCATATGAACATCCATTCAGAAGGTTTAGCAATAAAAAGATCTGCAAGATAGCCACTGTGGTGGCCATACTATATGTAAGATCCTAATTACTAGACATCAAAAGAAGTCTTTCAGTGAAAACTTTATGTTGATATGACCATCCATCCTGGAGTAGCAAGAACTAGATTTTGAAGTTGGCCATTGTAGAGGTCATACTGGATGTCCGAACAAAACTAATTTAATTAGGACCAAATAGACCATGGGATAAATGTGTGTGTAAAGTTTCAAGGCAATCCTCCAAGCAGTGTAGGAGGAGTGGTAATAATAAACTTGTGTTAATGGACATAACAGAAGACTCCGTAAACCTCTTCAGGTCTATAACCAGTATAGGTAATAAATGCAAAATAAAGCCCAGACATAAACTCCTGAGTAGATCCAAGTTAAGATACCCCATATGAAACAAGATTTGTCTTGAATGAATACATTTACATATCTAATAAGCCTGAACCTGGTCAAATTTAAGTTTGACATGATATCAGATATATAAAAAAAAAGCTGTTTTATTATGCATCCTATAGGTTCCTAATGGGAATTACCAATTTGAATTTTAACATATAAATTAACTCTAGAAGTTCTCACATTCTGCATTATGGCTTTGTTCTTTTTTTTTGGGGGGGGGCATTTTATACTTGGGAACTTTACAGCAACTTCAGCTATTCACAAACAGCAATAGTTACTTAAATTCATTGAATCCTTGTCAGGTTTTCATGTTCAAGAAAATTTTGAAAACTGTTTTCATGCCCACATGGTTTGAAGAATGGAGATTCATTTTCCAGTTGGCTGCATCATCTCCCTGTCAGGTAAATATGACTGCCTCCAGAAATCTCTCATTATGATGATGATCTACCATATCAAGCTCTGTTGGACAAGTCAGTAAGTCTCATATCATCACCAGCTATGTGAATGGAAGATTCTTCGAAATATCATTGCTAAATCAAAACATTAAGTCATTCCCATATGTCTAAATTACCCTGACTGCAGCTTTGTCTCATAGTCTTATCAAATTATTTCAGTCTAAGCACAAAAGATAAAAGTTATTGTGGGATACAACTAATATTAATTACATAATAAAGTGAAAGTGTGAAATGCCTGGTATCCTGTTTAAATACAGCTGTTGATCTCTACCAGCTGTAGAGCATGCAGTTGGTGTTTTAAAAAAGTTCTCTATTTTTCTGATTTATGTTGCTACTAGAGAACTCAAAATCGAATTGGATTGTTTATATTATCTGATACTGAACATAGTTTATGTTGTGGTCAGATTTATTAAAGGGTTTAGTTACTTCCATCATTTGGAATACTGTCCTTCTTTGATTTTTACCTAGACTAAAGGAACATCATAGGAAACTAGTGAGGGGGATGAGGGATGTATGTGAGAATTTTCAGTAAGTATTACTGGTACTTAATTTCAATTAGTTTTATCACAAAAGTTATATAGCAGCTGTTGCCAATAGGGTACTCAACTGCAGGGATAGTTTGATATCTTGGACTGAAATGAATTGGTCCTAATATGAGGATGCCTTTGCCATACCTGACGAATTTCCAGACAGTGTTGTTTTTTGAGACTCAAAAAGGTTGGTTTTTTTTAGGTTCAATTGAAGGTCAGTGCACCTGACAAAAAAAGCCATGTCAACCAATTGTGAATAAATTAACTTTTGATAATAGCAAAAGAAAATGCTGAAAAACTGAAGTTGAAAATAACTTGCCTGTCTGTATACAATGCATTTAATACACTTACAAAGAAAAAAAGGTTGGTAGATTTAGTATTGATATATATCATCACCATAAACATTCACATATGTGCACCCTGATAATATATAACCATAATGACATAAAAAAAATAAACATGTACTAATGTATTGTCATTAAAATCCATCTGATGGCAATATATAGGCTTAATTAGAAGCCATCTTTGCTATTTTCAACAGTTCAATAGGAAGTTTGAAGGTAATGAAAGTGTCATTAGTGTTCATCAGAACACTCACAGGAGACTGGAAGATGCTATGTAGTATTTCAAAATATTCTGTTGGATTCTCTGAGAAAATCAGAATCAGTTATTCTGGATGACCATAATGTTAGCACTGTAAAAAGTGTATCTTATCCAGTCTGTTTATGAGATATGATTGTTTTTATAGAATAATGAATATACATCAAATTTTAGGACTGACCATTTCATTGGGGGCGGCGGGGGCATCATAATTTCAAGAAGGGGGGTATATACAGGTAATATAGCAGTAATAAACTTCTTTAGCCAGTACAGGCATTAATACTTTATCAACATAAATAAATTTTGCAAACATGAGCATGTGCTTCTAATTGTCTTTCAATCAATTTACTTCATGGCTATCATCCTGAAATGCATGGGTCAATTAATAGTATTTTAACAAAATTATGATAATAAATATTAAAAAAACGATAAATAAACTGAATGTTCAATTCAGCATGTCGAATATCTAATATTTCTACAGTCACAAAATTTGTAGCAATTGTTGAAAGAATGTATTGATTGACAGAAATGTAGAGAACCTCTTCTAAGTTACTTACCGGTTTTCGTTGGAGAAATCATATCTAGGTTGTGGATCTGGATCATGCCCATTAACATCATAGCTAGCTTTCTCATCCTGAAAATAAAAAGAAGCTTAAATGAACTATTCTAAAGTCATGCATTCAAACACCACAGGTGGTGAACAGGCCTTTTGCTAGAACGTCAAATTTTTAAAAAGTAAAGCTAAAACAAAAATGAAAAATATAAGGTCAATAATGCCAAATCAAAACCTCTAACTAACCGAGAGTTTCTCTAATTGGGTAAATTTATTTACTTTATCCTGTCGGTTGTTTTCAAAATTTGTATGTGTGTTCTGTTTACCCACTGGACGTTTCATTGTGGTCACACCCTCAACGATGCTCTACTTTTATCAATTTCTTAACGAAACATTTTATCAAGACCTATACAATATAGTGATCTAGAATCATATAAATGTATAGTTATAAATCCATTTGGGGTAGCTTGCACACATGAAAATAAGTTTTTCAACTCCATTAAATACAGCTAAACTTTTACAGTTATCTCTGATCATCTACATCTATTCTTTGCAAGAGAAACTATATTTGTATTTTTATCTCTCGATTAATATTCTTGCTAGATTTGATTGTTTGACCAGCATTACACCATCATAAACAACTACATTATTAATAAATCCATCAAGTTCATCAATACACTGCGCTTCATCAATATCAGTGATAAAATTAATAATATCATCACCTTCTTCATTTAATAAGTTTGCATTCTCATTCAAATCTTTAAGAAAATCGTATCATCTCTGATCATCTGCAGATGAAGTCACTCATAATATAAAACCATACTTAAAATAAATACAAACTTTTTTCTGTCTTTAAAATTCATTGTCTTTTATAATGTCAATATGTTGCGTGCAGTATATTGAAAATAATTAAATGCTCCCTCTCGTTAATATGGTTCAAAAAGTATTCATTCTGTCTTTAAACATCATTGGATGGCAAAGTATTTACTTAATCTGATGCAGTCTTTACTGTACTGGATAGTTGAAGGTAAAGCAAGTATCATTAGTGTTTATATCTGCACTTCGAGACATGCTGTTATATAGATAAGAAATGACAACAGCACTCCGAGACAGGATGGTACTGTTTGAACTTACCTCCTGGATTCTCTGAACAGGTTCTTGTCAAAACCGAGTTGTTTTTCATGGTCATAAAGTTAACATTGTCAAAACTGTATCAGATGCAATTTGACCATGAGATATTGTTGCCTCTGAAGACAAATGAACATGTATCAGATCTGAGCCTGACTATTTCATTGTGAAAAGAGGGGAAGAGGCAGGTACATAATATTTTCAAGTATGAGGGCTTTATTTAGCAATATTAAACACCTCTGACTAGTACCTTATTAATACAAATTAACTTCAAACACTAGCATGTTCTTATCCTTGTCTGTCAATGAATCTATTTCATGGATAAAAATCGAAAGCAAGTGTCCATTAGTATCAGTTTAACAAGATTAAGGTAACAAATAATAACTATTCTGAAAATTCAGTTCAGCACGTTGAATATTTTAGATAAAGATGGTGCTACTATTTTGACTGATGTATTACATCCAAGAACGATTGATGTCAATATGATGTTTGCAGTATATGCAAAAGAATTAAATGCTCCCTCTGGTTGATGTGGTTCAAAAAGTAAAAGTTCTGACAGTTTGTGGCTTTTGATGTAATTAAGCAGCTGATCATCATAATTTGGATGGACCAATAAATGGAGCCAAAGCAGGGATCTCACAATTAATAATTTACCAGTGACTGTCAAGAAATTGATAATAAAAATACTGCATTTCATTGGTGGGCTCAAGGTTTCTTTCATGCAAATTAAACAGCACTTTTTCTTAAAGACAACACACTTAGCATACCAGTCGAGACCGGTCAAAATTTGGATGGACCCATGGGTTCAGACAATCTTGATATTTTATTTATTTCTGTATAACTGACATATTAATCATTTATTTTCATATGGGAAAACAGAAGTAGCCAACCTTTTATCATTCTCCCAGTGAGATTCACACAACCATTTTGTGTGGTTAATGAAAACAGATGTAGATGTTTATCTGATGTTATTGGCATCTTTAATCAGAATATAGAAAGATATGTCAAAAAGAAATATCCAAAGAAATCTGTGTGAAGAAGGTTATCATTGGTAGGGAGTTAGGAATAAAATATAGATAAAAAATGACAACATCACAGTCAGAATGGCATCAAGCTGAGATAAGCTAAATCACATTGTAAAAATCCAATATAATTCATCATCACTGATGTATGTACATGTAATGGTCGTGACTGGGAGACATTAGTAATGAATGTAAAGTCATGTCTAGGAAACATCAATAACAAATGTAAGGTCATGACAGGTAGACATCAGTAATGAAAGTAAGGTCATGCTGGTAGACATCAGTGATGAAAGTAAGGTCATGCTGGTAGACATCAGTAATGAATGTTAAGGTCATGACAGGGAGACATCAGTGATCAATGTAAGGTCGTAACAGGGAGGCATCAGTAATGAATGTAAGGTCATGACAGGGAGACATCAGTGATCAATGTAAGGTCATAACAGGGAGGCATCAGCAAAGAATATAAGGTCATGAAAGGGAGACATCAGTGATCAATGAGACATCAGTGATCAATGTAAGGTCATGACAGGTAGAAAGTGATCAATGTAAGGTCATGACAGGGAGACTTCAGTGATCAATGTAAGGTCATGACAGGGAGACTTCAGTGATCAATGTAAGGTCATGACAGGGAGGCATCAATGATCAGTGTAAGGTCATGACAGGCAGACATCAGTGATCAATATAAGGTCATGACAGGCAGACATCAGTGATCAATGTAAGGTCATGACAGGCAGACATCAGTGATCAATATAAGGTCATGACAGGGAGGCATCAATGATCAATGTAAGGTCATGACAGGGAGACTTCAGTGGTCAATGTAAGGTCATGACAGGCAGACATCAGTGATCAATGTAAGGTCATGACAGGGAAGCATCAATGATCAATGTAAGGTCATGACAGGCAGACATCAGTGATCAACATAAGGTCATGACAGGCAGACAATAAAAAGCTTTTATATGTATATAATCAAGAGGGGTATAAGCACTCCAACATCTTGGTATTGCACCGAGCCCACTTTGAAGTTTGATGATAATGGGCTGTATAGGGACCACCTAGTTGATTCACTAAGGTAATAATAAGCTATTCACTTTCTGAACCTTTAAAATTCCAAACCATGATGATTATGGCAAGTTATAACAGCAAAGAAACACATCAATAAAATATTAAGATTAGGAACAATGCTATTTTGATAAATATATTTACTTCAAACTGCAAAACAATTCTTTGATGTTATAGTCAGTTGTGATCATTTCAATTTCACAACTAAGCTTTAGTTTTGGTGACCCACACTTTTTTATTTTTATGTATTTATTATGATTCAATTATCAACTTAGTTCAACTTGAGCAATTTTGAGATTAGATACTGCAGTGTTTGGTTTTCAACCTAATTAGTGCACGTGTTCAGCCTCAACTGCAAGATTTGTTTGTGCAATCCATGAAAAAAATGCGAAGTCAACATATACATACAGCAGTAGCAGTTCAGTGGCTTTACTTACATAATTATCTTTCAAATCTGGATGATCCTTTTCAATGCCATCATCCAGTATGGTAACTACCACTCCTTTTCCTGTAATTCCTTGCTCCCATGCAGCTCGTACATTCATATCAAGGCCCTGGCCACGATTCTGAAAATGAAATGTGAAATTCCCATGTAAAAAAAATAAGAGCTTCCATTATGTAGGAGTAGCTATAACAAGATTTTCAAGATGGCTGCTGTGGTGGTCATATTGGGCATTAGATCAGTGCCACTTCATTTAGGACATCATAAGAAGTCTTTTAGTGAAACCCAACCCTCATGTTGATAAGACCATCCATTCTTCTGGAGTACCTATAACAAGGTAGTCAAGATGATGCAGTGTACTTGAAATATTAGCTGTTAGGTCAGCATTATTTTTATCCATGACCACTAGATTTCATAATAAGTATTTAGTGACAACACCGTGACAATATGAAATTCTGTTCAGGTGAGATGTGATATCAAGAATTTGAAAGCCACCATGGTGGCATCATTGGATGTCAGATTCGCATTGTTTTTTTTTTAAACAGATAGACATGATAATAAGTCTTCTTGTGAAAATCTCCACGTTGATTTATCCATTCAACATGAGTAATACTAACAAATTTTTCAAGATGTCAACAATAAAGGCCTTACTGGAGGTCAGATCAGCATGATTTTCATTTAAGACCAAGAAGAAGTCTTCTGTAAAATCCCCAAGTTGATATGACTATACATTCAAGAGGATTAGTAATAACAAGATTTTTCAGATGGTCACAACGGTGACCATATTGGTTTTGCAAGCAATTTAAGATCAACTAGATCATGGGATGAATGTGTGAAAAGTTTCAGAGCAATCATCCAGTTTAAGTATAGTAATAAAAAAAACTTCAGCTAATTAAAGTTGCATCAGAATATTGCCTGTTTAAAAAAATTTGATAACCAGATGTAAATTTAGTGCGGATTCACACAAACACACACACACACACACATGTGTATATGCACAAATTTATCGGCATTTGTGTTGTTTTTTTTATCCCAAATATATATATATATATATATATATATATATATATATATATATATATATATATATATATATCTCATGCTCATGCAAATTAACTAAACCTTGATTTCAAGTTCTTTATTCTTTGATTGCAATCTGAGATTATTGCTGCTATAAAATACAAGTTGCACATAAATTTCTTCACAATGTGGGCTCATATCATTGCGTACAATTTACCAATAAATAATACCCTTAACTAATAAATGTTCAAACCATCTTAATCAATCTGCTAGTCCTACATGTAAGACCTCAGCACTGATATTTATGTTTTGACAGTTGTGCACACTAAAACATAACAACATGTGATACACCTTATGTGTAGGACAATCATTTTGCTAACATTGCACAAAAAAAACGCAATATATGCTCTAAATGAAGATGAGCTTTCACACTGAGACATAATCCTCTCTCTCTCTGTCTTATGTTCACTAATTACAATTTTAAAAAATTGAGTGCATTTATTTTTTATTGTAATTTAGATTCTTCAGCTGACAGCAGAATGAGACAAAATGTTGAGTAGTATATGTTCTGTAGAATTCATTCATTTACGATCCCTTTAATTTTTTGCTCATGGTCAGAACTCCAAAATGATAATTATTTTACATATAATTTTTAGTACACTAAAATTAATAATTATTCTTTTAGGTATAAAAAATTCATTTCAAGACATTCTGAATTATATCATTGTGATATATCAAAACTAAGCACAATGGCACATTTCAGGATATTGCTACATGGGTACATTCAAATTTGATTTTTTTAAAAATACCAATGGCATTCAGAAAACTTTATACTTCTTCTTTCTGGACTTGTGATAGAACTTTTAGAACTATACTGAATTCACAATGCTGTGAGCTTCTTTAAAATTTTCACTTTGTGATCGAGGAAAATAAATTATCTACTGATTTTTGCTAAACTTTATGGCTTTTGCTTGTTTCTGTTACTTAATTCAAGAACATAAAGACCACAGTTCTACAGTAGTAGATGTAATTGTTCATACATTCCAAGACCGGATAGGTATGTACAATAATATATGCAAGTTTTCAACCCCTGCACGACAGGTTATGCCATTTAAATTTCATATGTTAGTTGATGGGGCAGAGCTGAGAAAATCCTGGTAATTTGTATGTTTCCAACTTATTGAAATGTGTGCAATAAGTGTGTATTTGTACTCACTTTTTAATAATTGGTGGTGTGTATGTATAATTGTAATTAAAATATAAGTCTCTAGTTTCAAAATTATGGTGAATCAATACACCTCTGCCAAATATCAATGTGATTTGCAATATAAGCTAATGATAGAATACAGTATCGATGCAAATATTAACTTATCTTTTGATCTATTGATGCTTTTTCTTCAGTGGTATGTTGGTGTCATTTCATATGTGCTGACACATTGGGTTGTACTTCTGGCATCTTTAGTGCAAAAAAAATTATTGACAACACCAACTCTTCTACAAATTAACGTGACTTTAACTTATGCGGCTTAAAATCTCTCTCTCTCTCTCTCTCTCTCTCTCTCTATATATATATATATATATATATATATATATATACATATATATATAATTGTAAACTTTTTCTAGACTTGGGACACAGTCCAAGAAGAAACTTTCCATTTGGAAAATAGTTCAGGTGTCCATAATTCATATGGCTCAATGAACTTGGGACAATTCAACCCTCCATTATCAACAATCTAGAGAAAGAAGTTACAAGGATGCATCATAAAGTAAGAGGTTGATGTGTCATGTACTCTCCACTGAGCCGCCTCAGAGAAAGTCACTCTTGGAGTCTGACACATTATCCTGAGAAGAAGAAAGTTTCAGCAGACAGTCTATCCAGTTCTGACAAAAAAGTCCTCATGAAATGAATACCAGGTGAAGAATCTTGATGCAGTAGGAACCACAAAGACCCATGCTGTCCTTCTGGAACTTCTGTTGCTAATATCTTTTTGTTCCTTTCAAGAATTAATGATGTATCAGCCATCAAAGGCAAATAGCATGTAATTCCAACACAACTGGTTCTTAACCAAAACCTCCTAAGGAACCATTGAATGAGGCCTCATTTCAGGACCTCACTCTCAAGTGTTTTTCAACTTGCACAAGCAACTGCACTAAAATACAGCAAAATTCATGTCTAGTCTACTGATGCAGACTGTTTTTATTTTCTTATTTGGAGAGGTGAATGGGTGTTTTTCATTGTTAGTGATATAAATAAATGTGTGTCCCTTCCACATGTCTCAGATGAATTCTCAATTGAAAGAATAAAAACACAAAGAATTATTAATAATAATAGTAATAATAATAATGAGGACTTTGTATAGCACCTAATCTTTAGAAGCTGAAAGCACTTTACAACATCTTTAATGATATGACTACAAAAAACAAAACAAAACTCTTGAAAATATTTAAGGTAGGAAACATTATTACTATTATAATTATTTACTGTGGCTTACGATTAAAGTAAATTATACAGTGTATGCATTATTTTGTATCAACCCTTCACCTTTTGTAACTATATAAAGTATCGATATAGAAATAATATTGATACATCAATATAGCAAATCAGTTTCACCCTTATTGCCTAAGTACCATTAAACTGCAAATTTTTTATAAGGGGATCTCAAATTAACACAATTATGGATTTATGGGGTATGAAACATTAAATGGTACAATAAGGTACAGAAAATATATTAGGTAATTTTTATGTTACAAACAATCAAAATCTCCTGACTTTAAACTTGAACTGCGTCTCTTGCTGAGAAGTTTTCAGAATACGGGACCAGGACTTATTACATCAAATAATTGTCAATATGGCTTCCATCAAATGAAACAACATTCCACCAGAGCTCAGGCTCCACCCCAACTCACAATCACAAATGTCAATGAATCAAATATAACTTGGAAAATAAAGAATATTTGTCTTACCAAGCGGTACAACCATGACCGTTGCAGAATTTGGACTCCTGATATCTCATCTAGCATCCAAACATTGTCAAACATAATTGGCCCAAACAGACTCTGTATACAATAATGCTCACTTTTGAATTTTTGTTCAAATCTTCTCAAAAGATCAACCTTGAGTTGCTGGTTCATAAACAAGAACAATAGATCTAAGTACAGTAGTAGTAGCAGTAGTTTGACAAGGAAATGTAGATGACATCTATAGATACCTTGTATACTGTGAAAACCAATAGCTTTACTAGCATGATTTGAGTAACTTTAAGGACACAAGACTAGGGCAAACTTGCTTTTGAGGTATGGGAGTTTTAAAAAAATCCCACAAAGGGAATTTACCAATTACAGAACAGATATAACTACACTATCTCATTAACATAACACATCATATACAGTCAGAGTAATATATGATGACACTTACCCAATGTAAATTATATAGGATATACAGTGGTCATAAATATAGTAATCAAATATTGGGCTCAAATGTCTGACAAGCTTCCAATGTAACTGGAAATCATGATACCTTGCCCCTTTGCTAGCAACAGCATTGGTCTATAGGCAATCATTTGGGTATTGACTGACATGTTAGAGTTTTATTGACATTTAGTGATATATCAATAAGGAATTCATTATTGCATTGAACATTGGAGTAATATATTTTTATGTGGCTTATCTCTCCCCAACTTTTCTCTTAAGTTTGTTGATGTCTGTCCTATATTTAATAACCAAAAAAACATTCATAAAGAATTAATATTTCCCTGAGTTTGTGTTATTTATTAACTTTTGTTTTGTTTAGTGATTATTAGCATTGTGTAATGCTCGACTGGTTGTGGATGAAGATTATTGTGAGCTCTTCCTACACAATGTTTATTATGCGACAAACAAAACACAAAACATATAGTCTTAAAATACCAATCATTCAAATGAAAAAGGGACATTATTTGTATAATTAATGAATATGCACAAAACTTAATTAACATTATGGATATGTTAGCTAAAATCTGCATGTACATATGCATTGTCAACTGTGGGTAGTGTAATATGATGGGATAGTCACAATTAATGGTGCATTATCAGATCATTAAATATCCATTCTGTCCATGATAAAACTGTCTATAGTTGTCCACAGTCATTTAATCTTGAGCTACTGATTAGAATCCAGAAGCTTAATATTGGCAAATGTAATATTTACTAATATTCAGTTGGTTTGAACTTTGCTAGCAAGGTTATGCCAAATATTGGACGAAAAGGTGATGATGAAATCTTAAACACATCTGATGGCAAAAACATGATGGAAGCAGTGTGTCCAGCATGCACAGCTTGAAACTCGTCAGATCAGATAATATATTCTGAGTCAAATGTTGCATGACGTATAAATGTATTGCATGATGAATAAATGTATTGCATGATGTATCAATGTATTGCATGATGTATCAATGTATTGCATGATGTATCAATGTATTCCATGATGTATCGATGTACTGCATGATGTAGTGCTTGATGTATCAGTGTATTGCATGATGTATCAATGTATTGCATGATGTATAAATGTATTGCATGATGTATGAATGTATTGCATGATGTATAAATGTATTGCATGATGTATCAATGTATTGCATGATGTATAAATGTATTGCATGATGAATAAATGTACTGCATGATGTATAAATGTACTGCATGATGTAGAAATGTATTGCATGATGTATAAATGTATTGCATGATGTATCAATGTATTGCATGATGTATAAATGTATTGCATGATGTATAAATGTATTGCATGATGTATCAATGTATTGCATGATGTATAAATGTATTGCATGATGTATCAATGTACTGCTTGATGTATCAATGTATTGCATGATGTATAGATGTACTGCATGATGTATAAATGTATTGCATGATGTATCAATGTATTGCATGATGTATAAATGTATTGCATGATGTATAAATGTATTGCATGATGAATAAATGTATTGCATGATGTATAAATGTATTGCATGATGAATAAATGTACTGCATGATGTATAAATGTACTGCATGATGTAGAAATGTATTGCATGATGTATCAATCTATTGCATGATGTAGAAATGTACTGCATGATGTATAAATGTATTGCATGATGAATAAATGTACTGCATGATGTAGAAATGTATTGCATGATGTATCAATCTATTGCATGATGTAGAAATGTATTGCATGATGTATAAATGTATTGCATGATGTATCAATCTATTGCATGATGTAGAAATGTATTGCATGATGTATCAATCTATTGCATGATGTAGAAATGTATTGCATGATGTATCAATCTATTGCATGATGTAGAAATGTATTGCATGATGTATCAATCTATTGCATGATGTAGAAATGTATTGCATGATGTAGAAATGTATTGCATGATGTATCAATCTATTGCATGATGCATAAATGTACTGCTTGATGTATATATGTGAAAGCTATTCACAGCTTGCAAAAAATATCCAAAATTAAGCGGACTTTAATACATAAACCCCTGGTGGGTTTTGTTATTTTCATATGAAATGTGAGTAGGAAACACATTTTGGGGGCTATTTCTGCATACATCCTAATACATCGACTTCCAAGTGATTTTCCACTAGCTTAATGCCTAGTTATGTTAACATTGTTTTCAATTGGGTTTGTTTACTCTTGCATGAGTAGAAGGGTAAAAGTTTGCGTTTTTTCTTCTTTTTTTTATTTAGAGTTTTTTTTTTATTAATGTCAGACCAATCATTTTTGTATGAGACAACTCATTATTCCAAATGCCCTCCATATCCTACTTTTTGAACAGGTTCAATGGTCTGTCTGCAGTTCAGACTGGTCTGCCTTAGATCTGAAGCCAAAATGTCTAAAATCTGGACACAAAATTGGATTCCAACCACAGGTTAATTCTGAATTTTTTTTAAAAAAAAGTGGGTCCAAAACATTTAGGTTTCTTCCTCCATATTTTGAAGTGCAACCAAAACATCCAGATTATTTGCAAACATTGTAGAGCGAAATCTATCTACCTTTCTATAATACCACCCACTTTAGCATATCATACATGACCTAATTGCTACAGAGCTTGGACATAGGCTACTATCACCTTCCTGGTGAACGTGGTGCCAGGGGTTAATGTGTTAGGATTTGGGGAAAAAAATTACAAATTGTCAAAGAATGGCTAAATTTGTAATTTATGTGCAAGGTTGATGCACAACTGATTAAATACGCAAGGAGTATTCAAATTTGGTGACAACATCAAAATGCACCCATTAACACATTATCCAATGGATGTTTTTGTTGTTTTCGCATGAAATGCGAGTAGGAATCACATTTTGGGGGCTATTTCTGAATACATCCTAAATATAACATCGACTTCCAAGCGATTTCCATTAGACATATGCCTTGTTGTGTTAGAAATTTTTTTGTTTTCCATTGGTTATTTTACTCGTGCATGATTAGAAGGAGAAAAGTTTTAGTTCTTTCATTTTCTTGATTAACGAATTCATTGTTTTTGTATGGAGACCATTCTTTAATTCCAAATGCCCATCTTCGTATCCTACTTTTGCATAGGTTCACCTGTCTGTATGCAGTTCAGACCGGTGGGCCTTAGATATGAGGCCCAAAAGTCTAAAATCTGGACTCACAGGTGAATTTTTGGTATAAAAAAAAAAAAAAAACGGGTCCAATAAATTAGGTTTCCTTTATATTTTGTAATGCAACTAAAATGTCCAGATTATATGGTATCATTTGTAGAGCTAAATCTGTCTACCTTTCTATAATAAAACCCACTTTATTGTATCATACATGACCTTGATGCTACAAAGCTTGGAAGTAGGCTACTACCTCCTGCCCCGTAAACATGGTGCCATGTGTTAATGTGTTAAATTCACTTACAAAAAGGAAGATTTCCTTTTTCTATCCTGAAACATGATATGTTTAAATTCAAAACCTCTAATTAATCATAACGCCAATTGATTGAAATCATGTGCTTCTTACCAATGCTTCAATGCAGTAACTTTTAAAACCTTTATACCCAGTCAAATTTCAGTTATAAACAAGAAGCATTTCACCATGCACCTCCCCTGAATATGCCAAATCGGACTGTAAAGAATGAATTGTAAACTGAGCATTTAAGACTGCTGGCTGGAGAGAACCAATGACTACATTTCCATATTTGTTCAAACTATGCCCAGATGCTATTGATCCACTTAGTTTGCAGCTTCAGCAAGAACATTTCAAGTAATGCACTCTGCTAACTCCCCCCAAAAAAGATCATTAAAGACATTTAAAACTGAAAACTGTTTTTAAGTACATGTATCCCCTTTTTATTTGGAAGCTGGCTTTCACAGTCCACTTTTCCAATAGAAAAGATTATCACACACAATAATTGTGAACATGTGAAGTCAAACAAAGAAGAAATTTGTTTTGAATCTGGATGAAGATCAACTTTGATTTATGTAGCATTTTAGGAACAGAAATCTTTACTGCCAAAACACGGGCCTATCCTGCATTTCCATTGTCAACTGTAAGATCAATTTTCAATGAAAAATCAACTTAAGAAGATCAAACAATATAACTGATATTTGACACTACATGTAATGGTAAATACAAAGCAAGGACTGGAAATACAAGGTTCTGGCAGATTATCAACCATTGCCAAGATCCATTAGCAAATTTATTGTAATATCTGGGCTGTATTGATTATCTGTTAAGATTCAGGGTAAACAGTTTCTTGTTGTATAATTACCAGCCAACAACTGTAGTAAAGATTTTGTATGTCCATGATATCAAACAACAATTCTCAGAACGTTTTTGGTCATGTAATGCCTACCCTATGCTTTGAAATCTCAGTTGAAATGATATGGTTGGGTATTGCACCAAATGTGCACTGAAAAAAACTAATATGTAGTATGTTGCATACAAATGTACTGAAAGGACAACAAACATGCAGGGACATTACACCATATACGCATCGAGTGTGTGTTTTGGGATTTTTAATTGAACTTTAACAATTTTTGTCATATCGCTATGATGTCTGCAGTGTGGCAATTTATCTTGATGTCAAGCACTGGGGCATCATGCCACAGACATGTAGCATGATATCCCACACAGTTACATTATCATGACACCGGATCGACCAGTCCTAATACTAACCTCTTAATGCTGAGCACCTCTTGAGGCAACTGTTAGTACCATTTTTTTGAAAGACTTTGGTAAGGTTTGGCAAAGGTTCGAACCCATAACATCCCACATCAGAGGCAGAGGCTCTAATCACTAGGCCATTGGAGAGGTCTATATATGTGTTGAAAAGAACAATGAACTTTATCCAACACCAATTCAACATTTTAATGTGCTGATACAACAAAATATGAACAATTCCTTCCTAATTCTAAAAACTATAATCCTTAACTTCACTGACAGAGACTGTGATTTCATTTAAACCTCTTCATTTTGACGATGTATATTCCAAAATATGGCCACATCTCCATGATGCTGATTTCATACCATTTCAGGTCTTGCTTTTATAGTCCCCTATTTTCTTGGCAAAATCATTTATTTCTTTCACCAAACATTCAGGAAAAAACTTGAGAACATTGCTTAGTGGTCCAAGCTCAAACTGTTGAACCAACATGAGAATCAAAATCATTAATCTCGAACACAGCGAGGTCATCAGTCCAATGTGCAAGTGAGACTATGTCCAGTCCACCTCATCATCCAATTAAAACTCACTTACATCAGGCGTTGCAATGGGACTAACATCATTATCTGATCAACTTTCTAAGAATGATCCATTAAACTCTTTGATATCGCTGCAATGAACACTTTAAGTCGCTCATATCTGAATCAGAATCCATCTTTGTTTATCTCCACTACACTTGTTGTGCAAAGTGCGGAAAATCCTTAACAGTGTCTCAATTTAACCTCTCAACTTTCAAACTTGTATCAAAATGTAGAGTAAACAGTCTTCTCATTGGTTATGATAATGAAAAATCTGTAAACATTTGTACTTTCAATTAATCAACACTTAATTAACATAGCAGTATTGTCCACATAGATGCAAAACTGTGGTCAAGGGGGCTCAGGAGCTATTTATAGTAGACACCTAGACGAGGTAGTCGTAACTAAAGGGTTAACTACAAAAACAGTGCTGAACTCGGTACTTTGGGTGAAATGATTCATCAACATATCGATTGATCAATACTTTTAATGCATGCTAATTTAATCTTCAGCAGTCATAAATAATTATTTGTCATTTGCCTTCTTGTCCTTTAAATTGAGAATTCATCTGAGACAGCTGCTTCAGGCACAGTCTCTAATATTTGTTAGTACATGAAAAACAACAACAAAAATTTTTAATAACACTAACTTGCCTTCTACAAAATTAACACAAAGTCACGCCATCTGTATATGTTTGCTGATTATTTTATCCCAACACTGTTTTCAGAATAAAAGACATTCTACATCATTTTATAGATCAATTTTCAAACCAACAATTTCTTTCCCAACCATGTTTTTTTTAAAATTTCATTGCGCATGAGTGCTTTAACCATTTCCTGTGTTGCTGAAGAAGTACACAAATATATGTGATGTATAAAACGTGTTTTTAGAGTAGAGTATGACCGTTATTGTAATATGGCATACTACGACCATAGGCGTATTCAGGATAGAATAAGGTATTACGACCATAGTTGTATTCAGGATAAAATGGGTTAAGCAAAAGCTAGTATGTATTAAATTAGTAGGTAGGTATAATTGCTAATTAAAAATGAAACAAAATCAAGGAAAGCTATTCAAAACTAATATTGAAAAGAAGCATGTGCTCAATAACTGAGCACATCACATAATGGTAAAAAGTGATGTGTGACTTGCTTTACCAAACTTTAAAACAATGTCACTATTCACAAAACAGCTAATGGTGAAATACAATGATTTGCAAAAAAAAACAATAAAATGGATCAAGAAAAGTTAGTAATTACAGGAAAATTAAACAAAAAACCTATTATTAGCTAGAAAAATGCACAATTCCAATTGAATCACTACATGTAATGAGGTGTGAAGTAGAAAAAAGAAGTAAAATGCCAAGAAATAAACAACTCTTAATTATGAGAGCTTAAATTATTAGAGACAATACTTAAACTGAGGTATAATCCAACATTCATAAAGAATATGCCCACAAGAAATATAGTAAATTTACTTGTTAACCAACAAATTTTCTTCAACATAAATGATGTAAACAATACAGACATTTTGCTGGGAAAAGACTAAAGGGACAGTATGCATCAGCAAATGTAAATATGGGGTGTCTCAGAGATAATCTAATATTCTGGAATATTTTCTTCCAAGATTTGTCGGAAAATGAATTCTTTTCATGCAGCTGATTTATTTTCCACCCAGAAAAGTACCAGCTATGTGAAAATGCAGTTCCTGACTGCTAGAGCGCACTGCTGCAAATTTAAAACTTCCGACAAATACACAGAACGAGCAATGGGCTAAAGAAATCAAGAAATGCTATTTGTGTTTTACTAATATTTCTCTGATATGGGCTCACTAACTATAAGTTGAAAACAAATGCAACATAACACATGGTATTCAAGTGGGTTAGGCTATAGTCTTGTGCTTCCTATGTTATGACAATGTTCTCACATGTAATCTTATTGCAAGTAATGTAATTCAGTTTGAAATTATAATTATAGTAATTCATTCTGCAAGATGTATCTTACAGGCATGGTTTAATTACTTTTGTTTACTGTGAAAATCTCAGTTTGAAATTATGCATACTTTTCATTTGATCAATAAATGACATTATGTTCACTCTCTCTTTAGATAAGACCCATTTTCTAGTAGTTGCCATAAACAATCTTTGTCTCTGATACTATTCTGTCAAACTACAAATATATTTGATATTACCAAAAGAATGTCATAAAAGCATACAATCTATACTCACATTGCTACAGTGGCCTAGTGGTTAGAGGGTCTGCCTGAGAAGCGGGAGGTCATGGGTTCAAACCCCAGCTGAATCATACTACAGACTTACAAAAATGGTACTAACGGCTGCCTCAATAGACATTCAGCGTTAAGAGGTCAGTGTTAGGACTGGTCAGCCTAGTATCAGGATAATGTGACTGGGTGGGACATCATGCTACATTGTCTGCGGCATGATGCCCCAGTGCAAGACATCACTATAAACTGCCACAATGCAGATATCATAGAAATATGACTGAAATATTGTCAAAGTTACATTAAAAATCCTAATAACACATATCTATACTCACAAGTCAAGTCACACTGCAAACAACGTGTTGCATTTTGCTGATACATAATGCACTAGCAACTCTGGGTCGATGTTGTTTGTTCTACTTATTAATCCAAACACGTTACACAGATCCACATAATATAATGGCAGATTAGAGTCTCTGCATTTTGCAGTTTGACTCTACTTATGAGTATATACAGCAATTTTCCTTGGCATTTTGCTAAATGGAGTATCAAGACATTAACTGTGTCAATGCCATAGAAAATGTCTGACAATTTTATTGCTGCAAATTTTTATGCTGGATGATCAAACAGTGCAATTTATTTGCAAAGGAAATCACATTTTGATGCTCAGATACAATTTAATTTATACAGTACCGGTAGGCTACAGACAACATGACTATGACACTAATGCAAAATGCTTTTCTAATCAGTCAGTCCAGTTCAAAGACTACATTATTGATTAATCAATACTAACTTTCGGCTCTGAGAAATAGTCAACATGCCCAGACAAGTTTTGTTGAGAAAAGAACTGTGCTGACAATTCCATAAAATTAAAACATTTATGAAATGCTGCTCTAGGAATTACACAGCATTGTTTTTCTGTCATAAGTGATTTCCATTAAAGCAGACATGAAATATTCGCAGGCAGTGTTGCTGGGTTTCTGAGACTTGAAAAATGTTTTTTTAGGTCCCAAGAGGAATCAGTGTGCGTGACACCAAAAATATGTCATCAAAATGAGAATAAACTATATTTTCATATAATGCTAAAACAAAAGAATGTAAATTCAAACCTGAATAAAAATTAAACAGTACCTGTTTTCTCTGTAGCATTTACTATACATAAAAAAATGATAGACTTAGCATTGTCAGATAACATCACCCACACAGATATGTGCACATGGTCACAACTTATGTGCACATGGTCACAACTCCCCCCCCCCCCCCCGACATTAAATAAAAAAATACACAAAGTAACTGGATAGTGGAATTTAGACTTAATGACTTGCATACAGTCTTTGCTACTTTCAGTAGCTGGTTAGAAAGTAAGGCAAGTGTCATTCATTTTCATTGTTTTAATATTTAGAGACTGGATGGTGTTTAAATATCCTCTAAGATCATGTTGAATTTGTCTTAGCATGGAGAGCATCCAGATTATCAAAAACCATTGGCAATTATCAAAAACCATTGGCAATTTCCCATAGTTGCCCAGAATTGGTTCAGGTATGTTGTTTCATTGTCAAATTGTGGTAGCTCTGAAGTGGTATAAGTATGTAGTCTTTATTTAGTCTGCACCAGCCTAGAGCTTGTTTGTCACCCTAAAGTACTCCAAACATAACAGCAAGGTCTACAACTGAAAGATGACAATGAGAAAGCAACAGTGATCTAGCTTAATTCATTTCGTAAAAATGTAAATTTTACACACAAAGTATGCAATTTCCATGATGTATCTCAACCACATATAAACATTAACGACCTATAATTTGTCTGCATTTTTTCAAAATGTTTTTCTACTGTATATATCTGACACATTAAGATTAAATTTCTTCTTTTTGAATATTTCTGGGCAGGGGGACTTACTGGGGCATTAAAAACAAACACCTGTGTAGTAAGAGTGTTCAGGCAATCTCTATAAAAAATTTAAATGTTTCAACATGAACATGTGCCTATTACTGTTATGTTGTTATAAGGGTTAACACAATTTTCAGCACAATATAGGCTATACATGGCGGCCAATATAAATTACCATCTTTTAAATCAATCTATTTCATGGCTATACTCATACTGAAATGCTGGGGGTAATTAAAAGTTGGTAATTTAACAAGATTATGACAACAAATAATAATACTAATGAGATCAAACCTGAATGTTGTTTTCAGCATGTCAAACATAGTTTGACTCATCCCAATATTACATATAGGTAGTCCCAAAAACTTTGTACAAACTTATTTACAGCATGGTCATACACAAAGCAAAACACCTTCTTTGGTATTAGATTCATCAATCAGGACCATTTTATTTGTGGCGTTGCCTGACCCAAAAATTAAATTAGAACCATGTGGTATCAAGTAAGTCGGACAAGCCACTATTTATTGTTTACACATGACCGCAGGCTAACACCATCCCTTACGTAAGTTTGCCATAGTTAAGAGAGGAAGCTGACCAAGGCCCGTCAGAAGTGTAATTAGCACCTTGGGCTGGAAGGATGTTTTGTACATCAAAGAAGCTGCCAGAAGGAGTGGGCGTGCCTTATCTTCTGGATACGCTGACGGACCGCCAGATTGAATAAGTCGAGTGGATAGGGTCCCAGCGCTACCCAATCAGAATCAAGATAGGGGTGGGACCCTGATTTATTCTAAAATATATATCTTTAACCCGGAAAACCTTAGGAACAAGATTCTAAGTGTAGCTTCTAAAAAGGTCAGTGAGCTTTTTGTCGATCTTTGCTGTCTGCGACTGCATTTAATTGTAGATCGGGTATATTCGTATTATTACTAAAATCATAGTAGGAATAATTATTTTGTAATGTTGATATGTTTGTATATTTGAAGAATGGGTTCCTATTTGTAAAGAATCGTATTGCTTGCTAGCCGTAGTAAGAATTAATACTATTATAATTCGCTATGTGGTTATTTTATAGTACAATAGCACATTATCCATGTAATTATAGAAATTGAATGGTATCTTTGAAATGATTTCACTGTGAGAAATTAATAATATGAATATTTGAATATTTGTGTACGCGTGTGGGAGTGTAGTGTACAGACATACGTCTGGCTGTCATAATATTGTACGTACAATGAAATTATATATATATATATATATATATATATATATATATATATATATATATATATATATATATATATATATATTAGATATACTTATGTGATATGATGTATGGATATATGATATCGTGCTATTACGCCATTGTTTCCCTGTAAGAGTGTGTGGGAATTTCGATGTGTATGTATGCGTGTCCTAAAAGGTAATAGCCTTATCTGATGGTTAATTGATGATTTAGTGTGAGGTGAGATGTGATAAACCCTATGTTAACGCCTTGTGATTTTCACAGGAAGCTTCGAGGGACAGACTAGTGAGTGGTCCCAGTGTCTCCATTATAGACGGAAGGAAGAGAAGGAAAGAGGGAAATCTGGAGAGGAAGTTCAGGGAACAGACCAGGGAAAGTGGTCCCAATAGTAGTGATAAAGAACGGAAGGAAAGTGAAGGGAGGAGAGGAGTCGGGAGAGGTGGAATCCAGGAGGAGTGAGAGGATCGAATAAATAGATGAGTACAACCAAAGGCCAGGTGGAAAATCGAACTCACACTGAAAATCATAAGATGAAATAGGCTATCACTTAAAGGACGAGTAATTGTGTGACATTTAAATTTATAGGCTTCATTAAATTGTTATTGTTGAATTTCATCTTCGTGTTATTTATATATATATATATATATATATATATATATATATATATATATATATATATGCATATAATTTAACTGTATGCAGTGCTGACTGGGGGCTCAGAGCCGTATACCTATTTGGTCTTTAATTTAAATTTAAATTCACGAGCCAGGTGGAACTTCATAATATTTTAATTAATACCTTGGAAGTACCCCACCCCAACCTTTGCAGAACGCTACATTATTGTTTCTTGGCATAACTTCAATACTTGTTTTCCCAACATTGGTGTTATTGCATTAGTAATAATATTTGCTGCTTTTTGTACTTCTGCACACAAAAAAGTCTTTGTGGTATCACTGTTTAGGAATATTATCTTGCACAGCTCTGAAAAAATGGTCCACCACTGAAAATGGCAAATTGAGTTTGGCAATGAAACTAAAGAAGAGTACTTCAGCTCTAGAGACATTATCAGTTGATTAACTGTTTAAACAAGCTAGTTACTTTTGGGAAGGAGCTCTGTATTCTTGCATAGTCATAATGCTGGGTGCGGTGGCTACACTGATGTATGTCATACACTCCTAAATGACTAATGTCAATAAGGTGGCTGTAATAATTGTGCTTTGCTGGACTTGGTTCACTTTGAAGATGGCTCGTTTCCAGGATCACAATTACATTTCAACATTTTGCCTTCAAGATGAATAACACTTCTACACAATTCCAACTAGGAAAATAATCATGTTCTGTATTTTATATATGGAGTAAAAATCAGACATCAAAGAAACACTGAAGCTTATCACAAACTTGAATAAAGCTGGCATCAACATTCTAATTTAATTCAATGATGTGTAACAACATCTGTTCTTTAGCACCTGTTTTTCATGTACTTCATATGAATTTAGGTTATTCTACTTTGTGTCATGTACAAACTAGCTAAATGTTCTCTACCACAGCTGAATTTGAACTTAGTTGTTTATCTCTGCCTTATCTTTTAAATGCCTCTTTATCAGCAGTGTGTTCAGAGGACAAGTTTAGCTGAGCTTTGAGCAGGACTATTTACTGTTAACACACTACTTCCTGCAGATTACAGGCATATATTTATGTGCTAGTCAAGAAATATAATTGGTCTTTTTGTTGTTTAAAAAAAATGAAAATTTTCAAATATAAATGTGTTTTTCTAAACAAGACAATGTTATAGGGGTGTGGGTCCAAAATCATGTTTTTTTGTGTGTCATGGCATGTTATGGTAATTATGTGAAAGGACTGTAGCTCTTAGCTTCTACAGGTCTTACTGGCTTTATGTTCTCAATAAGTTATAAATTCAATATTTCCATATAAAAGTTTTAAAAAATCTAATATGCTTTGTAGTTCAGTAAAGATTTGGATTAAAACCAGGGACATTTAATTGTTTTAAATGGAATAGCTCTTAGTTGATCAAAGGGATAATAATAACAATAACAATGTGGCAATGGAAAAGTTTCATGTATCCACATCCTGTCTTTATTTTCCATAAAGCCTTCAGCTTTGTATACATACATAACATGATATTCTGCATTGGCAGAAACTTGTGCTCTTCAAATAAAAAGTTATCACAAAAAAACAGGTCACTTGAACCAATTGCTCTGTAGTTATTTTGGTGTTGCAGTGGTGAGTGGTAAGAAATGTTTTGGTGATGAGCTGGCTATAACAACACCACAATACCAAAACAAGCACATATAACAAAATAGGTCTTTGTTTTTGGTATTATAGTGTTGTTGTCACCAGCTTGGGATGTAATCAAAGCTACAGTTGTTATTTGTCATAGTTTTATTTATTTATTTGCAATGACTATAGAAAGGGATAAAGTCTTCTCAATTACCAACCTCAAGACCAACTCTTGATATTGGCCCAGACAATATTGTTGCCTTTTGGGAGGTCAAGGTAACTTCCTCCAAGGGAAGAGGAGTTAAGAAAAAAAGAAACAAAGAAATAAAAAAAACAAAATTGAAGTCTGTTGTGACTGAGGCTCTGATGGTGGCAAAACACAAGCTTGTAATGGCAGTCAAAAAAGATGTAAGATGGATTATATCAATTGTGTTTAAGTGTTATTGCATAACTTTTTAATTTTTCAAATCAATAGTTTTGTATTTCGTTACTTACTGGATGAATATTCTCTTGTAATTGCTGAGAATCAATGTCAGACTTAACTGGTATAGTCCTCAGATATCCTTAAATGGAGATTGAGATAATGATTTTCATTTGTCCCATACATTACAGAGGGTCACCACAGGAATATTATTGTCTGTTCGAACAAATGATACAAACTATATAAGATAAAGTTGAATCTCATGTAATTAAGGTTGTCTTCTTTTTTCTAACTTGTCAAATTCAGTATTTTGAATTAAGTCAAACTTGCCAAAATCACTCAATTTCTCAGTCTCATCTGTTACATAGATGTTAAACCTTTCCCCAATGTGAAAAGAAATTGCAAGCAGCATAAACAATGTAAGTCCTTTAGTGCCTTCTAGAGTATCATTCTTCCAAATATAAAAAAGTTTACCTAAACTATATAAGTTACAATGGAGATACAAGTTTAGTACTGAAATATTCCTTGAAAATGTCCCATCCAGGACACTGGATTTGCCCGTACACATGATTTTATGAAGGGGAATCAAAATGAAACAGAAAGAATAAAGTAGTAAATGTATACAATTTACACTGATATTTTCTTAACAATCTGAGATGAATTCTTTTGCTATCAAGTAACAATTACATATGTATACATTGATAATCACATGATGTGTGCATTCATGCATGTGTGTGTGTGTGACATTTGGATTTTTAAAGTAGCTTCAACAATTTTCAGTCATAAGGCTACAATGTCTGCAGCGTGGCAGTTTATAGTGATGTCTAGCACTGAGGCATCATGCCACAGACATGTAGCATGATGTCCCACCCAGTCACATTATCTTGACACCAGGCCGACCAGTCCTAACACTAACCTCCAAGTGCTGAGTGTCAAGCGAGGCAGCGGTTAGTACTATTTTTTTTATTGTCTTTGTATGACTAAGCCAGAGATTGAACCCATGACTTCCCACATCCAAGGCGGATGCTCTAACCACTATGTCACCAGAGCAGTCGATAGCTTGATAACTGCAGCAACAGATGGAGAAGCACCAAATACACATATGCTTGAAATTACCGCAAATTTAGGCATGACATTCAAAATTAGGAATTAACCAGTTATAGGTGAAGTTTGCAATTATTCAGCTTTTTTGATGCAGGTTCATCAACAATCCTTTCAAAATTACTATAAAATTACTATAAAACCACAAACAACTGACAAAATTAAAGTATGTGCACAATTTATTCTGACAAGGTCAAGCAATGATGAGGACTCACCCAGTGTAAATTGACAACTATGATACAATGAAAGCCTATATTAGAAAATTATTTATCTTGCATTGGTAATAATTAGACTAGTCATCGATGTAAAGGTCCATGGCAATCCATACGTTTTGCAATGATAACCAAGCTGTAGCTTACTCAGGAAACATGAAAGACGAATTTGGTAAAACTACAGTATAATAAAAGTCTTTTAAAATTTAACATTTGTTTTCTTTAACCAAAGTCTATTCCATCCTGATTATTGAATGCTAAGCACCATAATTGTCTTCGAGAAACTTTTCAATCTCTATGGTTTTCTACAATGGTTGCCATTTACTAAACTTGGGTCAAGAAAAGAGCATGTTGAGTGGAAATGTCGCAAAAAAGGATAGTATGAACTTGTTTATCAATATGCATTACTTTCATTGTGCATCATAGTGTGGAACATTCAATCTGGATTAAAATGGATCACACATTTAGGTTCATTTTGTCCAAAAATGTCTATGTACTTTAATATTGATTTTGCCTTATAACCTTCCAAAGGAATGTGACTGTATTAAAACACAAGGGAAGTGAATATTTGCCAGCTAAAGGTCGTTCTCCTGTGCAAGATATTTTCTATTTGTTTTAAAAAGTTTTCATTCCAAAGTGCTCTGGTGGAAGGTGGCCTGTAAAGAAAATCAACTAGGAATGACTTTGAATTATAAAATTTCCATCCTAAGTCAGTTCACCCTTTTGCATTTACGTCTTCTCTAATGTATACAACAAGACTGCACCCTGTTATCTCTCTGTCCAAATGCAATGGTTTACTGAAACCTTGACAATGAAATAGATCATCAATGTCAACATTTAATTTTTACAAAAATATGTAACTTAATCTGATCTGTTTTTCTCCATCTTGTACATTTAAGTGACCTAAGGCATCAGTTAGACCTCTTGGTCAGTAATATTGACATTTAACCATACCTTATTAGTGTGTACAGAGATCACTTTAAAAAACAGGGCAGGCATATAATGTGCTAGCCATGGGAGACTCATGTTCTAATTGTTACAAAATTCTGAACTGTTTACACCTGTACTATTTGGTCTGCATTTGGGGTATGCATGTCATACAAACACAGATCTAATAAAGTGTATGTGTGTGTATGTGTGTTCAGGACAGTTGTAATCAGTATTCAGTTACCTGATGATTATGATCTTACTCCTGTACAAGGCACTGCCATATTCCATCATCAATTGGCATGGCTGAATAAACAGTCCATGCATGTTTTAATTATGATATCCATTGCCACTAGAGTCACATGGCTGTGCAGTGCTATGTACATGTTAATTAAAGGTCTAAAGCTTTAGCCAAATTATTCCAGTTTAAACCTGTCTCAAGTATCAACAGATGAGATCAAATTGGCGAGGCTAACAATTGGGAAGTGAGATTATCCATTGGGAAATCAGAAATGTGAAAAAAATTATGAGACAGAAGCACAGAAGTTACAAACGAAAAATAAAGCACTTTGTATAATACTTTAATATATCTACGAAATGCTGCAATCAAATTTGCACAAACAAACAGTTACAAATGAACATTACATTACATAATAATACATATTATTTAACATATCAATTATAAATGAAATTTCATCCATGTTGTAATTCATCTTATTACCTGTATTAACTGTTCCACACTCTAAACAAGAAAATATTGGTTAAGAGTTCACTTAATCATCTTTAACACTTTAACATCTAAGAATCCCTCAAATTCTTCATCTTCCATATTAGAATGAGAAATGGTGGTTTCTCAGGGCTCAGATCATTGAAAATGTTCTCTTTATCATCAGTCTCCATCTTCATTTGCTGACAATTTCTGCTTTAACAAAACTATTCACAACAGCTGACTCAGGAACCCTTTGGTTCTTAATCCACTAAATATTTCAATCTGGTACGGAAATAGATTGAATTAATAATATAGAACAAAGGTATGCCAGCATTACAGTACCTATTTTCAGTAGCCAAACCCAGTATCAAGAGTTTAAACAACTGCTGTGACTGGCTTTGTTGTGGAAAACGTTACATTTTACTTTAAACTGAAATGCAAAACTAAAAATGTTAAAGGATTAGTTAGAATGTTGTAATTTACTGACAAGGGGATTGTGCAATAGGCTTAAGACTTTATAATAGAGAGTATAAAAAACAAATTTTATGAGAATAACAACACTTTGTTTCTAAGGAAAACAAATCTTATCTTTATATGAAGAATAAAACAAAAAGGAATCTACAGATTACATAGCAAATAAGGTACACTAGGTTCAAGAGTTTTTTAAATTCTTAACTACCACCTACACTATAAGTACTAGAGTTCAGAGTCTGTTTGTATGACAGTAACAAATCATCATGTGAAAAACAAAATACACTGGCAGGATCAAAAGTAGACAAAGTAGTCACAATCTTTTCTTTAAATTTTACACAACAATAATTTGCACAGATGGCCACAAAACAACTACATATCAACTTTTTTAAGTACCAAGTTCTTTAACAAGGTCAGCAGGGGCCCCAAATGGCCGAGTGGTCTAAAGCGCTGTCTGTTACGGATCACTGCCATCTCACCTCTGTCTGCGTGGGTTCGAGTGTAAGATTCGGCTAATGTAGTTATGTGAGAAAGCTTGCCAGTAGCTTCTCGTGGGTTGGTGGTTCTTTTCAGAGGTTTTCCTGGGTTCATCCTCCACCAATAATACTGGCTGCCATGTATAGCCTATCGTGTGCTGAAAAATGGCATTAAAACCTAAAAAACAAACAAACAAACAAGGTCAGCAATTTCCTTTCGGATAGTTTCCATTATTGACTGCTTGTACAGTTTCTCTTTCTTCAATGCATTGGCTTGTGTACAAAGGAAATTTTTCCAGTAACTTCTGCCTTTCATATAATGTGTCCGCTGTTTTACAGCAATGCTGGATGCTGTACCCAATCCTTTGCTTCTTTTTCTTCAATTCCCCAGAGCTTCATGGGTTGGTTTTCTTTTAGTTGAGGTGTTGGAGGTATATTACACCATTATTTCACTTTCACATATATGGGAAATTAATTACCAGGTCTTGTATTCTTGTTTTTGACAATAACTGGGCTTCAACACACACTTCCCAGCATTTTGCTCAAGTGAAATGAATGAACTCTCACAGAAAAATACCCAGATAAATCTTTCCATATTCTTAATGCCACGTTCATGTGTTTATCTTTCGGCTGGTATGAATGCAGCCTACTGACCTCCTGAATATTCTGTAGTGATTGGAGTTTACAGAAATTGCCAAAGCACACTTTCTCTCAGACACACTTCACAAAAACACACAGACTGATTTGCATAAGTTTAGTGTACCTAAAGTTGTCTGCAGCAGACAAAATCTATTTCTGGAATAACATCGACACATGATGCATTAATGTTATTTGCCGTGAAAATATGATTTAACAGCTGTTGCTAAATGTATGCGATTTAATTATGCAGATGAAACTTTTGTCGAGTGGACAAAATGCCTTCTTCATAAATGAATGTGTGTCACGTGATTTATCGGTCTTTGTCTGGTACTCTTGTTTTGCTCAGGGTTACCATAATTTATGTGTGTTAATGTACAAAATCTATTTTTAGCTTATGCTGACCCTGTTATGATCTTGACAATTATGTCCTGTTGTAATCATCAAAGAGAAGAACTCAACAGATGTGTGAAGCCCAAAACTCTATTGTAATATTGTTGAGCCCATTTCCTGTAAACGCTGGCTTTTATAGAAAATGGTTTAATATTAATCTTACAGCTACATGTACTTTATTCAACACTTTTTTCAGAAACGGAAACTTGACATTGCGAGACATGTACCGACAATTGAGATAATCTGATTACTTACCTTACATCACAATACAAATTAATTATTGGTTCTGGATACAGTTGAGACAAAAAGTGGCTGCTCGTGAGGGGAAAATTTCACATTTTTTTTACTAATATGCTGGCCGCTGGTGGCATTAGAAGGGTGGCCATTCTTGAGGGGTATATTTGAATACAAACTCGTCGGTACCAAGGGATTCTGGCTGTAAGAAGGAGGTGGCCGCTAGTCATGGGGGCATTCAAGAGGGGGACTACTGTACCATTACATGTATGTGGATACAGTTGATGTTCTGTGATACTCATATCTAGCTATCTGTAATCACAACCAGACAAAAAAGCTCACAGTTTCAGCATCTGACTCTGTCTAAGACAGGCATCAGAATTTCAGGTACTGATCTTTTATACTGAACTTGGGTAAATCTTTCCGATTAAAGTCAGAAACAGCAAGATTGTACTAATAGCTAACTGGACCTCAGTGGCTGAGTGGTTTAAAGTGCTCGGCTGTACCAATCACTGCAATCTCACTTCTGTCAGTGTGGGTTCAAGTCTCAGGCTTGGCCAATGTGAGAAAGCTTGCCAGTAGATTCCCATGGAGTCTTGTCTTGATGAAAACCTAATTCGACTACACTCAAAACATAAAAATATCAACAATAGGCCTGACTCATGGAAGAAGTTATCTTATCTGAGGATTAAATATGGAGCACTGCAAAAGGGAGTAGCAAACATGAAGCTTCCAATATAACTTACCAGATACCACATTCTTGTCCACTTTGGATCATTAAAATCCCTTATTCCCCGTTTTACCCGCCGCCTGCCAACCTGCTGTTCTAGCCATTTAACCTGCAAGAAAAGTAAGTTTTTTTATTCTGTATTCAATGAGAATGAGAATTTGTATAAAAACAATCAAAAGTGGTTCATAATACGCATGGTTTTCAGCTTTAAGAAGAGTCACCTGAAGGGACAGGTGCTTTACTGGGCAAAAAATTTTTCCAAAAATTCAAGTTAAGACCTTGCTTTTCACTGTTGTGTGTTGAAACTGCCTCTGATATTCTTCAGAAATAAACAGATCTTCAAATTAGCTGCTGTGCTACATGTAATGAATGTCAGATTGGCACTATTTTCAATTTGGATAAAGCGGACATCATTAATGTTAAGTCTTTTTGGTAAAAACCAGATATCATAATGATTATTGATCCATTCTGGGGGAGTAATAACGATATGATTTTTAAGGCAGTCATCAAGCCATGGATGTAGGATGGTCACCATTTTCATTTAGGATCAACCTGGTATCATAAGAAGTCTATTTCTGAAATCCTTAGTATTTAGATAGGCATCCATTTGGAAAGGAGTAAATTTAACAACATTTCATGATATGACTTTCCGTTCAGGTGTACAGCTAGGTCAACATGAGCCTAAAGTTGTAGCACAATATTGCCACTAATTTTGACATTTTTGCTATGATATCATGATGTTCATACCATTTTTATGATAAATTTCCAAGTACACTCAAAATACATGAGGGGCCCCATGTGGCCAAGTGGTCTAAAGCGCTTTCCGTTACAGATCACTGCCGTCTCACCTCTGTCTGCGTGGGTTCGAGTCTAAGATTCTGCTAATGTAATTATGTGAGAAAGCTTGCCAGTAGCTTCTCGTGGGTCGGTGGTTCTTTCCGGGAAGGGGGGGGGGGTCTCTGGTTCTTCCTCCACCAATAATACTGGCCACCATATATAGCCTATCGTGTGCTGAAAAATGGCGTTAAGCCCTACAAAAAAAATATATATAAAAATACATGCTTTGGAAAGTGTGAAGTCCAAGGTTAAAATTCCAGTATTCCCTCAACAGACACCCCATGTTGAATGCTACTATTATATTTGACTAACATTTTATAAAACGAATTATACTAAAGCTATTAGAGCTCCCTAACCCAAATAACTGGTAACAGATTTTATGTCAGCCAGGCATGGATATACATTTTCAGAGGTTATACTTGGAATTTTGACCTAAAACCTTGGATGTCCGAGGTTTCCATGGTTTTCCTAGCCAGCAATTGACAGCTTTGGTGTTGGAAGCAGCTAAACCACATGTTTTGTTTTTGTAATTTGTACTCAGCTTCTTCACTGCCCCTTAATTTTCAAACTTTCTTGACAAATTTGGCTGTCAACGATAATTTTGATATAATCTAAACTAGAAAATATTTACCACAATATATTGTGTATGCACATACTTTAAAATATTGATATAGTCCTAGGTTTATATTTTGTTGAATTATTTTCATTTGCAATATTTAATACTGATTGTTTAAGCACCACAATGGCTTCTCATGTTTGTACATTTTCGGAGGTTGTACTTGGAAATTTTACTTAAAACCCTGGCTGTCCGAGGTTTTTCCATGGTTTTCCTATATGGACACAAATATCATGATATGGGTTTTACAATGTACCATCTCTGTTCAGGCATCATGGTGCCAAACTGGATCACATATTTTGGTTTCAAATCTAGTTTACATGGAGGGAAAAAAAATGTGAGATAAAGAACCAAAACCTATAAACATGCTGGAATCCCCCAGGTAGAAAAATTCTTAGCATTCATACACTTTGAATCACTTAATATAATCATCTTAGTGCAAGACAGTGGTCCCAATTCTAATGCCCTGTAACCACATAGGACAAATGTAAAAACATATTTTCTAACAAATGATTCTAAAGAAAGTCTTCAATGCTTAAAGGGTCACATGACCTTTTTCTTAAAATTTGCATTTGTGTGTTATTTAAAGGAATAATAATTTCAAGTACATGCACCAGTTTAGATGCGTAAACTATTACAGTATTAGTGTAAAACTGTTTTCTGAATAATTGCATGGCACTGTTTATTTGTCACATTATAGTTACAAGAAAAATAATTATAAATATACAGCTGAGTTTGGAAAAAAGTGATGATGGGCATGGTACTATTTTTATTTTATTTTTGATGGATAAATGTATTTTTTCCCAAATAAACATTTCCCATCACTAATAGATGGCATGGAATGGCAACACCAAACAAACTAAGACACTAACACCAAAAAAGTTCAAGGTAAGATAAAGATGCAGCAATTTCAAACTTTCTAGAAACTTTATAAGGAACAAACATTGTGTCATATCTTATGGGATGATTACAGTTCAATGAAATAAAATAATTCAGAATAATATTAATAATTTTTACATGTCAGAAATCAGATTATACAAGTTTGCACAAAACATCCATAGTTTTATTTACTTGCAATGATAAAAAACACTATTGTAATCATTTTGTTGTTGATGAGTAATGCCCATTTTTATATGCCTGGAATGTAAAGCTTTTGGAAATGACCAAGGAAATTTATAATTAAGAAACTTGTTTTATGTCAAACCTGTCTTTATTATCACAGTAGCACATAAACATGTACAGGGCTCGAAATTAGTGGTAGTCCGCTAGCCTGAGGCTAGTAGATTTCCTGTCGGACTAGTAACTATCATAATGTTATTAGTCCGAACGGCTAGTAAGTTTTGTTTATCAATGTCACCGTTTGTTTACTCTTTTGATATTAATATTTTATAACAGTGTTTACAATAACCACTGCTTTGATCCTGCAGAACATCCGCTGAAGTCAAGACTTTATTAGAGAGAGGCCATTTAATGGGGGGGGGGGGGCAGATGCTGGTGTTTTGAAATGTGTTTCTTGCTCGGACTTTCTTATATAAAGGACACTGTGACATACCTTTTCTTACTTAAAATAATTCACGTTAGCTACACTGTAACATCTCGTATTTCAAAACAAGGCACAATTCCCGCCTTATAAGACAGGCAAAATGTGGCATCCTTGTGTTCAGCCTCTGGCAAAAAAGCAAAAGTTGAATGAAAATGATAAAAAAGAGAGGAATGCAATACTAGTGTGTGACATTGTTTTGTCGACAGGACTAGTGAATGTTTGGCATGACCAGTAAATTTCTCAGTACGCTAGTCCTTCTGGCTACAAAGAAATTTGACTAAAATTCAAACCCTGATGTATATAATATATATGAGAAATTAAAATCGGAAATGCTTTTCAAAGCCTCTTTTCAACAAACACTAGCATCTGGCAGTAGACTGTAGACAAACTTTTTAGAATCATAAGCATTATCATCCAAGAATTTATTTATTTATTTACTTACATTTATATAGACCATATAATTGGAGCTAGTTCTCTTGAATTTATCAAATTTATTATACTGGAATTTTTCTGGCCCCGTATTCTTTAAACTTTTAAAAATAAAAGAAAATAAAGTCCAAGTTCATGTTAACATTTAGTAACTATAATAATTAGAAAGAAGTTGGAATCATGGAATTTTCAGGATGTTCTGAACTTAAATTAAATTTCAGTGATGTAGACAGACACAACCAATCATTTCAGACAAGGGTTTGCATGCAAGTTTCATGCTTAGTTAAGAAGTTCAAGAATACAAGACATGGGCTTTAAAGTCCAAGTACTAAATTCCTGTCTGACATTTAAGGTGAAGCTTATCAAGAAAACACATCCAAAGTTTACAAACTGAATTCTGTTGTGATCTATGGGATTTAATGAACTGATACAAGGTCTACCATTTCACTACTGAAAACAGGACTGTGGACACAACAGTCATGCAGTCTTAATCTGCTTTTCTAATGTTATATTATGTTATAGTTACCCACCATCTTTCAATTTGCCAATTTATGAACAAATCCTGGTGCATTAAGATCATAAGTTTGATATTTAGTTTTCCCTAAGAAACAATTAAAAGATCTCAAAGCGATTTGGGATTGGTTGACACAAAATCTAGAGTTCAATCTCAAGCTTAACAGCTTTATGATCTCCTGACCAAAAGGAGTCTTTTACTAACACAAACTACATGTATAATACAACAAAACATCATCTTGATTTTGATCATCAAAATTATTCCCAAATATGAAAACCAGTACCAGAAGACTTCTCTGATTATCCAATATTATTAATTATCTAAATTATTTCTGACTTCAGACATTATGATAAGGACATATTTTGTATCACTTTTAGGTTCCCTTTGCTTCATTAATAATTCTAGCCAACATATTCAGATTAAGGTGACTAATTTAAGTTATAAAATCAACCCTCAATCAAATAAAGCAATATCCATACAAAACAAATAATTTCCCAATTATTAATGTTCACTGCATTAATTCAGAGTTAATACTTTCTACATTTTCCATGATATATTATTTTCTCAAAAGCATATTAAATTTGTATTTATAGATATTTCCCATAAGACTATGAAATCATATCGAAGAATTGCAAAACAAGATATGCGTTCATGGAACACAAATGCTCCACTTCAATGCTAAAATATGATTTAACAAATATTAGCTAGATGAAAATATATGTGAACGTATGGACCGATGTACTATATACACCTATGTCTAATAAATCCAATGCAGTTAATTTCCATTTTCATTGATAAATCAAAATGTGCCTAAAATGTAAAGGTATAATCTTGAATAACCTCCACTGAACCATTCTCATTATGACGTATTCTTACAAAATAATAGTTGGATAAATGGAGGTGTTATGAACCAGACTAATTTAATTTCAAAGACAGTTTTGAATGACTTTTGGATGTCATATTATTTGCATGGTTGTGGCAAAATTAGGATTGAATACATTCTGAAGGCAGTAAAAGCTAAAAAATTAACCAAAAATTTGATTCTAAAGTATATTTGTAATGTTGTGAGTTTTACAATAAAAAACATACAAAATTCACGATGTATACAGACTATTTATGGGTTCAATACAAGGATGGCATGGGGGGGGGGGAAGCACCAATAAATGGAAAAGTGAAGTCAACTTTGCAACCCTGATTACTGATCTTCATTTTTTCAGTTCTGAGGCTCCAACAGTAACGTAACAATTTGCTACATTCATTCGAAATGCAAATACACGAAGGAACATTTATATTCATTCAATGCTTGAATGTTCATGTTTAACTGTGATGAAATTTGCTGTATCATCTGCCACATGTACCCTTTACATGTATCCAACTTCTTTCAACAATTTGAGATACATCTTTTTATAAATCTGTTTTCAACAATGTATGGTAGCTTTATTTTTGGGTGAATCAGGATTAAAAATGAACAAGTTTTAGTCAGTATTTCAGAGCTGTTGTGACATATGCAAACTTGATCTGATGCTTTTATATGACAATGAATATAAAATATTTAAAAATATAGAGCTTAGTTATCAATCCCTGAATTACCCTGTCTCAAGTGGTTATAAAGATACCTGAGAAATTGACTGCCAAGATGCCCAAGTGGCTGCTGAGATGCCAAAGTTAAGTGACTGTAATTTAGCTGTAACAGTATGTTCTGCTGAGAAAATGGCCATAGTAATGCCAAAGTAGCAACAGAAGTCAAATGGTGGCGATTGAGGGGAGGTGTATTAAAAAACACAGGGAAATGGTTGCCAAGGTAAATGGTGACTACTGAGGTACAACCAAATGATTGTAAAGGTGATGAACCATAAGATTTAGTGTCAGAAGAGGAGCCAGAGTAATCTGCTATAGAGGTGTCAAGGATAAAGCAGTGAAAACATGGCTTAGTGGTTGTAGAGGTCCATCTTATAGCAGAAGCAGCAGTGTAACTGTCAGCAGAGTTCTCAGAGTAAGTGTCAGCATAGGAGCCATATTCTGTGTCTGAATCTGTCATGCCAGAGTAAATGGCTGCAAGGTGCTAATTTAGAGATGGCATATATATTGAAGTAACTGGCTGTCAAAGTACCAAAGTAGCTGACTGTTGAAGGTTCTATCTAATTGTGTGATGCCATGGTGGGGATGTCTTCCGAAAATGGTCAGCTGCCCTAATATGAGGTCCACGAGGTACCAAAAAGAAGTACCAAGAAAGATGTAAGTATTCCATGGACCAAAGTTAGTGGCTGCAGTAAAATAAATAGCTGCCAAGTTACAGACATAGGTGGCTGTCAAGTAGTGCCTTTATGACAATGGGTGGTATTTGATTAAATTATAGGCCCTGAACATCTTCACAAAAGAGTTTTCTGACAGGTCAGTCTCTGGGGAAAAGATTGGTCAAGTCAGGAAAAATCCCAGTGGAAAGACAGCCACATGATGATGAAATATGCTTCAACAATTGGTTGAACATAAGTTACTGTTGAACACAAAGCAGCCCCAATATCTCTTGAAATATTTTTTTTATTCAAATTACAGAACATACAAAAAGTGTTGCTAAGAGCAAACAAAAATAATATTGCATGTCAGTTTACATGTTCATATTAGAAATTTATATGAAATAAAATAGTTTTTAAGATAATATGTTGCATTTTATACTGTTTTTAAAAAAAACTACATCTAAGGTTATTTCATGATTTAGGATAAAATAGGTAATTGCGAGTTTGTCAGAAAAATAGGAACTGTTCATGAAGTCATGAATCATCCAATCAGAGAAACTTTGTTCATCATAGTTCATGAATATGTTCATTCACTTGTTCATGAATTATGATAACCCAGTTTAACTTATATGAACTTATCATGAACAGTTTGTGAAGTGTTTCATAAACAGTTAATGAATTCATATTTTCAGTATGATACTGATTTCAAACACAGAAATGCTTGTATAATTTAGTCAGTCACAGAACTCACCATTTTCAGTTCATGCACATTCATGAATAGTTCATGAACCTTTTGATGAACTTTCACGAATGGTTAATGAACCTGGTTCATGAACCATTCATGCCACTTAATGAATTATTCATGATCATTTCATAGGGCCTAAGGATGTCTCACAGACCCATCTCTTTTTTTTTTAGGTCAAATGAAAGTGTGTGAAATATATTAAGGTATGGAATTAACTCTCTGATCAATACCTTTTGTGAATAACAACATTTATTTCCCTTTCCTCATTAAAAAAATAAATTAATCTGGTTTTGTTACATATGTCTGTATGGGCTGTTGTTCTAACCATATTTCATAACCTTGAGCAGTGTTAATTCAGAATCCAAACATCTAAAGTAATATTCTACCATCCTTCAAAAACTGCAGACATTTACCCAGCAACAAGTTTGTCGGGTGTATTGTTCATACAAAAAACATCATGAGTATTTGCATTATGCTGCATACGACTAGCCTGGGAAGATCTTTTTGGTCAGTCATAGTATTCATATTTGGCACAACTGCTGAATTTTGTTTGCACTCACAACCAAAATTATACTGCCAATTCTTTGTCTAAAGCAGCTTTTGATGCTGTGGGCAGAAGTATCGTGACTTGCACAAGCAGAGTCAGACAAAGGACGTTATGGCTTTAGCTGTAATGGCCCAGTAAATCTTGCTAAATCTGGCAAGAAACCAGCAACATAATGCCTCAGCAAAGGTGCATAATCAATCTGTAAAAAAATATTGCTCACGAATAGCAAAAGGATGATAAATACAAAACGTGTGCAGAAAATCATGAATTATGCTGCATATTTGTCATTTTCTGCTTTAAAATTTTGCTCAACAGCTGAACACATCAATGTAACCACATTTCTGATCAGTCACATGACTAATGTCGTCTCATGGAATCACAAGGCACTCAATGGAGAAGTGAAACTGGAACATATATGGATTCATAGCAATTTCAAAAACAATTGGAAACCGCATTGCCCAATGCTGGATCCATTCAATAAGGCCTGATGGATGTCAGATCATTACTATGTTGGTCAAGGTTTTTACTTTGTTAAGACATCTTAGTTCAGAATTAAATTTGAAAGCTTGCAGTATAAAGGGCAGTATGAGTCCTGACTTCAAGGACTATACATTTCTGGTTATGATCTGTTTTCAAAACTGTGTCCCTCATTTCATACCTGCCTTAAACCTGTTAGTGTTAGTGACCAGTTGTTGGGAAATTTGAATCTCTTTTAGTAGGTATAAAGTGTTTAAAATAGAGATGAGTAGTTTTTGTTTAATTTTAAACTAATTTTCTCATAAGAATAAAGAAATTTCCTACTTAATAAAATATTTTGGAAATTCTAACATAGTATTAGTGGGAAAATAGTGTATGGAGAGTAGATATATGACTTTATTTTTCATTACATAATTTAGATTTTGTGCATTTTTATATGCACATTAGAGTTAGATAAAGTGTCTGCACCTAACATAATCAAACCAGAAGTTTAGCTACAGATAAAGGTCTTCAGAAAATACTCTCTCTGAAGTCCACCAGGAATGTTTATAAGCCAGGTCAAACATAGTGCAGGGAGTCAGCATGAAGAACTAGAGGTATCTGAGATCCATTAAATATAGAAAAGAAAAACCCTCTTGATTGTGACTAATTCATCATAGTGCAGTTACAAAAAATATGTGCTACTACAGTAATACTTTGTTCCTAATACCTTGTATATTTACATATCCTACTTAATACCTTTAGTATTATCCCCACCTTCAAGATCTTACTGGGGCCCCAAGTGGCCAAGTGGTCTAAAGCGCTGTCCATTACGGATCACTGCCATCTCACCTCTGTCTGCGTGGGTTCGAGTCTTAGATTTGGCTAATGTAGTTGTGAGAAAGCTTGCCAGTAGCTTTCTCGTGGGTCGGTGGTTCATTCCGGGGGTTTCCAGGTTCTTCCTCCACCATTAATACTGGCCGCCGTGTATAACCTATATTGTGCTGAAAAATGGCGTTAAACCATAAAAAACTACAAATAAACATCTTTGATTGGGCACTCAAAGAAATATCATTACTGACATGTACAGCAACATTAGCTGCATCTATATGATTGTTATCTTGATTTATATTGTGCTCATAAGTTTGCACATTGCAAGATATTTCCAGATTGCTGCAGTCACATTTATCAACATATGTATTATTGTCAGTGGTATGGGAGGTATTACTACCCCTAGTAGACAAATTAATGTTCTTTTGGTCCACATCATTGCCTGATCCCTGTTGTCCATTAGTATAATGGATTTTTGCCTTGTAATCGAGACCATAACAAACCCAGCAACTTAAGTTCCTCTCATGGTGACATTAGTAGATAGAATGGTTGGCTCGGACATACATGTTAAAGCCCATGCTGTATTGATCCAATGTTTGCTTTATACATTTTTTCTGCTATGAACTGTTGGACCCTTTCTTCCATCTGTTACGTCCACTGTAACTTCTGACAAGGTTGACCAGTTCTTGAATGTTCATAACAAGTATTTTAGCACATTTATATCATATAAATGGACCCTGGCATTTGGATCTTAAAGTTTCTTACTGAAATAACCATCTGTAAGGCAGTCATTGTAGTTGCCCACAACCTCCCACTTACATTCTCTTGCCAATTGGCAGATAGATTCATTTATCATAAGATATTACCACAGTATCTTCTCTTGGAATCAGTTCACATAACACAATTTCACACTTGGCATTTTGGGAATGAATTTAATGTAACATCTGATCACAGACTTCTTTAAATAACTTTGATTAGCAGCATTATTTTCATTTGTTTAGGTCACAACTGTGGAGAATTTTCTGATGTTAAACAGCCTGATTTTTTCATATATATCCTCAACAGGTGCACCAGAAACAGCTTGGTATTATTTTAAAAACATTTCTCCCAAGTCCTTTCATATCTAAAATTGTAAAAATGAGCTTCCAATCAGAAGAATATTGTTTTCTACAATAGATAATTAGAAACTGTTTTAAAAAACTGGGAGGTTTCGGAATGAAAAATTATTTTTTTTCATGTGAAATGTTATTATCTGACAAAGTTGCATCTCAAGCATTCTTTATATTTCAGAACCTTCAGTTTTGCTGAAGACCTGCAATGTTAATACCTTTTGGTACAGTTTCAATGACAACTCAATGTCTAAAAGAAGAAGGAAAAAAAGCTGTCTAAGCGGTAATTTTATCTAAGAATGGCATCATTAAATTGAGACAGTTGGTGAAAATAAATAAAAGAAAACTTAAGAAATTAAATATCTCTATCAACAACAAAAAAGTTAAACCTTTATATGAAAGGTGACTGAAGATCAAAAAAAAAAAAAAATATATCTTAACAACAACCAGGGTTACATGGACAGATGGATCATAAACTGTTTCATAGAACAATGACTACCAGATTTCTGGACCCCAATAATGATGCTGGGTTATACTGACTGGCATTTTCCTGTAACTGGTTATTAAACTAATTGAATTTAGTAGACTATATGTCCCCCACACTGTTTATTCTACTGTCTGCTTAATTAGGAAGAACACATGCCCCTGCACACAAAGGCTATCTTTAAATTGGTGTTTCCTTCCAGCCCACCACTATGTAATGGCCTTTGACTCTACATTTCATCTATGACAAATAAAGCCAAAACATTCTTCACTAGATATTATTAGTACAATATTATGTGGCTGCTGTTTTATCATAATTCACTAAATTAAAGTATAACATGGTTGGAATTTTTTCTGTAAATTAATCATGATGATGGAAGCTATAGTTTCTTTTTCTTTGCTTTATGATAGTTCATGTTTGTGAAATTAATGCTTACTAGGCAGATACAAATAACATGATCATTACATTATCAATACTTGATGTCAACAGTATTTCGGTTTACCATGGTCTTTTTTTTGAGTGGTATATACTAAATAAAGTATGTGCCACTATACCAGTATATACTGGTTTCTGTCAGTAAGGAATGTATTATGACTCTATGGTCTTAAAATAGGTGATAGAATAGGTCTCGGAATAAATATAGAGAATTTTGTGCTCTTTTGTTTTTGAAATTTTGTTTTAATCAGTCAACAACTTGCATTGTAAAAAAATTCTACAATATGTGAAAATGATGGTTGTGAGATTCTGCGTGCTTGTTCCACTAGCAATCAAAATCGCTAATACCAGTCAAAATTTCATCAACGCATTAGTCTTATTGTCTTTCAGCAGATTAATGACAACGATTTTAATGTTTGCAATTTCAAAGAAAATAAATAATTTTCATATCAAGTTCATGCAGGTATAACTCAATTTAACATTCAAGTTTGCTAGCCCACAGAGGCAATTAGCTCGGGAGGTGGGGGGGCAGATGTTTCCGGGCACCAGACTAGTGGGGTTGCCAAAATCGGTTTTGAAATAGGTTGTATGTGTAATGTTTGCTGCAAATATGCAATGATGCATTAGTTTTTTCTTCTCTTTAATAGTCGTTGGCGTTACATTGGGTGATGGCGATTTTATTGATGAAAATAATGGGTTTCAGAGTTGAGGGGGGCAAGGCGTAAAAATAAATCTTGTCCATGAGCTCCAAACACTCTAGCTACGCCTCTGCTAGCCCATAAGCTAAGTGGCTATGTGTTAATGTCACCATGTTGGCCTCTTGTGATGCTCGAATGGTTTTCATAGCTTCCATATAAATGTAGATATGGATATTGAGCTATCTTTGAAACAAAAAGTCTACAAAACGAATCAAATCCATTGTGCATTTGGATTGTCTCAACAAATATAGTTATGGCAAGCATCCAAATGATCCACACTGCAACTTCCTAATATTCTGGCTAGAACTCGATAAATTTAACTCATGATGAGTTCAGTTATGACTCAACTACGTAATTGTTTCAGATGTCAAGCTATGGAGGAAAATTCCCAGGGTTTTCTTGACTTTCATCAATATTTGCAAAATTCAAGGACTTTTTATGGTTGGGAAAACAATTATCATTTCTCTTGACTTTTTCCCTAAATTTCCTGGTAGCATGGGAACCCTGTGTGTGGAGTTAAGATAGGGATCTGAAGGTACGCATCCTGAAGATCAATGGAGACTTCCCAATTGCCAGGTCTCATGGCATTCCTGACTGAGGCAAAGGTTTCCATTTTAAACGGCTCCAACATCAGGAATTTTTCAATAATTTGATGAGCTTTTCCCTCTTACTTGGAAACCAGACTGAATATGGTAACAAATGGCCAGAGATTTGTATTTCCACACCCTCTCTGATGCACCAGATTTAACTGGCAGAAGCGAATGTGAAACCTTAAGGAGATCCTTTAACTGAAGGCAGTAACATTCCATTATGATAGAAAGGACCCAAACACCTCACTAAGGCTGCAAAAAGACCTTTAGTCTGGCGCTAATGGGATACAAAGCAAGAGGTATCATCTTCAGGGGAGTGAGATTCCAGGGCTGTCAACTCTTGTTCTTAGAAAAGGGTGAAGGCCCTTCAAACATCTTCCCTGGAACTTTATGGCACACCCTTATTGATCCCATATGCCGAGGAGCAGCTCTGAAATGGGGCTGTTGCTTTCATTGGGGCTGCACAGCTTATAAGAATTTAACTGGTAAACACTCAGAGTGGTCAGTACAAGTCTGCTTCTTGGCTGATTTCAAATACCGTAGGCAGAAGTTGATGCAAGGGACTGGTATTAATGGTCTCACAAATCCTGAGTAGCCAAAGAGGGATGAAGGATGAGCCCTTTGAAGAGAATCTCAGCCTCCCAGTGGGGCAGCTCTCAGAAGGCTTTTACTGTGCTCTAGTAAGATGTTGGATATGTCCAGTGTCACATTTCTGCAGAGGTGTAGATGCTCTGCTGACAAGAACAATGCATGACTAAAAGCTTTTGCCACTGCATCCAACGAAACCATGGACAGTAATTGGCAACTGAGATTTCTCCTTCAACAGACAGAAGCGACTGCTGAAAAGGTCAGTAATGCAAGGCTATGGTCAATAATGACCTTGCCCTTTGTTCTAGTAGGAGACCTTGTTAATCTTTCTGAGACCCAAGAAACTCTTGTCTGAGCAAAGGCATCAAAATTGATGGCCATCTGTCCTAATACAGTGTATACAAGTGGGGTGTTTGTCCCAAGATTGCTTGTAGCCACACTTACCCACCACATGATTAGACATCGTTCCTGAAATAACGATGCTGAAAAATGAATGATATTCAAAACACTTTGAATGCACCAATTAACGCATGAACCATGTCTACACTAATATAATTTATTCAATGATGAAATGACATTATATGTGAGTTTTTCACTAAGAATAAATGTTGAAAATGGAGTGAAGCTTAGCTTTCAGGATATAAAAGCCATAATTATGTCAATCAAGCTAAAAATATGGGACTATGAAGGAATAAGCAGTAGGTTATGATTGCTAATGTAAGGAAAAAGTACTAAAGGTTATCTGGACTAATAATAAAAAGATGCTGGATTTTTTATAAACGAGTTTTATAATAGATAAAATCATGAAGTATAGTGCAACTGGCTTAACATGTAAAGAAAATATCATAATTCATGATATGTATAGGTAAAGTGAAATAAAATGAGTGGCAGACGAGTCAGTATACTGCAAATTTTAGGATAGGAAATCTTAAATCTATCACCTACCCTTGCAGCTTAGAAAATGTTATTCAAACACAAATATAACAACCAAACTGACTTGCTAACACCCTCAGATAGGAAAAATAAAATGCCAAGATCAAAGTTCCCTCTAAGTGAATGGTAGATGTGTGCACAGTGCACTGCGCAAGCATTACGGAGACGAGCAAAATTTAACATTGGATTGAGCAAACATTGACAATTCAGCTGCGTGGGGATGCCTGAGCAGCTGCGCATGCGTGCACAGCTTAGAGGGAACATTGGCCAAGATGTACACCACATGTATGGAACAGGTCGAAAAAAAAAAACCTCTAATGAGCTTAATTACAGTGATAACAAAAACTGATCAGGGTATACCGTATAGTCTTAAAGTTAACAAAAAAATATTTTGCACACATGATGTTTGCTCAATGACCTATGTAAAGGCAACTCATCTTCTTCATGAAAAGAACTTTGAATGGCATCAGAAAAATATGAGGGTCTTTCACATATGCCAAATGTCTAGGGGCCAATATGCAGGGCTGATTCAGACATCTAGAAGATTATCGTTCACCCTAATGGAAGGATGGAATTTTCTATTGTTTAATCAGGTATTTACACTTAATCTTCCATTCATCCAGAATCTTGCATTAATTTGCCTTTAAATATGCACTTGTTTATACAGGAATATACAAAACTCACTTCTTGAGAAATTTCACAGGTGTTGAAATGCTGATGCAATTATATCATGTCCTGGTTTCACAAAAAAAGCTTTAAAACTGTGAGGATGCAAATTTCTGTCGTTCAATAAAGAGCACATTAGTTTGGGCCAGAGAACAATTAATTAGATTTATGGGGACATGCACTTGTTAAGTCACAATGATACAATGATTTCTATGGTCTGTGTCAGGAGAGGTATAGTGGTTCTTAATTAATCATACATTTTTTTAACCATCTCAGATTATTACAGAGAAAGGTTAACATTGATTTTCGTTGTCAGAACTAAAATTCTCCCGACCACTTGTTGGGTAATCTACAAGGCCTACTCACCGCAAATGATGGCACCTAGTTATAAAAGGCAGAAAATAAATTTAACTCTGATTCTAAATAAGAAGAAAAGTTTCCATACATAAACCCCTCAGTTTAAGTAAAACCCATCGTAAAATCTAATCAGTCCATGTTTTTCCTGCAAGAGTGATATTAACTTGCTCCGAGAAGAATTTGGAAGAAATTCTCTTAAAAAAAATCATTTTGTCTGAGGGACCAGATGATATCTGAAAGTTAGACAGACACAAATTGAGTGACAGAAGAGGTCAAAGCGTAAAGCACAAGGTCTCTGAGAAAGAATGCTTGGCAATAAATACATGTACTCAAATTCCAATGTTACCTGTATAGATGAAAATTTATTTTAGAAACTGACCACTAACCACTCGCCAAGAAACCTACTTAAGACCTGCCTTAGTTATACATATCACACCTCCACCTATCCGCACAAAGTGGGAGGGAAGAAATGAAGCAAGACAAAACATAGAGTTTAGGAGAAGGAAAATGGGAAAGCAAAAAGAAGAGAGAATTAGAACAAAGCAGTGATGCTTCAGAACAGGTTATGAAAGTGTACAAAGCAATGACTTAAATCACTTGTTTCTACGATGAACTGATTCTATCTATGAAACAGATCAACTATTTATATAAATACATTTATATTTGAAATTCGGTGAATGATTTTTCTCTAAAGGAATGTATCTTCCTAATGTATTCTCACAGTTGTTTATGAAATAGATTAAATTGTTTTATTTCAAGTACATGTACATGTGTTCGAGTAATCCTGTTCTATATATCCACTCCGATCACTATATCTTCTACACTTTCTAGTAGTTTTACTCGATCCAGGCAATAATATCAAGGCTGATCATCCTCTAGACAAAAAGAACCAATTAAACGGGGGCCACCTTGTAAGAAGAAGGTACATCAAACAATGAAACACCACCAACACCAACAAACCCTCCACAAAAACAAGTATAGTCTATTTTCATAAAATGGTTTTAACTCAGGATTAAATTGATTTCTGAATAAACTATGATGCAAAATGTAGGGAAGGTTTGGGGGGGGGGACAAATTTTAATTATTATTATGTAATAATAAATACCTGCTATTATTTTATAGCTAACCTATTTTCATGCCAAAACTTTCCATCCATTTGATATCAATACATCCACCCACAAAGTGGAGAAAATGTCAGCATGGCAGATTTACGTTTTCTTTTCACAGATAACAACTGCGCAAGACATTAAAGCGGGGGTTGGAGGAGGGCATTCTGCAACAGCAGAAGGAAAGTATTGAATAATTAAAATAAGTTTTACACACACTGAAAACAACTACATTTGAATATCAGCAATTACTTATCCTTCTGCTATTGCAAGGGTGAATTTATCAATTAGGTGGGTAGGCTGATGCTCTAGTCAAACTGATCAAAAATTGAGAAATTAAGTTGCATTCACCAGAGGAAAGGTCTATCAATAGAGGTCCATATTGCATCATAACAGACAGTAACACAAATATGAGATGTGTTGCAGTGCTCTAACTCACTAATGGGGGAGAGGGACCCACTTTTGTGGTCATCTAACTCCCTAATGTACAACCCCATTGTTGCAGTGATCCACCTCGGCGCAACCTTCTGTCATAATGTTCTACCTGAGGCAAAAAGTGTCAATAAACAAGGCATGAATCTTACTTCTTAGCCTTGCAGAAGTCATTGTGAGTAGGAACATAGTTGAGTGTGAGGTTTTGAAATGAAGCTTCGCTCAATGATTCACATGAGGCTTGGTTAATAACCATAAGAATCAGGATTCCATCTGGGCATAAGTAAACAGGAGATAGATCACTGGAACCCAAAACACTAGAAGCCAGCATCATGGTGATGAGAGTTGATACTTAACATCTATTAGTCTTCAAAAAGGAATAAAAGGAAATCAGCAATGAAGTTTAAGGGAAGGGGGGGCATAAAGTACCACCATGTTCCAACTGCAACAAATGCGTACAGTTCTCCTCCAGGCATTACAAACCCTGAAAGTTGAAGCACTATATGTCTGAATGATGCAACCGGTAACTTGGCCTGAAATCCTGTCCTGGAAGAGAGAACACTGGGGATGAAGCCATGAAAGAAGGTGGAGAATGTGAGGCCTGCTGAAGAGGAATGCCTGGTGTAGCGAGGCAAAGACCTGTGTCGATTGATCAACAGGTCTAGGAGACTGGTAGAACATGATCGCTGGGGTTACAATGGTAGGATAAGAATGATCCTAGCAGAGAAATTCAGACTCATTGCAGAATTTGTAGCAGTGGCAAGGGTGAGAAGGCATATGCGAATAAACAATCCCATAGGAAGCTGAATGTATCAACTACCCATGCTCTATGATCCAGGACAGACATGTAAAAGGGAAATTTGTTGCTGAGCTGAATCGCAAACAGGTCCATTAGAGGTCTTTCCCAAAGGAAAAATAGGGACTTTGTTACTGAGTGGTGAAGAGACAATTCTCTGAGGAAGACTTGGTCTATTCTGGATGGACTGTCTGCTTATCTGTTTCTCTTGTCCGTAATGTGCAAACTTGAATTGAGACATTCTCTGAAGCTCCCCAGATGATAAGGTTCCAGAGGTCCACACAGATAGAAGGGCCATGTGTGCCTCCTTGACATCCTTAACACACTGACAGATTTGTTGTCTGAGGAGACCATGACACATCAGCCCCGTTTTTATGCTGATGTATCCTTGCTAAGAATACTGTTTCTATTTTATTTCTAGGCTGCTGATGTGGACGGACAATTCTACCTTAATCCAAAAACTATAGAGAATGATGCACTCAAGCTCTAAATGAGTACCTGAATCAGAATCTGACCCATCAGCAAATACTGTAGTATCATTTATTTTCGTTGGGCTCAATTTTCGTGGTTTTGTAAAAAAAAAGGCATTTTCGTGGGGACGTAAATTCGTGGTTTTGCCTGTCAAATTTTGCATATTATAAGGTAGTTAATTTCATGGTTTAACCTCTACAAGTACCACAAATAAAAAATACAAAAGAATAAAACGATGCCGACGCAAACGGCGGTCACATTAATGTTTAAAACAATACTACCACCTGTATGAGTACATATCTAAGACCCGGCAAGTTCAATACTTACAACGTGTTTTTGACCAAGTGATTAACATCTGTCAAAGCAGACTCAGCCAACAACACTAAAACAATACTTCTACTTATGTGAGCACATATCAAACAGGATTAATCAGTTTCGCCATGTTTTCATTTGAGTGTTCAAGATCAAAGGAAGCCGACGACGCCAACAAAACCAGACCAATCAGTTATTAAAGTACATTTGAATGATCTCTTACTTAAACCACTGTCCATAAAATTGCAATATCAGTACTTTATGAATATCATGGCGTTAACACAGTGGCTTAAGAGTGGTAAAATTCAACTTAGATCACCCTCGGTTCCTGGACTTCCTAACCCATCAGAAGCTGAGAACCCGGCGCAGGCTCTCGCTTACTAGGCAGCTAATGACGCAGTAGAATCACTGCTTCAGTCTGTGTCCCGGAAAAACAAACGGGTCAGGAATTGCGGGAGGGATCATCAACCTATGTGGCTCATTTTTCGTTGGGGATTTAAATTCGTGGTTTGTGGCAACCACGAAAACCACGAAAATTGATCCCCCACGAATATTGATGATACTACAGTAGATATGAGTGGAGATCAGGTGTGTGCATGAAACCCCCATCTGGAATCTGTCTTGATTCATCCACTAAGCAAATGGTGGTGAAAAACTGGTCCTAGATGAATTGAGGTTGATAGAGAATCTCATAGTGGCTTCAAACTTCCAAGAAGTACGAAATATAGAAGAAGTATGTGGCATTCAAGGTCGAGTAGAAAAATATAAAGGCGAGCAGACAACATGATTTGTTTGCAGCATCTTTAGGAGTGCCAGGATTTGATCAAGAGGAATCAGGACCAAGTTATAGTTATGAGGAAGTTCATTCCCACATAAACAGAGCTTTTGATGGACAAGTTACGAGGTTAAGTAGAGACCCAATTAAGCTAAGGTGGACTTAACAAAAGAGCAGAACACATCTGAATGAAGGGACTTAACTCGAACACCGTTGATCAGCCAGTCATCAAAAATTAGAGAATCAATGCTCCCTGTATTCAGAAGTAGGCTGCTACCACTCCCATGATCCAGGTGATGACTCTAGGTGCGGAAGAGATTACAAATGGCAGAACACTTCTTGGTATAACAAAAACAAGATATTTCTGATGTGGAGGAATCAAGAGGATGTGCAAATATGCATCCTGAAGCTTGATAGAGATGGTCTAATTAAATGGACAAAGAGTTTTCTGGACTGAGGAGGTTGTCTCAATCTAGAAGATTTCCTCCTGTGAGAAAATGGAACTTGGGTAGCGATGGATTAATATTCTAAATCTCCTGCTTTCTGGTTGGCCAGAAAGATTCAGGAGTGGATGGAGTGAAACTGATTGTTCAATACCCTCTCAACTGCTCTTACTCCTAAAGGGTGTGTACCTCTTCCCTCAATTCCACCAAACTGGACTGGGAAAGAAAATGAAGGTCCATGAAAGTAAGGGTTGTTCTCAAAACTGTAGACAATAACAATTGTTTACAATGGAGAGGACCCATCTGTAATGCTTGTGTTCCCCTGTTCCCAAATAAATTATACCTATGACCCCTTATGGGATGTGGGGCCTTCTACCTCAAGGCCCTAGGTCAAATATGCACCCATGGGCTAGTGGACCTTTCCCTTACAGTTGAAGTTATGCTGCAGTTCATATTCCACCAATGCTTCATCACCAGGTGGTTTTTATTGGAAGGCTTAAGGTGTTACATTATCTAGGTAGACAGACGTTCTCGTCTCCACTCTGTAACTCATGATGACTCTCCGTCTCTCTCTGTTGACTCCATCGAGTTCTAGACAATATGTGGCCTTCTCTCAAGCCTACACCTTCATCTCAGATGGATGAGGACGAGAAGGTTTGGTTCTTTGATAATGGGATAAATTACATTTACTGTTTGCTACCCCCAGACTTGTGCCCCCAACCAGAGGACACACAGTTAACTAGGATCCTTTCCATTGTGGGATGAGAAAGATCTCCATGTACCTACCAGCTAAATGAGACCTCTTCTCTCATTCATCCATTATTGGGGAAATATCACAGAGGTATTTACAAGGCCAATAAAGGTCAACAATGCAGATGATCAACTTTTTTCAACACTGAGACCCTCCAATTCTTCTACCAGCTACCGGGTACATTCCCTGAAATGGCCACTCAACCTCCTTCTATGGACGCCAATGTGACCAAAGTGGGTATTTTTATGGGAGCCTGGGCATTCTTTCCTATGAAATAAAATAATGCCACGGAGGAGAAAACCAGTTCCTTGTAATCATAGTCTTGCACGCCGACCTATTCTCAGATACTTCTTTATTATGCAGAGAGACTGCTTTAAATCCAACCATGGTATAACTTGTGCAAGATACTGTGGCCAGACATCTTGGCATGTATTCAGTTGCCATGGCATTATTGGAAGACTTTCTGCACAACCGCCATGTTGCTGCATTGGACTCTGGCTTAGCCCCCACAGTAAAGACCTAAGGACTGCTCCTCTAGAAGTTAAGACCCTCTTGGGGTCATCATTCCTAACCTGGCTTCTCCAGCCTTGCTGGATCACCAACATTGATCTGTTTTTTCAACTCCTGGTCCATCGCAATCAACCAGAAAATGAGATCAGGCAAAAAGACCTTAGGGGCCATATGCCAAATTTTTTAAGCCGATGCAAGCAGAGTCCACTTTTTATCTCTTGCTAGACCACTTTCTCATCCGGTCCATGGTGCCCTGGACACCACAGATAATGAGAAAGTTCTTTGACCCTTATTCCTTCCTAACAGACAGGAATGCAGGGGTAGAGCCATAGCATATTCCAGTAAGTGCTTACCTGTTAGGATGAAACCCACTATTGTTGTGCTCAACCTCCCTAACAGTAGGTCACAACTCACTGTGTCACAGTGCCCTACCTTCCAAATGGGATGGAGCAATCCGCAACTGAGGCATACATGCTAATGGTGACAGGAAGTATGATTTTTGTCTCCCTACACAGGGAAGTTGATCCACATCTTGAATGTCTAGACCCTCGTTCAGATGTGGTTTTGCCAGCCACCAAAGATGTTTGTCACAACACGTGAGACCTGGAAGAGATTCATTTTAGGAAAATTATGAACAAAACGGGAAGGGAAGATTCTCTCAAGATTCACAAGAATGGTTTTTTCCATGCATGCGTTGAACACTTAAGCAATCTGTGTGAGTATCCCAATGGCCATTTCGGTGGCTACACTGCTTCACAGATTGTTTTGACACTATCCTGTAATAAAGAAATAATTAAATCACTTGTTGCTTTGAAACTTACCAAGTTCTATGAAGTGTCATTTGGCATACAATCTGTGTATGCACAAAGAACACTGTATGATGTTACTGCAAAATTTTGCCTGATTGTATGCAACATTGTACTGCATATGCCCTGTGTATGCACTAAGAACACTGTACATGTATGATGTTGATGAGAAACTCACCTGGCTATATGCAATGTCATAGCATGTGTACACCTTAGTATATGCACTAAGAATACTGTATACATGAAACAACAGTTAACCTCATGAAAAATTACCTGTAGTTTTCCTGGTTGAAAAACATCATAATTTACCTGTGAACTTGTTTATTCAAGCACCCTTTAAATACATAAGCAATGTCAACATTTAGCATGATCAAACAAAAAGAATATGTGAATTTTACGATAGAGGAAACATGTCCACATCAGGCAGGGTCTATTGTTATTATCCTTATAACTTAAGGACTTAAACATACCAAAGTGTTTATTTATGCAAGGAAAATTATGTCTTCAATGTGAGACGAGGCCTGTCATTATTTTCCTAAGAACATAACATTACTTATCTGTACCACACTGATTTGTATATATGTAAGGAATGCATGACCATGGAAAAGATGGATAGCGAGATAGACTCTGAGGAACTAACTAGAACTAAGTTCTAAAGGGAAAAAGGTTATAAAAACATTACACTGTATATATGGCATCTATGAAAATATGATATAATATCAACCTTCTGCATATAACATGACATATACTAGAGTGGTGTGCAAAAAAAAGAGTGGAGTGCCAAAGGTCATTCTGACTTTTTCTCCACTCTGGTTGGATATATTCACATTGAACATAAAAATAAGTTTGCTATGCAATAGCAGCAGAATAAGTAACTGCTGCTATTAAAAGTATAGTCTTAGTCAATAATTAATTTGTCAAATAATAGCTGTTACAATACTGATTGTTCCCTACACCCATCATGAATCCATACAACAGCCATTTCAACTCTAAATTTAGCATGATGTAACAATATCATGTTCAATCACCTAAGCTTGTGATCTATCAATGATGGATGTAACAGGAAACCAACAAACATAAAATTTAATGCAATTATAAAATTAATAAAAACTGGGAGTCAGAAATTTCAGGAAAGTAAGATTGCTGTATGAAATACAAAAAGACAATTTCAACTCCAGTGACCTTGACCTAAGATTTCTGGGCTTGTGAATCAATATGGTGGTATCTTTGCCCAAGTGAAGAGTACCAATGAAGTTTAGTGAACAGTGAAACCAGGGAATCTCAATGCATCAAGTATAAAACCAAAGAATTGACGGTTTGTCAATGTAAAATTTGCACATGTTTTGAAACTAGAGGGGAAACGAAAACTTGAGTACATTACATTGATGTCAGGGATGGAGATGGGCTTAGCCAATGTCACAAATTGTTATCTTTTTTACTTATTGGCAACAAAATACTGGAATTTATATATTGTTACATAAACAATCCTTTTTAATTCAAACAAACATATTATAGCAGCTCATTTTGACATTATAATCCACTTATGCAGACATCTGGACTGGGTATTGTACATTGTGATACACATCAGGCCCACACTGGGGGGGGGGGGAACCATGGCACTTGTCAGGGGCCCGAGCTAGATAGGCACATATACGCACATATTTGAAACAAAAAAGGGGCCCGAACTCTGTCAGCTGCCTGGGGCCCAGAATTTCCTAGGTGCGGGCCTGCTGGGATATTTATGCTACCAGATCAACTATAACTTATCAAATTCGGAAAGGCAGGAACATGAACTTCTACAATCAACCATTTGATGTATTTTTATATATAATGTAATGAGAGAAAACTGATTACCTTTGAAGCATTGACTGTTCTGTATAAATACTAAGCAAAAGAAACAAAAAACGAAAATTTGGTTTCCATCAATGTGCTACAATTATTTGATGTTACTGCTGCAATAAGAAAGTTTTGGTTCTTGGTCTTTTTAGCAGTGACTTCAATTACATCTGCACGCTTCATCAAAGCAAGCAGACTACAATCTTCAATAAAAACAAAGAACCTTTTATCTTAGGAAGTCAGCAGCAAATGTATAGAAGCAATGGAATCTGATCAGTTGATGCATTTTCTAACGTAATTAGAAAACTTTTATTGTGCTGTAAAGTTTCTGTTCTGCAGGAAAAATGCTTACGATCACTACCAAAATGCAAATTAAATTTCAAATATATGGTCACAAGGATGTTTGTTAAACTTTTTAATTTGTTCTCAAAATAATTTCCTTATAACAGTCTCTTTCCCTTGATAGCTTCGGTAATACGACATCTATCTCCTGCTAATCAAAATCTAGGCTCTGTAAATAGCATTTAAAGCCACATGCTACTAGCAACAACAGATATATCTGAATTATTTAGTGACATATTTGTTGACAATGGGATATATATAGATCAAAGGAGGACTAACATTATTTTTACATACAAGTTTTTGTGTTTTCTAATGGGATGTGAATGATGTTAAAATTTTCTAACAAGTAATTCAAATTTATGATTTTTCAATCACATGTACTTTATTTACATTACATATTATTGATTCATCTACACGGTTGTAAGTTTTGAATACACACACTCTCAATGCAAATCCTGTTCAATGATAACAGGTTACCTCTAGCAAATTTCATTCCATGTAAAATGTCTTCTATATTTACTTCACCCCACTTATCTTATCATCCGCTTAAGTTGACAATATTACCTTGATCACAGGGATATGAAGATAAATGGGTAGCACTGTATTACGAAAATAACAATATTATTTCAAAATGGCAACAAAATATTGTTAGCAATTTTGGGGAAACAACTTTTATTAATGCCAGCACCATCCATGGGGTGTTACTCATAATGAAACTTATCTGAGATCTCAATGATATAAACTTAATTACCAAATATGATCATAAATGATCACAAATTTGTCTCCAGAGACCTTGACCTTTCACTTCTTAATCAAGGATAGATAATGCATCATTATCAAGAATACTCTTGAGTAGGAGAGTGGTTGGGCATTGCTATGTCATTGGTGGTGGAAGTGATATAAGAGCACTCTGTGCATTTCCAATAGTTCAGGTGAGTAGAGGCTCTATGTATTTTAAAAATTACAATATGAAGACAAGACTGATTGTCATTTCCTGGATGATTCAATACCCCGAACCTTCCTGGTGGATGCCACCTGATGATGAGGTAATGGCTGGTCATGAGCAGCATTGTCATTTGTACTCTTGGTAAAGGAACCAAGTACTCTGAGGTGGAGGGCTACACATCCCATACATACTTATTGGGATAATAGGAAAAGAGAGACATCCAATCCTGTAATGGGTGCCATGGCAACAGGGGAAGAGGGTGGAACTGGCTACAATACCTATCCCCATACCATGAGACATCCATGTAATGACTGGTTTTAAAGTTGGAGACTGGTTCAAGATGACTGGTGGCTGGTAACTGCTCCAAACTGAGCGTTCATTGAAAAGCTGTGACCATTCAACGAGTGGTCACCATATAAGTGACCAGTCATTTTGGTGAATGGTGACTCAGACTCAGTGATCACAAGACATTGACCAGTGACCAGATCAATCACCAGACATTGACCAGACACTTTCTCAAACTGACCCAAGACTTGAGGAGATGTGTAACACCAAGATATTTGGTGAAAGAATACTGCAATGCAGTGAAGTACTAGCAACATTTTAAAATTTCTCTGGTCACTGATTCAACACATGTCCAAAAACAATCTTTATTATTCTTTGCTTGGGTGTGTGAGATGCACAAGTGGACCACGTCTTATTAACAATTGGGGAGGATGTATTTGCATCAAATGAACGAGGCTTTTAACCATAGATGATAAAAACGTTTTTTTTTTTTAATATTTTACCTCGAACGTTTTTTTTATACGTCTTTTATTTTTTTGCGTTTGCGAAAAGCTGGACAATATAAATTATATGGAGGAAACCATAGAGTGGTCAGATCAGTCAGATGGTAATAACGACATTGAGTGAAAAAAAATTAAATGTTATCTGGACTATGGTTTAAAACTTTTAATATTTTTTCATATTTGTATCACTGCAACATTAAAACTGGTATGTCGCGTGTAAATAAGTAAAATATTGATTTTTGTGTTGCCTAAAAACTACTGGAACATTTTGTTTTTTGTTTTTCATTTATTGAGAAAACAATGCGTTTCTTTACATTTTTTTATTTTAATTTTAACGTTTTTAACATCTATGCTTTTAACATTAAAATGAAAAACTATTCAACAGCAGCAAGAAAATTACTGATGCTATGAAACCATAGTTGCCACTCAACAGTATGCATACTCTTTGATCTACAGCAGATCGAAAAGCAGATAGCGTAGCGATATTTTGCGCCCAGGGACGAACTATAAAATTGGCGCCCCAGCGATCTTGTGACCGATTTATTACCCTTGTTTACTTATTATAATGTAACGTTGTAAGCCTCATTTTGGCGCCCCTGTACCGTGGCACCCGGGGACATATGTATCCCCCTGCCCCCCCATAGCTACGCCTCTGTCGAAAAGTCATCAACATTAATAAGCAGTCAGTTCCTGGATTAAGGCATTTCACAATGCCATTAATTTTGGTGTTGAAAAAAGGACTGGCAATATACTGCCCCAAGGAACACCCATATCTTGAGGACAGCTTTTACAATTGGTAGTACATACTGGAAGTCTGAAATTTATATCTTTAAAAAAAGTAGAAGATAAAAGATAGGTGGGTGGCCATCTAGTCTTGCTAAAGTGTCATCGGCTCAATCGGCAAAAAAAAAATGTTTGATTGCAAACTTCAGCATTAAGATTTGAAATTGAGAAGAAACATTTCTTTCAAACTTTTGACACAGCAGAAGCTTTCAGAATGATTCTCTTGTTTCAGCTAATGTATCTGAGATTTCAGGTACAGTTATAATTTCTAAATATTTTTTTTGTTTCATACAGCTGCTTCATCTTTGCCAACATTTTTTAAAACCATATTCCAAATAATACAGTAATGAGAATTCAACCTACAGACACTGGATTTCCATGTTTTCCTCTCGACTCCTCTGATGTTATGATAACCATTAACGGTATATACAGCATTTATACATTCTGTTGTTGGATTGGCATTAAAATTTTATGGACATACAGTATTTCCCTTTCCTGGTGGCAAATTTGCATGCATAATAAAGCCATGATTTGTTGACACATTTAGGAATTGCCAAAACTTTTAATATTGTGTCCCAAGCATTATCCTAGAGTATCTTTGACTGTTTAAAAACCAAAGATTATGTTCTTCTATTTTTTGTCTCCTCTCCTGTTGGCGTGTATATCTTTACAGCCCCAAAATGTATGGTGGTTGTTAAAGTCACCATGTAAAAGTAAAGGATTTTGTAACTGTTTAATAAGAGATGGTCTTGGTCAGATTCATTGATTGAATTACTTGGAGAAGAGATACTGAACAATGTGTGCGAGTTTGGAATATGGACACAAGAATGGTTATAACATGTAAATCAATATAAAGATTAATTTGGCAGACAGAAGTTTTGTTGCTCACAATGATATGATGGACAATTCTCTGGCAGCCCTATGATTAGCATTTCCTGAAAATGTGTTGAATATAGTTAAGTTTTTAATATCAACTCTGATTTCTTTTAAAAATGTGTTCTGAGGGTGGGCAGCTATATCGTTATGTTGTTTTAGCAGAAAACGTTTTTCATTAACAAATTAACCCCTGGTACTGCGTTTATGGGGCAGAAGGTAGTAGCCTACTTCCAAGCTCTTTAGCATCAAGGTCATGTAACATAAACCAAAATGGGTGGTATTATAGAAAGGTAGACAGATTTAGCTCTACAATGATACAAATAAACTGTGATGTTTTACGTTGCACTACAAAATACAGAGGGAAAACGTTTTGGACCCAATTTTTTTTTTTATTTATAGAGAAAAAATTCATTCTTTTTACATTTTTTTATTTTAATTTTAATGTTTTTAACATCTATAGCCAAAACCTCACAAAAAGTGAAGTAAATGACGATGACGGAAGTAAACTGAGTTAATTCATGAGAGTCATTATATGAGTGGCCCCTTTATGAGGGTCTTTAAATAAAGTGTCATCAAGGCAGTGCCTATTCTAACACTTAAAAGTTAGAGAGAAAATCCCTCCTTAATTAATTTTTTTTTTAATTACTGGAGAAGTTGACAGACATAAAGGTCAGGGTTATAAATATGATGCATGAGTTTTACCTAAATGATTTTCAACACAATTTTGCATACTAGAATAGATCCCAATATGCCTACACTGCAAGCTTTTAAGAAGGTCCAAAGCCAGACTATACCACTCTAAGATACCATAATAGAATACAAATAAATTATTTCAATCAAGCAGCTTCAGAACTCTTGCTACCAAAGCAAAAGTTTATGAAAACTTCTTAAATACCTAATAAAGAGCAGCAAAAAGATTGGCAAACAGCCATAGATGAGTAAAATTATGTATGATGATAGCTTCAGCTTCATAAGCACTGCAGGAGGGGAGAAACCTCTGACACTTTATTCCCCAGTGAAGAGGTATGTTGCATTCTATCTTAAGTTTATCAACGCCTTCCTTGTATGCACTAAGTCACACTTACATAAATACCCCATCCAATTAGAGTTATGATATCAAAAATGAAAATATAAAACCATTTGGCATGTTCTCCAGATTGTACAATAGATTTAGAAAACAGAATGTGATATGATAATCAGCAACCATGCTTACTGACATTTAATTCATATTTTCGGTGGAAGAAATACAAACATATATATGAAACACACCTCACCACCATTTTTGCCAAGATCATTTTTTATTCACAGCAAATATGTGTTGCAATGTGGTTTTTTAAATGACGTCTTATTTCTTCCGCTTAAAATATGAAAGTTCAGTAATAACTTGCACACTGCTAGTGAACCTGATTTGTAGTACTTTATGCAGTGTTAATAAATCTTTGATTCTCGTTTCAAGTAATACAGCACGGTAGTACTAGTAGGTCATTTAGCGCTTAGACAATCGGAATAAAGTGCTTTGCCCAAAGACACACCATAATGGCCATCCTGAGTTGATCCAATAGTGGGATTCAAAACCACATCCTTGCAGTCATGAAACCAGTATGCTAATCATTTAACCACTGCCAATCTGGCCTTCATTATAAGGTTGCCTCTTACAACATGCAGGACAGCAACCCAGACCTATTAGATATCCCTATGCCAAAAGACAAATAATTCTCTGATAAGAATGTAACATTATATTTAAATCACCCGATAATTAACCACCAAGCACTATACCTTTACTGCATTATTATGATCAATCGTTGCATATTTAAGACCGACTTTCATATTGAGGCTGGCAGATCTCATAATCTGGTAATCCATGGCAGGTCAGTGATAATCCAAAAATTAACCTTAATTTTGATGGGTTTCCCATAATATTAAAAATTACAACATCATCTTGCTTTCTTTTCATTCGTTACCTCTTTATAGTTTTATCCTTTACCCTTTAAAAACTTAAGCTGTTTTGTTTTCAGTAACTACAATTTGTCCACTGGCCAGGTCAGTAACCCACTAATGAATGGTATTGATGCATTGCATTTCTGAAAAAACTGAATGTTTTATTTGCTCTGTGCATGGAGGTGTGTTAGTTTTAACCCAAGAAATTTTAGCTTAACAGATAGGTGATACCATGACCTTTCCACATTGCAAGACAAAACAATTAGGGGAGGGAAAAAATCTTTTTTCCTCCATTATTTCTGGCTATTTTAAAGAGTGTGCTGTCAAATAGATAAAACTTTTCTTTCTGCATTGAATGAGCCCCAAATCAGCACTTCAAATAATCAGGCGTACATAATAAAATGGTCACTATGTCTCATTACATGTTTACAATAGGTCAGTCATAATAGGCTGTTACCTTACACATCTTCAACAAGTATGCAGTTCAGCATGCAATCAATGGATCCAATTTGCACATTTCTTATAAGTTATGTTAATAATAATGTTGTTGTTTCTAAACCTTAATTGGGAATGCAGCTTTACTGAGAAAAGGCAATACACATTTGTGAATTATCAAGTTTTGAATAAGCAGTGAACCTTCAAGTTGAATGTGGCAAGCTTAGTGATTTTATCACCTTAAGAACAAGGGGAGTTATAATTTGGGGAAGTGTCATTTCAGCTTTTATCCTTAAATTTCTGACATGTCAGTGTTAAAACTTCCAAGGGAACAGTGTTTCAATTCAATGGAAATTGACAAAGTTGGGTCCAGATTTTTGTAAAATTATCTCCAAATTCTGAGAGAACAAATTATTTTTCAGTTCACTGTATGGGAAATGTTGATATTTTTAAACATGTTTTTGGTGTTTATTATTTAGGCCACCTGTATATTACTTTGAAAAATAGTTTACATTGATTAAAAGACTTCTATTTCTGGTGATGGCCACTTTGACTCTAAATTTTTGAAAGAAAGAACAATGACAAACATTTCATTTTTAAGACCATCTTGTCTATTTGTTTGCAATGCTGTACATCATAAAAATAGTATCTAATTTTTTATTTTATACATAGATGAAACTATTCAAAGATAACCTACAATGGTGTTACAACGAGTAAAATATTTTGGTTCATGAAGTTGAGAAAATATTTGTTGTTTGTAAGATCTGTAATTTTTCAGATTTTTGTGAATAAATGTTTATCAGAGCTGTTCTTTTTTCTCAGATATATGATACTGCATATCAAGATTAAAGTAAACAAAGTAACAGACGGCATAAAGTAAAAAGATCTAGCAAATCAACAAACATGGCAAAAAAGCTAAATATTGCATATTCCTGTATGTGTTATAATAAAGTCATTTTTAATTAGCAACATCTCCAAACGTACAAGAGATAATGATGTAACTATTTTCACATAGGCTTTAGAATGTTGCATAGTTTGTAGTACTTTATCTGTCTGAAAACTCATTATCAAATAAAGGAATATTTTAAAATCGAATTATGCTTTATATGCTGTTTTGACTCAAGGTGGTGGGCATCACTAACAAGGACCACTGTCCAAATGTAATGAGAATGAACTGTGTAAATTATTCTCTAATAAAAGAACTGACAATTTAGTCTTGTCTATGATGGGGAGGGTGGTACTTATTTTATAAATTAGTATATTGCAACTTGGCTGCCCCTATTTAAATAGAATCAAAGTAACAATTTTTTTTAAAACTTACACAACCTTTAAGATAGCAGTGAGAAAATAGCTTCAAACTGTCTCTTGTACAAATTTCTGGCAAAAACTATATTTATCTGGCTGGAAGACATTCCATTAATTATGGAACTGGAACTACCTGGAAATAAAGCCATGATGATAGATTTCAAGCCAAGAATGATAGTGATCCTAATCAATGCTTAACCAATCAAAACCAAGTTTAAAAAACTTAAAAAGCAATCACTGGGCTATAGAAACAAATGAATAATAACCATTCAACTTAACACTTCAATAGGAACTGTTTAAGATGAACTGATGACAAATAAACATTATTTTCAGTATATTAATATCTATTGGTAACTCCATGCAAAATGTAATGCTCAAAGGATAATGTTGTAAAGATTCCACTCCCACCCATTGTTTAATAGTCCAGTATGTAAGAACTAGCAGACTGGTTGCTTCTGGATGGCAATGCCCATTGGATCTTGATGAACTTGATTATGACCTTCAAATGTTAATATCAATCAGCTATTTACTTTCCTACTAAATAAAAGATGAGGCATAAAACCAATTGCCTGTGAACATGACATTTCAGCAGTGTAACCAAAAATCTGCAGCATCATTTTTCCCATATCAGAAGTCAAGCTGAACAATTTTATACCATCATGTAATTTCTCAGTTTTAATGAAATTCTAAATCATGTGAATTGATGTTTTAAAGCACTTCATATTTCGACTCTGCTTGCTGTACTACAGTCACATTTGTCAGTCAAACAAAGGAGTCAACATACTGGCTTCTAAAGCAGGGTGCTTTTCTTCATTACAGTACGTTCAAGATCAAAACAATTTTGTTTGCTGTTTAGTGTAAGTTGTTGTTATCAAAGCAGAAATGGAAGTCACATTTTGTGCAAGTGTGAAAGGAATAGTTAAACAGGGAATCTATTTGCCAGTGAATCAAAGATATCTCTTAATTAAAAATGTTTGTTTCAAATGAGATTAGAGTTACATGTACATTGTTTTCATTAGGGTTAGGGGTTATTCAATACTCAAAACGTCTCTGTAAAGGCAGGTGAAATTTGGGTACATGGATCAAAATGAATAACCACATACATCTGTTTATAAATAGCATCTCACAAAAGCACACTGTCTTTTCATCAACCAACTTGTCCAGATAGTTTTATAACATACACAAACTAACTAAGAACTAAGATTGATGTTTATTTTTAAGTCCGTGAGGATTTCATTTCTTTGGAGGGATTAAAGATGCTGATGACATTGATGGCCTTGCAGGGAATGAGGAGGAGCTAGCTCAGTTGGTGGAAAAACTGGACAGGACAGCTACTGCTTTTGGTACGGAAATCAGTGCAGAGAAGACCAAATTGATGACCAACAACACCAGTGGCATCAGCACTGACATCATGATTAGTGGCCAAAAAACTGGAAACAGTTAATAGATTCAAGTACTTAGGAGCCATCGTGGCAGACGAGGAATCGAAACCAGAAATATTGTCCAGGATTGCATTGACAATAACAGCAATGGCAAGGCTGAAGACAGTTTGGAAAGACAGAAACACCTCAGTCAGCTCAAAAATCAGACTGGTGCGCTCCTTGGTTGCATCTGTATTCCTATATGCTTTTGAGTCATGGACCCTCACAGTAGATCTCGAAAGGAGGATACAAGCTGCTGAAATGAGATGCTTTCGAAGGTTGCTTGGCATTACATATGGAGATCATGTCACGAATGAGGAAGTGGGAAACAGAATTAAGCAAGCCATTGGGCCCTATGAAGAGCTATTGACCATTGTGAAAAAGTGCAAAATGAAATGGTATGGACATGTCACACGATCAACAGGGCTTGCTAAGACAATCATGCAAGGTACTGTGCAGGGAGGGCGAAGGAGAGGAAGACAGAGGAAAAGATGGGAGGATAACATCTCAGAGTGGACAGGACTGAAGCTGAGTGACACAGTGAGAGTATCCGAGAACAGATTGGAATGGAGGAAGCTGGTTGTCAGGTCATCAGTTGTGCCCCAACGGTCGGCAAGACTAAGGGATAAATAGATAGATAGAAAGATACAGTGTTCTTGTGTGAAATATAAATCTGGGACAGAACAACATGTACCTGTAATTATGATCATGTTGTACAATCTTGAGAGACATTATATATATATATATATATATATATATATATATATATATATATATATATATATATATATATATATATATATATATATATACACACACACACACACACACACACACAGTGTGTCCCTGCTATAGCATGCTCCATTATAACACAAAATTTCATATACAATATTTATCTTGTACATGAAAAACAGTTTTCTTCTAAAAAGAAGTATGAAAAACAACAAAAAAGTTTATTCAAGGATTGCATTGGGCTTTGCCAAAGTTGCAAATTGTGATTTTTTAAATCCTTATTGGCAACAAAAAATACATATGTGTTTTTGTTGCTACACTGTTCACTATTTAAACTTGTATATACAATCTTGGATTTAGAATGGAGAATTTCAGAGACACCTTGAAAGGAAGTCAGAAACTGATGTTAAATGCACCAAAACCACTTATTGTTACATAAACAAATTCACTATTCATACTGACAAACCATCTTAACAGTGCATTGTTGACATCAGGCCTAAGTACTGTATGCTGTGAGATCTCTGCCTTTTTTTGTTTGTTGACATTTCTAGGAGCAGAGGTCAATCTGATGAGACACTATCTCATAACAGATCTTTCAAATGAAATAGTGTTGGACTGTCCTACTGGACTAGCTAAATGTAGGTGAGAACAACAAGTGGTATACAATCAACCAAATGATGATGTGTAATTCCTTTTGTTTAAATAAACCTAATAAAAATAGTTTTGCTGCAACTTAAAAAAAAAGTGATTATCTTTGAAGGACCAATTGTTCTGTATACATACTAGGTAAATGAAAAAAAAAATTAAGTGGCAAAAAATTTCTACAATTATTTGATGTTTCTGCTTCAATAAGAATCTGTTTGGTCCACCAAAATCTGTCTTTCAGTGGTGACTTCAACAACACGGGCACCCTATAAAGAAAACTAACTACACTCTTCAATAAAAACAAAGAACCTTTCATCAACGAAGTCAGCACCAAACTTTAATAAAAGCAATGGAATCTGACAGATTTTTGCATCTTCCAAAGTGAATGGAACACGTTTTCTGCAGGGATGAAATTAACAATCGATACATCGATGGATCGATACTTTTCATGGAATGATACACTTATCAATACAAGAGGAGATTCAATACAAAACAATACTTACCGCATCCAAGTTTTTTTAGTCTTCAGCAGTTGTGAATAATTTTTATTAGTTCACCTTCTTACAATATAAATACATAATTCATCTGAAATAGCAGTCCTAAGCACTCATTTTTGTTAGTAAAAAACGGAAAAGACTATTGAGAATACTTGCTTGCCATCTGAAAATTGGAACAAAGTGACATGATTCATAATATCACCCCCCCCCCCATTCCATGCTAATTATTTTATCCCAGCAGCATGTTCAGAATAAAGGATATATTCCAAACATGTTCCTTGTGCATAATGAATATAATGAAGAGTACTTTACTCATCATTAATAACAAAGTTTGTACACTGAATTTGATCTTGTCAACTTTGGTTGATTTGAAAGCTACATCACTGGTGTGTTACACAGTGAAATGTTATGTTTAAATCTTATTGGCGGTTACTTGTTCCGATTTAAATAATAACAACCAATCAGCAATCAGTGTAGCTTATTCCCTGTGTGTCAGATAGGAAGTACAAGCAAAGCAATTAAGAAGATTCACTCTAAAGTCATTGATATGTAAAATACTGAAACAGTGATGCTGCCAGTGTGTGTGATTGCGTGAATCATACAAAATATATATGGTGATGCACGTGAACTCCTGCAAATTAGTTTAAAGTGCCAAATATGAAAATGTGCTGTATGAAATATATCAATTTTATTTACCATTCTCGTTGTGACTTTTATTTTTCAGGTAGGCATATGGGGACTTTAAGCATGACAAAAATGGTTATTAAACTAAATCTGATTGGTTTATTGTGCCCTGGAATAAGTGCTGTGGCATAGTTATAAACCTCCATTTAGTAAGTTTAACAATGCATGCATATAATTCAGGCCACCAAGAAAACCAAAAATGTCTCTCTGATTTCCAGCATGGTTTATTATGTATTTGTGTTCACCAAACACTGGTTGGTGATAGTGATGATATCAATAATGTTTAAAGTTACAATTTGGATTATTGGTGCTGGGAAATTGTTAATGGAGATAACAGTGAGTTAGTTTAAGCCTGCACATGGTGTAACATACAAGTCTGATGTACATGTTGGATGAATTAAAAAAAAAAAGAGGACATGACAGTCTCTCTTTCAGCTGTATTTTGAAATTAAATGTAGAAAGGACAGCATACAGACACTAATTAAAATACAGACTATGTAAAATTAGAATGCAATTTTCATTTTTTTTATCGCCTCGCTTGGCACCCAACATATAGAGGTTAGTGTTAGGACTGGTCGGCCTAGTGTCAGGATAATCTGACTGGGTGGGAAATTATGCTATATGTCTGTGGCATGATGCCCTATAGTGCTAGACATCACTATAAACTGTCACAATGCAGACATCATAGTGATGACTAAAAAAAATTTAAAGCTACGTTAAAAAATCCAAATAACACACACTCATTTTTTATCAATCAACTTAGTCCTGTGAATCATAAGCTACAAAACCATATATCAATCTCAGCATTAAGATAAACTAAATTAATAAGGATGAAAAAAATTAAATTAAGAAGTAAAGATATTTATTTGGAATACCTCTGCACAAGAGTCTTATGGCATTGATTGACAAAAATTACTAATACATGTACAGCATCATGGAACTGATAAGAAATCTGGCATAGTAGTCAGTAAAACTACTGTTTCAAGAAGTTTGTGCAAGTCAAAATTCCTATTTTGGTGCAGATGTATCCAATAGATAATATATTTGAGGTCTGAAAAATTCTTATAAAGACCACAAAGATCAGTTTTCGAATACCTTCACACTGACAAAGCTAGATATGCAGATGCTCTTTCAGAAGGAAGCAAAGAAAACTATTCATATACAGATACAGTATAGAGTATGCTCCGATACATGTATAATTTACAGAGTGAAACTTGTGCAACTATAAGGTAAAATATTTTAAAGATTTTAATTTTAGTAGCTCTAAAAAAAGTGGAGTATTGAAGTGTTAGGTAAATATTGAACCATGACTGTTCTCTCTCTCTCTGTCTCTGTCTCTCTCTCTCTTCCCCTTCTTTCAGTGGCAAAGGGTGAAGTCTATTGGAATTTCTCTTTTTATGCAGAGATATTTAAACAGTGATTTTTAGGTGTTGATGGAATAAATAAAATAAGCAACAAATCAGCAAAGTGGCAGATATCAAACAGCTTAAGTTTATCACTTTGTGTAATTTTATTTTTTTAATTATAGAATAAGACTGGATGTTGTCAATAGTTTTCTTCTTCACTAATAAATACAAGTACCTCTGGCCACAACTGTCTTCAATAAATGTGATAGATTTTGTTGGTATTCATCCTCATTCCCATGCCCCGATTTGTTCTAGATGAAATTTTCTTTGCACGAGGATATTGCTTTATTGCTTGTTTTTAAGATAACATCGTAATCTATTCCAAATTTAAGCTAGACTTGAAATTGGTAATAAGTTGTTTTCAAAGCATTCATGCAGTGCAAAACAATGGGTCTGGAAACTAAAGTGCGTTAAATGTTGTCACCATTAAATAGCCTAATATGCCCCCAAAAGAACTCATTCACAGCCACCAAATAGTCTGTTGGAAAGTATTTTTGTTTTCTTGTCACTGAAATATATGATAACTATACCTCTATCTGTTATCTGTGTACAGAAAATACAACCATTATGTCAACCTACACAAAGAGGCACCACCTACCTTTCAAGATTGAAAGACCATGAAGTGTATATCGATATGTATCATATTGTAGGCTGTATATCATGAATCATATGTGTGGCACAGGTGTATCATTTCACAGTAGCATAAAATGAAAATTAAATTTCCAATCTTTTGAAACCATACATATCTGGTCATCAAGTTAATTGAACCTGGGTTATCTCACAAAGATGTTTGTTAAACTTTTTAATTTGTTCACATTTTCATTTTCTATGAATAGCTCCATCCCATGGGTAGCTTCGGCAAGATGAGAGCTTCCTCAAACTGACCAAAATTAAGGCCAATTTAAGTACATATGTAAACAAATACAGCTACACTTTACTGGTGAGGGAATTGTTTAGTAGCAAGTGGATATAAATCAGAGAACCTCCATTTTTTAAATACGTTATTCTGTTTTCCAATGGAATGTGACTAAATACCTGAATTTCATAATAAACAATTTATATTCGAATTCATTGATATTTTTTTATACAGATGTACAGTACCTGACAGATTATAGATTGTACTACACAAATGTAAGTTTTCAATATACGTATTTCAAACCAGTTTGAAAACCATATTTTGCACCCCCTTTTATTACCCATTAAACCCCCAACCATATTTAAGGTACAAGTATATTTTCTTTCTGCTAATTGATTTGGTGACAACTGGGGGGGGGGGGGGGGTAAACAAATTTTAATAATTTAATATTTACCTGTTGTTATAGTGTAGCAGCACAATTTCCAACCTTATCTAAGGTAACTAGGTCAGGAGAAACTGGACAGGGGTTGAATGGCCCAATGTTTCCTGCTGAACAGCATTTGTACTTGCTGAAATATTTGTTGTAAGTTGAAACTTTGCAGAGATCTGAATAGGGAGGGAAGTGGAAAATATAAAATTTTCCAAATCCTGCTAAGGCATTTAATAATAATAGTGGTTATATAAACTTGAGATCTGATAGGGTAGTTAATGGTTTTGGGGTGTTTCCCAGGGGATCTCGTTTAAAAATAAGTCGAACAGCAGAATCAGGCAGTCCAGCTTTTTGTGGGAGGTGAAAGGGTCTTGGTGGATAAGACCCTGATAATGACTGTTCAAATGAAGTCTATTTGAGAGACTATCAAAGATACATAACCAGCAGAGCTGTGCATGGGTACACCCCCCCCCCTCCCATAGATAATAACTTGGGTAATAAAAAGGCTTGTGAAGGGAGCTGCACTCAATTTGTTTAAAAGTTAACAATCCTTTTAATAAAGCTGCATATTTAATACATGCAATAATTCAGTGCCAAATAAAGTCCTGCCTCCTCCGCTAAATTTTTGACCTTAATAACTTAGCATGTTTTGTGACTGACAAATCTTTTATTAGCCAGAAGTGATATTTCCTTAGTAGAAATTTAAGGAACAGAGGGTGATATTTGAGCTTGCACATGAGGTCCTGATGAGAAAATGGGGACCACTTACTTGTGGTACCCACTTGTTATGAGTGGTCAGTGAACTATCAAATTTGTTGTTCCAAAATCATGCAGACAAGAAATTCTTAGTTTTGCCCATGAAACTCCTTTGGCTGGTAATTTAAAAGTGATGTTTGTAAATACAGTAAAACATGTCTTGAAAGACAACTGCTATCTGAGACCACCTGTCTTGTGAGACCACATTCTCAATGCACAAATGTATTCATTATATAGCAGTGTGACCTGTTATGACAGACCACCTGTCTTGAGACAACAATTTTTTGGCAAAAGAGGGTCTTACAAGATAGGTTCTTCTCTAATAGATCTTGTCACACATGTCAAATGGTAAGAAAATCCAATCAGAAGATATGTAAGGCTCATCTGCAACCTCTTCCTGTATTTTATGAACCATTTAGCAGAATAAAGGTAGACTGTGTCAGTCTCTTATCTTAGACCAACTCAGGCAACCAATACCTGTTGGCCATAATGTCTGCACTCACAAGATTCCCAGAGGTGATTCCTTTGAGGAATATTAAAACTAATGTTTTTTTTAAAACTCAGTTTGGCATATTTCCAAATCTGTCCAATCTGATCAAAGGTCAAATTTTATGTCTGAAATTTTCCACCAAATTATGAATTATGCATCTAGCAACTTAAGTATTCTTCTGCCTATCAACCTGAAATCCAAGGGGCATTAGAAAGATTTCATCAAACTTTGAAAACTATGATTTAGTCATTTTGTTTTGATACTGGGGAAGATTGGAACGAAGGTGTTCTTTTACTGTTGTTTGCTATTAGGAATCAATTTAAGAATCTTTCGTCCCTTTACACTAAATTTTGGACATTGAAATTAAGGCATGAAAAAAATACAAATGAAATGAGTTTTCTGCCTGGCAATTAGATTCTGGATCTCTTGCCTTTACCTCAAAATCCTCTTCAGGCCAAGTACTATGGTCCTTACACAGTAGAAAGAAAGGTGGGTTTTTTATAGGGTTTAACGCCATTTTTCAGCACACAATAGGCTATACATGGCAGCCAGTATTATTGGTGGAGGAAGAACCCGGGAAAACCTTCGAAAAGAACCACCGACCCACCAGAAGCTACTGGCAAGCTTTTTCACATAACTACATTAGCCGAATCTTAGACTCGAACCCACGCAGACAGAGGTGAGACGGCAGTGATCTGTATCGGAAAGCACTTTAGACCACTCAGGGCCCCTAGAAAAAAGTAAGTAATCATCAATACTCCCAGGAGGTGAAAACAACAACAACAACTCTGGTAAAAGAGTATGCTAATAGAGTTAGCCACGTTAATCATACAATTCATTTAATTGTGCCTGGCCTTCACAGGGAGGAATTAAGAATTCAGAATTTGTTAATAAAATCTGGACCAGAAACTTTCCCATCTGCAGCAAATAGAAAAGAATGAACAAAAACAGCTATTATTAGAATATGAGCACTTGTTTGCAGATCTTACAACATGAACAAATTAAATCTACCATGACAAAGAAATCATTGATTCCAAACCTATGAAACATCATCCATACTTCAAGAACCATATGAACAGGAATGTTTGAAAAAGAGAAGTTCAGTATTTGCTCAAGAATGATTTTAAACCAGGTAAAAGTGACTGGAGGTCTGCATGTATTCTTGTATAGAAACCAGATAATACTTTCCATACAGGCATGGACTATTGAAAAGAGAATAATGTGACAAAACCAATTGTAACTAGCCAAGGTTCCAATGTGATAGCCCTATCTACACCTTGGCATATAGAACTGATATATCTGTGCTTTGGGTCTGTGAATTTTATTGGATGTAGTGGCAAGCCACCGCATCCAACTGAATTAAACTGTTCAAATTTGAACAAAGTTCCTAAATGATCAAGACAAGGGGAGCACACAACTTTAATGGATTGATTAATAAGCAATCTTCCACTGCCAGTCAATATTTGCACAAATACAATTCACTTAAAAAACCTGAAATGGCTTCCCTCTGGTAAGTAGTCATACTTTCAATGTTAAACTTACGAAGTATCCTTTTAAGGTCGATTGCCTCCACAATCTTTGGTCGATGTACAATTAGTTTGTTGGCATTACATACTAATGGAGGCAGCTCATAAAATCCAATAAATGTCGCTATGACACAGCACAAATATATCTGCTCAATCCACCAAGGTGTAGATTAGATTATCATATCGGAACCTTGGCTAGCAAGGATGCACTAAATCAAAATTGATTTCCTTTCCATTGCCAAGAATCAATGTTTGCATTGAAAAAATTAGAAATGCAAAATATGTCATGTCTAAACATTTATAAGGATTATGTCATATTCCACTGCTGAAAAGGACAAAGGAAAATTCATCATTGACTTGATCAATATAAAATGATGCAGTTTAGGATGAAAGGCCCACCTTAAACTTTTCAATGTCAAATAAGCATGATTACATCTGGTCTTGATAACTGTGACACTTAGATCAATTATGTCATCATTTACACACCTGAAAAGATAACCTGGAGATGTTTTGTACATTCTTCAATAGACAAAGTAATGTAGGTTTGATCATTTATCCAAAATATAAGTTTTGCTGTTCTTGTGTAACATTTTTAGTATATATTGTGGAATATGGACAACATTAAACCTATAGATGTTAAGATCAAGGCTATCTCTGAATTCCCTGTGCATAATTAGTAAAGGTCAGCTGGTGCAAGTTTTAGTATGGCTCAACATTATTTGAAATTAACCATAAGGGGATTTCATTCAAAGCATGATCAATGTAAAAAAATTAAAAAAAAGTGATGTTTCCAAAAACAGTTTTGTATTTCTGTTGTTTATGTGGTAAGTATGGTAGAGCAATATACCTACTGCCTGTCACCAATTAAAGTAAGTGTTCTCAAGCTCAAAACTCAGTATGTCAAATAGTTGTTTGCACGTCACCTTGAATTTTAGTTGTTTGCATAAATAAATCATTAATGTAGCTTTCATTAATGTTGATACAGTTGATAAGAAGAATCTGCTATTTTATCTAGCCCCCATAAAAGCGAATCTCCATAAAATATCCCATATTTAACTCATGTTAAAATATTATTTGGATGTAACTTGGTCATGGCTGAATGTTCAACGCAGAATAATATTTTATGTTTTTTATGTTTTTGTTTTTACAGATGCCTGTGCATGTGTTCCAGGCTTGATACTTTGAAATTTAAAATTCCTTAATTATTTAGTTGCGAGCCAGACTCTTCACATCATGTTGTATGTATTGTATATATTGTTCATAACAGATAGAAGGCCTCAAGGTAGATTAGTTCTGTAACTAATTGAGTTACCTTCTCTAAATAAAGTCTTTATTATTATTATTATTATTATTATTATTATTATTATTATTATTATTATTATTATTATTATTATTATGGTGTGGCTCCTGAAATTTTATATACATGTATTTTTCTCATACATGAAACAAAAGTCTTTCTTAAAAGTACCCCCCCCCCAAAAAAAAAAAAAAAAAAAAATTATTATCATTTTGGGGAAGAGATTGTGCATGAATAATACAAGATGATTGTGGCATGGCTCCTTACATTTTGAATTATTTTTCTCGTACATGAAAAAGTTTTCACTTCTTAAAAGGACAAATCATAAGGCATAAAACGATTGTTCTAGGATTGTGTAGGGCTTCACCAATGTCACAAACTTGGATTCTAAATACTGGTGGCAATCTGGCAATTTGTTTTATTTATTGGTGACATTGTTGGCTGTTTAAACTTGTATATACAACCCATTGGTTAGGAATGGAGAAATTCCAAGATTACATGAATTTAGCATGCAGCAAACTTGATACAAATTGAACTGAAATTTGTATATTGTTACATAAACAAATTCTTTGCCTATATTGACAAACCACCTTAACAGTGCATTGTTATATCATAGTCCGCTTATCTTGACATCTAACATGAGTAATGAATGTTGTGAGACTTCCACATTTGTTTGGTTCTCCAATGCTAGCCTTTAGTGGTGACTTCAAATATGTATCCACCCTTCATCAAAGAAAGATGACTACAATCTTCCATAAAAACTAAGAACCAATCTTCAAAGGAAGTCAGTACCAAACTTACATAAAAGCAATGGAATTTGAAGGATTTTTGTACTTTCCAACATGACTGGAACATGCTAACTGTGCCGTGAAAGTTTCCTTTCTTGCTGGGAAAAAAGTTTATGCTTGTGAAAGCCACCAACGGTAGCTCAAAATAAAAATAAAATACAAACTAACTTCTAATGACTTGGGACAAACTGAAAAGAAAATGGGCTTTGTCATTCACATGATTGTGCGATGTGTTTCCACTGAATTCAGACCTATATGATGTGTGACAAAATTATTAAATATTTTAAATCTCTGTGTGTGCATATTTTCGATGGAATTACTTGTGATGTGGATATATCATATGTAATGAGATTCAGGAGTGAGTATACAGTGTTGATACAATATATTCATGCTATACATTAGACATGTATATATAAACAGTATATACGTATATGTACCAATTTGTGGTTCTCTAAATAAAGTAAAATATTATATATGCTATTCTGTTTTCACTATAGGTGTACAGTATTTACTATTAAATATACACATTTAAAATGGTAACTGTACCGATGGAGCATGTATTTTAACACCCACATTTATTACACACAATGTTTTAATGGGTGCATGCATCATTTTCTTCAGCTAACTGACCTGGTTGCCCATAACACATTCCGGTTTATAACACTGTCAGATTCTATGGCACTCAACTACTGTGTCATGGCAGGGTCATACTGTATATAAGCATTATGCAAGATATCTGCAGGGTATTTAAAAAATTTACATCTGTTGCTGGGGGGATTTTTAAAACCACTGTTAACAAGAGAGTTTTTTATGTTCAATCCATGGATCCATGCACCAACCCCATATTTAACAGACACATACAGAACATGACTGACTCAAAATTAATAAAAGTCCTACTGACACGACCTTTGTTGACAGCATGCAGTCTTAACATTGGTGTGGAAGGCATTATTTTTCTTATTAAACATTACAGAACTTGACATTGACCCTCATACCCCAAAATATATAGGTTTTTCTTGCCATAAAAACAAACCATGCACAGAATTTAGTCAAGGAATTCACTCCTAAAAAAAGTTATTGTGCACATCTTCGAAATGCAATAACCTTGATCTTTTACCTTTTCACTACAAAAATCAACAGGCCTCTTCCTTACAGTAAAAACGAGCCTTCCACATATTTTACTCAAAATATGTGATCTAGAACTTTTTTATTTTATTAAAGTGACTTTGGTCTTCACCATGCACTCGCTTTTTCAAGGTACATGGTCAAGAGCTGAAATCTTTTGTGAAACAGTTTCATTTTTCAGCACAATATTATTGGCAATCAACCTTTTCTGTCAAAACACAACAGGCTTTTCCCTTACTCTAAATATAAGCCATCCTCAAAGGTTGTTTTAGGTATGTCACATAGAATCAGTTTTGCATAGAAACCACTTTTTTTTTCTCCTTTAGAGTGACCTCACCTTTTGACTTTTTGGCCCGCTAGCTGATGGGCTCCTTTCTTACTCCAAGTCCAAGCTTTTTCATAACATTTGCTTCAGCCCTGTGATACTGAACTAATTATAATATATATAAACCTCTTTCTTTACTTTAAATCGATGAGCTTAAAGTTTGACCTTTTGACCCCCAAACCACAATGTTAGGAAATGGTAGATGTGTAAAAACAAAAGTCTCTGCATGGATGAAAAAGGGCAACAATTAGATGGATGTACAGATGCATCACCTGGACATACATCTTATCAGTACATGCTCAGCTTCCTAGCAGGCCTGAAAAAAAACCCAGCTTTTGTCATGTCCACATTCCTTGACCTTGTGTCCCTAAAAGTATTGTGGGTGTTGGTATGTGATGTATATATAGATGCATGAAAGGGAAAAGATACTAATAGACAGAGATGGAGAGTAGATAGAGATAGGATACAAGAGACAAACAAGATGGGGACTTGAGGAAGAGACAGATTAAGACTTCTAGAGATATGTAATGGAGAGTTAGATATTTTGTACTTGTGAAGAGAAACTGAGCCACTAACTTGGAGTTAATGAAATGTTAAATGTAGTGGGAGGCTATTCACAAGCCTGGAGGGCTTTGGGGAAACAGGTCTATCCACCTCCCTCTTTCTAGTCTTCACTTTGTAAGAATGATGACAGACACACAACATTTGTATCAATTTTAAAGACCTTTGGTTGAATTGGGTCCTTTTGGGGTTTTTAAAAAAAAGAAGTTTAAAATATCAAATATTGACTAGGGACAAAACATGATGCAAACCAGCTTCAGGACTGTACCATAATAGTTCACTTAAATGTTCTTATGGTAATGTGAGCTGAGAATTTCTAAAAAGTTTCTGTATTATTCATGCTGTGTGATACAACAATTAATTTTGCTTTTTATACCACCGTGATACCTGCAAACTTTATATATTTGTCTAAAGATTTATATATCTCTCTGTAAAGGTAACATTATTTCCTTATCAGTAGCTCCATGGTTGTACCAAGTAACTAAAAATAAAATCCTGATAATTCTTAGAAACTAAAAATAAAATCTTGATAATTCTTAGAAACTAAAAATAAAATCTGCCTATAACCAAAGTATGCTACAGGTTCTGTAAACTAAAATGTGTCAATCAATCAGCCTTTGCATCTTTTTATCATCACTAAAGCGAGTTTTGATCCTATTATTTACTTTCAAGAAGCAGAGTGATAAATATTAAACCAATTCCTTCAACATCTGAAAAAATATTGCACAAAAGACCTTTTCAGAATGTCATCATACCCAGACTGATTGTAAGGATATCAGGACTGCAATAAATTCATTAACTCATGAAAATATTTCAAAAACTGACATTAAAAATAAATAAGGCACATGTCTGTAATAGTAATTTAGGTGTTGATTTTGTCTTAGTAGTACTGATTGCAAATACATATCAAACACTTTGTTTAACTTATGTTGGTCCAATCACTGCTAGGATACACCAAAAACTGCTATATTTATGAACACATTGACTTTGGATTGCCGGCAAGAGTGCACTGAAAAGAATACATTTTTTTGGGAAACTACATCCTGCCCACCATCTACCATAACATGTAGCCATTTCATCCCTAATATACAAACTGAAACTATTTATCATTATTATCATCATATCTTGCCCTTACCTACCTGCACCATATCACTTACAGTAACAATGCTTATCCTCTTCTGGCGACCTGCCACTTGAAGTCATATCATTTTTTTTTTTTTACCTGGGCTATCCAGTTATTCAGTAACAGGAATATTAAGATACATGGCATAACTTGATGGTAAACCAATACTAGCAATTCAAGAACATACAAAACAAAAGCCAGCAACTGTTAGCAAATACTACAGTAATCTTATATCATAGAGTGACATTGTCCGTCATTAGCAAAATATTCTAAAAGAATTTGAAAACTGCATAATTGCAGCATCTCTGTAATACAGTGGGCACAAATCTGAGCTAATGAGGTTATGCAAAGTGTCTTTCGTGTGAACTCATTTGGATATGTATGAAATAAAATTCAAAGATTAAATTATAATACCACTGAAAAAGTTAAGAAATTTGGATCCATGAATCAAAGCAAATGTCATTGTACATGTGCAACTTACAATATACTGTACAATCAGAAACTACAGGATTAAATTTTTCAAGGATAAAACGTATCTATAAATTTAAACCCAATATGAAAGAATAGTGTTTGCTATGGACCTCATAACTAAAATTATGAAAAACATAAAACTAAATTTTAAACTTATTTTTCAAAGTCAGCTGTAAACTTCACATCAAAACAACTATTTTTGATTTGGATATCACCAAAATGATTTTACTTTGACTAAAAATTGCCACTACAGTAAAACCTGTCTTGAAAGACCAATGCTATGAGAGACCACCTTTTTAATGCACAAATTTATAGATTATGTAGCATTGTGACCTGTTATGAGAGACCACATTTTCTTGGCAAAAGAGGTGGTCTTTCAAGTCAGGTTCTACTGTACTACATTCTGGCTATGTCAGATATTGTACTTCTAGCAGGATAGTGCATGCACACTCAAAATTACCATGTCCTTAATAAGATCAAGCTGTAATTGGTTTATGTTAACCACTGTATCTGGTTACAGTACACCACTGTCAAATCTGCCTTTAGCATAGTGCAGAAAAGAACAAAACTTGTATTAATGAAAGCAAATCTCTGGCCACACATAGGTAGAGATGAGAATACCACAACTGCTGGAATATTATAAGGTGATGTCACTAACCTATGGAGATCTAAATCACATCAGCGGTCAACATTTACAATCATAGCATGAATAAACATTTGGAGGTAATATGTGATTAATTTGGGTACGTAAATACAACAACATTATGGCAGAATAAAATGACTATTCATAAGTGCAAAAATGTTGTAAAAGAGAATAAAATTGAATAGAATTATTATGCATGAAAAATATCTGATTATGCATGAAAAATTCAACAGATAGCACGAAATTGTATTTTATTCATTATTAAAGTAACAACATTGTGCAATATTTTGGAGAATTTTTTAATATTATTGGTATGGTATATGACTATGCAGCAGAGTGTGTAACATAATTCTTGTTAGAAACAAACCACTTTCTTTGTGAAATCTGGAACAAATGAATTAATAATGGTATTTGTCCCAGATGTCATATTTATCACAATGGTTATATCTACTTTCCTCAAACAGTGTATTGTCTGACCAGTTTCAACGAGGAGTCTGTGATTAGAACTTCCAAACTTTATCAATGATAAATATTGATTCCAAGGTAACAGTAATACAGAAAACTGTACCAACAATTGCCTTTCCTATACATGTATACATGTCTATAAAAGTCCTTTTATGTTCCTGTTATTATGTATTTCGTTCTTTCAGATAATCAATAAATTCATAATACAGGTCTGTTCAACCAATTGTTATCAGAATGTTCCTTACGCTATTCATCCATTTATAGTATTGTAAGCATTAGCATTAGATTCATAAACAAGTATCTGAATGGAGTCTAGATAGATAATTAAGCCAATTTCTCATTCATAACAGAAATCCAAAATCCTAACATCAGATCAGATAATTATATCAATAGATTTCCTTCCTAGTTCTTAATAAAGCATGTAAGTGGAGTACCTTTCCTCAGTTTTATAATGTTTCCTAATTTTATATGCAAATTTTCAATAACTGTTATACATTCAAATCCCCAAACTTCATACCTCTATAGTTGTAAAATGGGTAACATTGAGTATGATGGTCTATGGGAAGACTGAATTATCTGATTTGCGGGTAAAAGAGATACAGGACCTTGCATGTTGCATTTAATTGACTTAATAAACCTTCAATTTTTAGACACAATTGCACCTAAATATTTAAATTCAGCATAAAAGGATAGCAAGCAGTCTATTTGCTTCTTTACATTGGGAGCTTCCACTTGCATTGAAATACATATAATGTGATAGTACTAGGGACTCCTTGGCAACAATCATGTTAGAAATTATAAATTAATGAATAAAATGTGTTTCTGCTTTTAAAACTGATAAGGGGGTATAAACTGGTGTGTGTGTTAATACTATATTACTTCTTAAACAGAAGTGTTTTTTTTTTAAATCATTGAACTCTCAATGGATTCATGTGTATGTTTATTATTTCTGCTATTCGGTATTTTAGAATTTCTATTAACATGCTGTATGTGATATGACATCATAAATAAATGCTGTTTTGAACTAAAGATGACATTTTATTAACAAAAATGACATGACATTACTTGGACCACTTTATACAATCTGATGTTTATTTATTCAATTGCAAAATGTGTCCATAGAAAGAATCAAACTTTTAATGTCAGGAGGGATTAGCCTCAGGTGCAACCTGGATTTTTTCCCAATTAAAATCACTGTAAACTTCAAAAAAAAACCTGGAAAGTATATCTACAATGTATTAAAATTAGAGGTTTACATTATTTTACTGTTACTCATATGATCGGATCTATCACATGTAACAACAATTTGGGTGAAAAGAAAGATATCTGAAGTTTTATATATATATATATATATATATATATATATATATATATATATATATATATATATATATATATATATATATCCTTTTTAAAACATTATTATTGGACAAAATTAAATGTACTACTACTAAGCAATGAAAAACAAAACGTGCCAAAATTACATGTACATAATCTAGCAGTACAGCTGTATTACTAAATACCTGTACATGGCTGGCATCATCATCACACACACACACACACACACACACACACACACACCACATATACATATTATTATTTTCCATGTACAGCTGTTAGGTCCATAACATCATTGGCAGTTATGGACACCTACTACAGCATTAAGATGGGAGAGAGCTGTAATCTCTCACGGACATAAATCAAACTGTGACCAGCCAGGAGTTGTATGAGATTAAGGTATTACAAGTAACATTTGAACTCAGAAGATTCAATGAATGTAAAGAAGATGGACAAGATTACTATATCTTCCAGACAAGAACAACACCTTATCACAATTATCTATACATCAAGGCTTATTGAATATCTGGGTCATCAATGGTAGTGGGTTTTCTCTAAAGATACCTTCTAGGAAACCAAAATCATGACAACAGATTTACTTTCCAATTAATAGGAAATTATGGAAATATGTTTTGTTTCTTTTTTAAAAAAAAGTCTGACAAATGTGACAAAAAATCAAGCATCTAACTTGCTTCATTGCATTAATGTATTCCACTCCCATATCTGACTAGCAAGAACATTTTATCGTAAAACATTAATGTTGACAACACCATCATCCTTGCCATCAGACACTGTCATCAGAAAATGTACACCTATATTTCACCAAAACTTATGGAGGTGAGAAAATAATTAACATGGAAAACAATATATGATTCTGTTGCAATCTAGAAATCTTACCTTTGGATCTGATGCAAGACTCCGATGGTAGTAGCTACTTGGATATATTGACCTTTTGGCAACTTTTCTATGAACAAAGGTGTAATAATCATCTATAATCTGAAATGAAAAATGGAATTTCTTTTTAATAGTTCAAGTTATTTCAAACTGGAACAGAATTATGTCTTCAGTAAAACATGTAATATTTTCATTCACATATCTAATTGTGAAATTAATTCCCAGCATGCATCAATGATACATTTTATTGGTCTTAGAAATATCATATAAGGATATGAGATGATTTTTTCACCAAAAAAACTGCAGAGAGCAAGACTTATAAAGAAAAGAAACTTTGTAAGTCAAGAAATAATAATCGGATGTACAAGTATCATTTTTCAAAGTTTCTACCTTTTGCTCGTAAAAGAAAGGTCTTGACATGGTTTGTCCAGTTTCATTTCTTTCTACGATTCCTAAATTTTTGTTTATATGCCAACTCAAAACCATTCAAGTTACATTCCTTAGCTACATCATAATCAGCATGTCAATCATACAATACAAATTAAATACAGAATACACAACAGGTATGTGACCAACACTTGACAATTTTCACCCTAAATATCAACTCTCTCATATATACCAGCCATCAAAATATTTACAGCTTCACTGTTTTTTCATAATGGTTGATATCCAGAAATCACGGCCATCTACAAGATGATCTTTTTATATCATCCTAGAAACTTTGATAAAGTTTCCATATAGGACCCTTACTTTAAAGACTGCATAGCATATTAAGATTTTATTTTGGTACAGGTCTACAAATGACTGACTGCATGAGACTTTAGTTTCAGCTCAATATTATGGCACCAAGGATATAAATATTTCATTTCCTGGACCAATTTGGTCCATCTTTATGTAGCTTGGAAAATCCACTGATGACCACAGGATATTTAAATTAGGTTCCAATAATTTTCAGATGAATGGACAAATAAATCTGAACATGATTAAGCTAGCTACAGTTAAAACCAATTAATCGGTCCTAACTGCATACCAAACATTAAGTTTTCCTGTTTACTCAATATAAAAATAAGCACATTAGGGTGTCTGCATGTGAAGGGTCAAATTTCAGTCGATCTATTAATTAAACATTTGTTGTGGCCAGCGAACCATTAGTTAGATTTATAGAGACACGCCATGTCAAAGGGGGTTTACTCAGCAGCCAGACTGACTACTAGTGACATTTTAAAGTTTCATTTTTCACGAAAAGTGTCAGAATTGAGAAAATGCAGGGATTCTGTTACTTAAAAACAAGCATGTCATATTGACCAGGACGTAAGCGACTTTTGGAGAAAAGCGGGAGAAAATACATTTGATTCTGATTGGTCACGGTTAAATAAGGGGTGTGTTTTCACATGAAAATTCCTAGAACATAATATTGGTCTAACGAATTCAGAAATCAGTCTAAAAATTGCTCTGTGAGAGAAAACCAGGAGTAGAATTATTTAGTAAATGTTCTGGACATTATTTGAGAGAAAAAAGTCCATTAAGAAATCGTGGTCCAGAAAAAAATGCTAAACTAAGGGAGGGACACACCAAAAACACAAAGGTACTGTCACAATTCCATGTATATTGTTGATGCAATTTATATGATATTTGCTTAGTTTACAGGTCTCAGCCTTCTACGAAAACAAATTCATGACTTCATGAACAATCATGAATTGTTCATGAATGTTCATGAAGTGTTCGTGATCAGTTCATCAGTTCACGAACAAATATTCATGAACGTTCATGAACACTTCAAGAACTTTGATGAATCACGTACTTGAAGTTCATGTACACACTGATGAAATTTTATGAATTATTTTAACATCTTTTAAGTCCTAAAAAATTTGGTTAATGAACAATTTAAGTACTTTGATGCACCAACAAGAAATTATTAAAAAATGTAGATAAAATTTCTATATAATTATATTCATAAAATGTTCATGAAAATTCATGATACAAACTTCTCACAATATTATTGAATATAAATAAATGTAAATATTTTTTTCATTTTTAAATGATGTGATAAAATGTTCATAATTGTGTTCTGAACCAAAATGGTTCTGGATTAATATGGGAAAATATTTTCTGGCCAGCATGAACAAAATATATTTGCTATAAAAACTTTTAATGACTTTGTACTAATGTTTTTGGCCATTACTGTCATAAACTGCATAATTTATTATATTGACTTAGTCGCTGGTTGCCAATGCGCCAAAAAAAAAAAAAACTATGTAAACAACGCTTTTGTCCTGATTAGATGATTGTGAAAGAAAAATTGATGTGATTGGTTAATATATGCGCAAGATTTCAGCTGCTGAGATGACTTTTTCCCCACTAACGAAAAAGCACGCTGTCGACTCTAACATGTTAAAACCTCGAACAAAACACTGTGGATTCCCATGGAATGTGAATTGATGAGAATATTTTCAATAACATTTTCTTAAATAAGTAGAAGTGCTGAGAAGCGATTGTGAAGGAAATGATTCGGTGAGAGCAAAATTAGGCGGAAAAGCGTACCCAGCTAGGATTGTTAAAATTACGGTAATTTTTTTCTTGGTCTTTTGTGTTTATTTCAGTGAAAGTTATACAAATATATATTGTATTGGCTTTTATGTCATATTAGTTTTAACCAAACTAATGATACATGATTTTATTCAGACCTAATTTAAACGTGCTCTTCGAAGTTTGAAAATCACTAAACACCCCACCCCCATTTAGATCTCAATAATAGACCCGGTATAAATATCGTTTTCTTTTTCCTGACATTACTATTTCTATGATCTGATGTAATTTGGTAATTTAAAACAAGAAAACTAAAATAGTTAATGTGTCAAATTATACACAATGTGACACAAGTCTGACGTTTTATCAATAGAAAATGGCATAATGCTTTGAAAGCATGAAATAATAAAAGGATATTTAGTGTAACGATGTTCTCAAAACAGTCTGTCATATTCTATTGATTAAAACATGACTCCAACTTCAGTTAAAATATTAAAACTAACAGAGACAAAATTATCCAATATAAATGCTCAAATGTTAAGACTTAGTGTAAGGGATGAAATAGTTTTGAGTTGGATCATAATTATTCCAGTAAAAAAAGTGGTGTACAAAAATAATGTGCTAGTAAAAGCTCAAGACAAATGTTATTCATAGGTTATCTGTAATTAACTAACTTTATCTTTCAGATCAGACAGCAGAAAAGTAAAATTATTAGAGGAAGAAGTTTGTGAGCTATGGAGGAAACTTTGAAAACTGGATGGTTCTATGGGCAAGGTGGAAGAGACATTAAATAGCGAATGCTGCAGAAATGTTAAAGATCCAAATATTTAAAAAAAGAATATAGCTTGCCAATTTACAATACATGTTCTTTCTTAAATATTAGAAATTTATTCGAAATTAAATACTGTTTTGCTCAATAATATATTGCATTTATTTTTACTGTTTTATAACCCCCACATTTAAGGTGATGATTCAGGATGAAATAGTTGTTTATGAATTTGTCAGATAATCAACTATTTGTAAATAGGAATTGTTTATGAAGACATGAATCATTCAAGAGAAAATTTGTTCATCATAGTTCATGAATATGTTCATGAATGATGATGAACCAATTTGACTTTTATTAACAGTTCATGAATATTCATGAACTGTTCAACAACAGTTGTGATGTACTGGTTCATGAACATTCATGAACTGTTCAAGAACAGTTGTGAACTATTGGTTCATGAACGTTCATGAATTCATAATTTCATGAACTGACCATTTTCAGTTCATGCCAGTTCATGAATGGTTCATGAACCTTTTGATGAGCTTTTATGGATGGTTCATGAACCAGGTTCATGAACCGTTCATGCTAGTTCATGAATTATTCATGACCATTTCATAGGGGTGCATGGTTTCGTTTGATACATCTGTATAATTGATTTCATTTGATATATTTGTATACTAATTTTTTTGAATTATGAATTGGAATTCTTACCTTATTTCTTAGTTAAGAATGACGTAGTGTTTAATTTATGTTGTATAAACACTATGCTGAGTTATGAATAGGAAGTGTTACGTTAATTCTTGAATTTATCATCTTGCTTGCATAATTATTATGTTCTAAGAATTTAATGTATTACATTAGTAATGGGTTACGAGAATACATGTGAATTCACAGAATTTTGATTTCATAGATGATTTAGCGACAGTGTATTCAATTTATGTGCTGTTTAAATTATGGGGCCCGAATTCAAAGCTTCGATGCATAATTCGCAATGTGTGTAACTACATTAATTTGAGGACATGTGTAGTTAATTACTAGCCGTAAAGTTGTTATCACTGATTGAAATATCTGATTGTTCAAACCAGGAATAATGGAAAGCCTCAACAGTAACCATTGTAACAAGAGACTTAGGTTGTTTTTTCTTTTGAAAGGTAGAAAATAGCTTTTTTAGAAGATTGAGAAGTTACGTGAATTGCGACGTAAACTTTGGAAAAGGAATTGGTAGACGAAAATTGCATTGAACACATGATACAGTGGACAAGTCCGGAATCGAGAGGAAACATCCACAAGTGCATAGTATCTAGAGAATGGATGAGACAGGGTCTTCTAGAACAACATTGAATTGAATAGTGATGGGATCGAGAATAGTAGGTTAAGAAAATTGAACAAGGCATTGACTTCGATTGTACCACTCGATCCTATGATGATTTAAAACTATCAGTAATAGAATGGTTAATTTGTTTAAATCTATTTAAAATCTTATTGTAATTCGGTGAAAGTTGTATTTCTAAACTGTGTGTATTCCTAATGAAAGGAAGTTTCATAATTGTGTATGTAATTAATTAAATTGTTTATCTTTACGGGGCTCGTAGCTGTGTGTTCAATATACCCAGTCAGTTTCCTCTATCAATTCTCATACTCGAACCAGGCAATTATATCAAGGGCAGTCATCTCTTAGATAACGAGTATCGAAAGGGAGTGGGTTATATTTATTATTATTATATGTTGTACAATACCCCTTGACACAGTGGGACTTAACACTTACCATTTGACAAGTGGGGTTTGTACAATACTATATGAATAACGCTCATAACCTGCGAGTAACATGACACTGCTGAATGGAAAAGAGCAGGTTTTTCATTTGCCATTGTATTCACCTTAAATCTTTGCTTGTGATTACATTAAATTAATATGCCTTTTGTAAGCCAGAAGATCATAACTTATAAACAAACTTCATATTGTTAATTATTATTTCAAGGTCAAATGTTTTTAGAGAATTTGCCAAACAATATACAGCTTGCTGAAACATCTAGCTCATTATTATTCCAATGCTTTTTATATAAAAAAGGACATCTCAACCAGCCATTTTTGAAAAAAAGTCATCTGTGCAAACATCAGTGAAAGATAAACATTTTTAACCAGCACTGAACCTACATCAAAGAACCGTTTTCATCCAATTTTAATATCAAGCTCACTTGTAATTATTTAAAGCAGTTGACAGTTTCTGTGTCAACTCTAAGGCTGCAAGAATGACAAATTTATTTTTTAAAAAACAAGCATTGAACCAAATATCCACCCACAGAAATAATTTCAAATGAATCACATAAAATGAAGTTAAAACTCGGTCTTGTAAAACAAATTAAGCACAAATGTACATAGATGTAGTTTCATGATGACATTATTATTACTTCTGACATTAAAAAAAATTGAATTTCCTCACAATAAAACATTTCTTCTACCACTTTTTATTACCAGTAATTACTAAGACAGCTTCTAAAGCACTTTTCTGAGCTCAAGACCTGTAGTAATTCCATTGTTAGTATTGGCAAATGCAGACAGTATTCTGGCAAATGCTGGCATTATCTATCTTTTAACAAGGTAAATACTGGTCCCACAATCAATGTAAAAAAGATCAGAGCAATGAAGTGTATTAGCATAACATTATGTTTACACAAACACAAGTGGCATCCTAAATTAAGAATTTGCCAACACCTTACCATATAATCAGGATGGAAAATAAGTTGAGCAAAATCCTTCTGTACAGACCTGAGAGCTGTCTTTATTCCCCATGGGCTGGGTAAAATTCAATGTAGCACTTATATTTAGAAACTGTTATTTATCTTGCAATCCTTGGTACTGTTTTTGTTGTATTAAAGCATGTAGAAACAAGATGGCAAACATTATCCATGGTGCAGTTTATCCATCAGCAGATGAGTGAAAGCTTAAGATATAAATGATTTTAACAGGCGTTTGGATTGGAATATAGAGAGTAGGTATGAGTTGATCATATAGGTAGTGATCCCTCAATACAATGTTCTTCAAAATAGCCATAAAAGTGTACATTGTTGTAAGGTCAACTTGTATCAAAGTACATTAAAAGTGTATATTGTTGTAAGGTCAACTTGTATCAAGGTACATTAAAAGTGTACACTGTTGTAAGGTCAACTTGTATCAAGGTACATTAAAAGGAAAAATATCATTCAACCAGTCAATGGTCTGTGTTATACTGAAAAGCCTTATAGTGACAAACCACTAAATACAGTTGAGTCTCAACAGTCTGAACCTCAGAGGGCCTTATATATATGCTGTTGTTGGGCTTAATGCCATTTTTCAGCACAAGATAGGCTATACATGTCAGCCAGTATAAATGGTAGAGGAAGAACCCAGGAAAACCTTGGAAAGAAAGAACTACTGACCCACAAGAAGCTACTGGCAAGTTTTCTCACATAACCACATTAGCCGAATCCAAGACGCATCGAAACCATTAAGACATAGGTGAGATGGCATTGATCTGTAACACTGAATGTTTTAGACCACTCGGGGCTCCTCATATATATATATATATATATATATATATATATATATATATATATATATATATATATATATATATATATATATATATATATAGTGATCAAGTTCTAGACCTGTATAGTTCAAGTCAATAAAGTTTATAATAACAACAGACATCTGACAATGCCTGTAAAACAGCAGTGTGTCCATAAGATGAGGAAAATAAATTTTAAGTAATACAAGGTTAAGTCAATGATCAAAATTATACTGAAATATAATTAATTCATGTGTGCACACCTGAGAAAACTGAACAAAATATATCAAGACATCTGTACATATTGGCTAGTAAGTCAACTCCAACTGCACAGACCTGTAATGTGCCAGCATATCTAGGTCTATTCAATTTGTGAGCAGTAATCACTAGAACAAACAACATAGACCCTGATCTGGAAGCACATTATGTGATGCCAGCTTAGGGCTTATCTTGTTTTTGGTTGGACTTAACTTTGTAGTCTACTTATCCACAAATTCACAAAAACTTTTGACTCTGTACAAATATTTAATGTAAATCATGGCTGCATCATGTAAAATGAAAAGTACATCTTTAATTCCAAAACAAAAATGCAACTGAAAAAGTTATAAGATATTGTTGTCAAGCTTTTTGAGCAAAACCATATGGAGGTACTCGGTGGTCTAAAGAAGATATTGTGCAGTCCAAATTAGCTGTTACCTGTGATGTAATGATGATAATCATGAAATGCACACTTACATGGCATTCTCACTCAAGATGCATTAAAAACATTTCTTGCATACCAGAAACTGCATTCAAGTTACAACTCAGAGACCAAAAGCAAAGAAATGCTTAAACAATATATTGACAAAATTCTTCTATATTCAAAGACAGGACTGAACAATGCAAGAAACATTGATCCAAATCAGATTTACAACAATGACAAACTATCAAAGTACAAGTTCCATGTTTTCCATATATATTCCAATTTTCTTCTTCAACAATAGATGCATAACATTATACTTGCCGACAAAATTTAATTGTAGGTATCTTTAAAATAAAGAAATGTATTGTCCATATAATATATTAATAATCAGCCATTACTGCTCTTTTCAACGACATAACTCTAAAGAACATATTGCATTCTTATATGTTCTAAACTGCCATTCAATTTAAGATTTGGTTTTACAACAGACACTGAAATAAAGTTACATAAACTACCTCTCCTATTTTTTAACTTTGTTACCGATTAACACATCAGAATCAGAAAAGGGTAATAAAATCGCTAATGCATAATACCAGTACAAGAAACATTGATACATTTTTTTTTAAAGATATGGAATATATTTGCAACATTTCTAGATTCTACATGTATAACATGTATAACATCACATCAATTAAGCAGAGTGTAATATTTTTTTAACAAAATAAAAGAAATAGTCACTTTTTTGCATACATACATCTCTATTTATGTTACAACATGAATCACATATAACAAAACTTCATCAAAATTATTTGCGGGGGTGGTGGGGAGAGATGCAGTTCTCTTGGAATTTTCATCTCAAAATATTCAGGGCATATCGGTATTGGTGATGAAATAACAGCAATTTATGTATTATACTGTTCTAGAACGATTCATCAAATTAGATTATATGATTTTATATGGTCAACAGGCTTAACCCCACTGTAACTAAATACTGGAATGCACATCTATATTCATATGAACAAATTTAGCGCTTGGTACATGGTTTTCAGTAAGAACAATAACACAGAAAAGATCACTGAATGCCATAAATGCTGGTTCACTTTGTCCAAATGGCTATTTTTAGAACTGATATCACTGCATGTGATGTTTCACAGAGGTAAAAAGTACAAGCACCATAAAGGCTGTTGTTATTGGACAATGTTCTACCCTAAATGCCTATGTTGTCCATGTGATATGCTGAACATTTTCCATCCTCTCCATGGAAAAGGATATTTCAAGTACATGGTATTTGTTGGAAAACCAATGTTAGAAGGTGAGCCTGTGTAGAGCAGTATCCTGTGTGCAACAAAAAGTTTAAACTTTACCAACGACTGGCCAAGCCGACATTTGAATAAACATTTATGGCAATAATACCAGAATATTTTGTACCAAATTTTGTTTAAAAGGGTCTTTAGGTTTTTGAGAGGAAGCTGAAAATTGCAATTTTCAATGGTAGCACAACAATAAACTGATGCAGGGTCGTACCAAGAGCTCAATTGGCCTGATGGCAAAGACAACTAGGACAAATGAAATTTAGGCAAGCTGTAATATTGACCATGCATGGCACTCAAATTGGTATTGTATTAAAAGGTACCTGGAATATCACGAAGCAACTTTAAGCTCAACTTAACATCTGTGTTACTTAAGGAACCATGGTAGCTCAATTGGTACTGAGCAGAATCTACATGGTTAAAAGATGAACTTTAACATTAGGAAATAAAAACTCAAAGATTATGGGCACTGACTATTTTGTTACAGATTAGTTTCTTCATTTTAACTGTTCTAAGAATTTTTCCATATGGTTTTAAATTACGAAATTTTATGAGTTAAGTACTGTTAAGTTTTTTATTAAAAGAGGTGGACAGAAGATTACAAGTTTCATATACATGTATTTGACTAAGCTCTTCATAAGAACAGTATCAGTGTTCTTCTATTTCACCATGTAGTCACTACTGTGCTGTTATTATTATCTGTAAGTCTGGCCAAGAGTTTGGTCAAGTACAGAAAGTTGATACAGGAGAGGATTAGCAGGGGGGTGAGGCAACCAAGCATGACTGACAGTAACATGCCAGACAAGGACCAGATGCCATCAAAGTGCAACTCAAGTCTGGTCCTTATCTTGCCCTCATCAACAAGTTGCAAATGATCATGAGAAAAGAACACTACACCTGATCTGAGTAAAACCTGGCAAATTAAAATGAGCAGCCCTGGTATAAAGCAAAATCCTAAAACAACAAGAGGCCTGCATAATCCCATGCTGGCAAAGAATTCTCATTGATCAATATCATTTGTTTCTACATTTGCTTAAAATAGCAAAAGAGATCATTAACGAGTTCATTTAGAAAAGGAAAATAAACTGATTACATGCATACAAAATGAGCAAAATTTCTAACAGTGAATTTGATTAATATTCTTGGATTTTTCTCATAATTCAATGGATATCCTGATAATCAGTTTTAATAAGTTTTACAAAAATCTGATCTCAGTCACCAAGGTGCTAACAAACACAGCTAATTTGATGCAAAATCACTTTATCAATCTGCATTGATCTTACTCATAATTGTATGCCTCTAAGACCAGGATGATTTTTATGTCAGTTTAATCTAATTTGGATTAAAAGCAGTCTATAAAATGGCATAAAAGTTCAGCCAAGCTGATACAAGATCACCTCATTAAAATGTTACTGACATATGCAAAGTCAGCTTGGTGTCAGGATAACATGACTGGGTGAGAAATCCTGCTACATGCCCCAGTTCAAGACATCACTAGAAACTCCAACAATGCAAACATCACAGCCAAAAAATTTAAATCTACATTACAGATAAGAATCACACACCAAGTAGGATGTAAAACAATCAATGTAGAGTCAACCAATGTTTCCCATTATGCACCTTTAAGCATTAGAGACACACAATGAAGAAATCTGACCCACACATTTTGTTACCATGCATAATTTTGAAGCAATGGATTAACATAATGCGATCAGGATTTACTCCATATCCAAAGCATAGGACGATGGATTGCATCATGCTTACTTCAATAGGACGCATTGTTCTGATGCAGATGCTTCCCTACATCTTGTAACCTCTCGTGTGATGTCCATCAAGCTCAGCAACATGTCATTCGGACAAATTAACCTCAATGCTTATCTGACTAAAAAATTATCTCAGATGATAATCATGTTCACTTGCAATCACAAGCCAAGAAAGTTTATAAAGCAGAACATAACTGAGTAACTGTGGATCATATCTATTAATTTCAAATGTAAAAAATAATTCCCTTGGCTGGATCACTACACATCCCCTTGTGATTACTGGACTGTCACTTCTAAGTGTGTGATTGCGAAGACTGCAGAAGTGAATAATCCTTTCATGACAGGATTTAAGAATTTTTCCAAAATCTGCTCTTCTGTGCGACCCGATATCGAGAGAACATATTGTCACCTAAGGCATTCTTTCACAGCAAAGAAATCAGGGACAAATGTGTTATTTGGATTACAAAGTGTGAAGACAGTTTTTGTTGATCTGTAACTTTGTTGCAATAACAGATTTAAAGGTTTAAGTATATCTACTAAAGATAAATCATTACCCTATTTGATTTTTGGATATAAGTGTTCTAATACTAATGAAAAATAAAACTGATGAAAGTACACATTTACAACAGGCAATAAATCAACTGCTGTTTGAATAAAAAGATTTTTTGGAGGGTTTTGCATTGGCTTATATATGTTGAATGTAATGTGGTGTTTTTTTGTAATATTGCTACAACAGGACGAAGGAATCACTAATTATAGGTACAACTATAAACTAATTAACACTACATGTATTAATGACATCACAAATGATGTTATAACATCATGTCAGACAAAGGTGTTGTGACCAAAGATTTCAAATGTATTTTGAAGTTATTCACTAAACTAGTCTGCAGTTTCTTCAAATAAATCATTACTTTCATCCAAGTGTAAACAATCTTGCATTTGTGTTAATTGCAGGTTTATAAAAGATAGAAATGATCTAGCTCATCAATTTCATCTGAATGAACATTTATGTATGATCCTTAATCTGTGAACCTTTCTCAATTCTTTTATTTTGTTTTAGGGTTTAATGCCATTTTGCAGTAGACGATAGGCTTAGTATACATGGTGGCCAGTATTATTGGTGGAGGAAGAACCTGGAAAAAAACACCAACCCACGAGAAGCTACTGGCAAGCTTTCTCACATAACTACATTAGCCGAATCTTAGACTCGAACAAACGCAGACAGAGGTGAGACAGCAGTGATCCGTAACGAAACGCTTTAGACCACTCGGGGCCCCTCTTGATTCTTTAAGAATGTCCAGAGATCCTACCAAACAAAGCCTTCTGCATGTTGTGAACAATACTAAATCATCATCAGTAATCAATGAATTACCTACACATCAATTTTACCTTTATTTTATAAAAGAGACATGAATTCCTTATTTTTATCTGACAATGCTTATGACAAAAACACTGTTTTTCATAAATACACAATATAATCCACTGAAAACTGTTTCTCTCCAATCGGTTTAAAATCATAAAAATGCTCAATGAACTATATAATGTAAAATAAAATACCTACCATGGGAGGTAATCCATTGCTATAAAGGTAGATAGCTTATTTAATACACATTATATGCAGGGGTAGGAGAACTCATTTTAATAATGTAATACTCATATGTTGCTATTGCATATCTAGCACTTCACTGGTCGAAAAATAGCCCGACCAAATGAAGAAAATTGCAAACTTCTTTATGATGAACCAGAAGGGTTCAAAGCACTGGACGACCCTTGTATGTGACCCCAACACATATTGGGCATGCATACCAGCATCTCTTCAATATTTCTAGGAGCAGAATAAGTGGGACAGCAGTGCAGTGCTGGGGGGAATCTGGCAATAGCAACATCTAAGTATTACACCATTAAAATTAGTTAACCAACCATACAAATTTTAATATCACTAATACCATACCTGTTGCTATTGTATACATGTAACTGAATGTATCGCTTGGTGGGAGGCTGATGATCACACATCAGATAAATAAAAAACAAACACAAGGAATACTCACCATCACAGAAGAGCAGGAGACTAATGTAGGATGAAACCCACAAGGACCACATTTTGAGCACAATAAGGTCCAGTGAGAAAATGCCTACATGCTAGTGGGCTAATAAGCAAAGGTAAAAGGAGGAGAAAGGTGCATCACAATGCCAAAACATGGGTTTCATCAAATCCTCCAAAGACAAATGAGTCAGATAGACCCACAAAGGAAACAATGACTCAAGCACAATAAAAAAACAGATCCATATGAGTAAGAGACTGGTAAACTCTCTAAAAAACACCTTCCTACTCTTTTTCAAGGCTGTCAAGTAATTTAAACAGAACTCTAAATGGACACAGAAGTCTATTTTGATCATCCCCTGCATAGATATAGTTGAGAGTAGTGATCGTAATCAAGAGAGGAGCAACCGAAGCAAATAGTTTTTGGCTAGAAAACCTGGATGACAAAGGAGAGAAACTGACTCATAATTCCCACTGAACCTGACACAGCTCCATTCTTTGTGTAGGACATGAAGCTCACTCCATCTCCTAGATGCAAAGACAAGCACGAAAAGTGTCTTGAAGGTAAGGTTCTCAAAAAAAGCTTAACCCAAAGTTAAATATAGCACCTAATCTTTAGATGCTCTAAGCGCTTTACAACATCTCTAATGATATGACTATATTTTAAAAAATCACAAGAGAAATTCTTTTTAGGCATTAGAGAGCGAATCACTGGTCTTCGCAGTTTTAATTACTTTAACAGGTCTGTTATGTTACAATCGGCCCCAAAGGCAGGGATTTTGAACAGAATCCCTTAATAGTAGAAAATGAGCATTGTTTCTCTTTAAATAGAAGAAGAAAAAAGGCCACTGCACTCAGAGACACACATTTACCACAAAACAAATCACAAAAGATTTTCCAATTGTAAGATGTAGATCTTTTCCTCAACTGAACAATACACTTGGCAACTTTGATCAAAAATATTTCTTTGTGAAGAGATCATTTGAGACGAGCCAAACATGAAGGCAGAGAATCTATCAGATGTTGTGAAAGAGAGAGACTGTGTTGTGACAGGAGGTCCCTTCTCTGTAGTAAGCTCCTAGGATGGTCTGCCAGCAGAACAAGTTCAGTGAACCAGAAAGCACTGGGCCACAGGGGGTAATCAGAATGAGATTAACTGTGGACTGCACACCCTGTGGGGTCATCCTGAAAGGTGTGAAGATATAAGTGAAGGCACTATTCCATTTAAATTATCCACTGCTAAGGGACTGGGTTAATGCAAAAGCTTTATTGTTCAGCTTAGTGGAAAACTGGTCCCCCAAAACTAGAACTACAAGACTGCTATGGACTGGTAGCCCATCCATTCATTAAGATTGTCTTCCCTTTCCTTGACAGAATGTCTGTGAAAATGTTCTTCCTGTCATTAATGTAGCAGAAACAAGGGAATAATCCTTTTCAAGCTGCCCAGTGTACGAGGTTCCAAACATCAGGGTAAAGACATGCTGAGGTAATTCTAGTGGTGACCCTAATACAATGTAGTAATGAAGACATTTCTATGCTCAGCTTGAAATAATTTGCTCAATGACTGGTAAGTGATGGCCCATCATCCTTATATATGCATGTTTGAACATTACAACACAGGGCATCAGCTAGGCTTAGCATATGTCACCAAATGCTGAAAGTGGCACTATTTTTGACAGATTGCTGAAAGTTGCTTGCAAGAAATGTTTATAAAGTTTTTAATTTTTACTGAATAGCAATTTAGGTCACATAATGTGGGGGGGGGGGGGAACTAATTTTAATTGTGTAATACTTAGCTGGCTGTCACTATTGCTTAGACATCTATTTTCATGCCAAAAATATACCATTGATATGATGCGAAAACATCCTCCCAGTGTCATAACAATTCTTTAAAATAAACACCAAAGTACATCAACTAATACAAACAATCCTATACATTCACTGGTCTTTTTCTCCAATGAATACAACCTATTGATATGCCAGACTGGTCCAGTTTAGTTCTTTTTGCAGCTTTGGCATAAATTTCTTTAGCCTTCCTTTTTGTCACCACTGACTTCTTACAGCCAAAAAATGCACCAGTTTCTTTTCCTTTTCAATGAGAGCTATTTTTCTTTCAAGCCAGTACTTGAATTGATGACATGCAGTGCACATATTCTTAAATATTCTTAAAGAGGGCTACATTTGTTCTCTTCTGCAAGAAATTTTTCTTGCCTCTTCTAGGAATTAACTTTTTCCAGATACCTTCTGAGATTCAATTTTTCCGAATGCAGCTTTTTGTGGGTGCTGTTCCAAACACTTCCAACCACGATTATATCATAATTTAGATAGGTCACAAAATGTCTGTGGTCTTGCTGCAAGTTTTCTTATAAACTGACCAATTAATTTTCCACTAAATTTTCACTTAAGCCATTCCCATTTTCATGTTTTTTAAACCTTTACATAAACTTTTCATGTCATGCTCTCTCTCTCAACCAATCTTCTTTCCATTGCCATCAGTTTACATTACATTAACATTCACTGGATGAATTTAAACCTTTGACCAATCAGATTACTCTGTACAAGAGTGTGTGCTAACTAAAATACAAAACAAATAATTTAAAAGGGTCTTCAAATAAAGGGACAGAACAGACAGTTAAAAAAAAACAAATTGGAGATGATATAAAAGATAGACTATATCAAGAAAAATCAGATGCAAGCCAGGAAAAAAGTGAGATTCCGCTTTAAAATGGAGAAAAATCCGGTATGTTGATAGCAGAGGGAACAAACTGGAGTTGATAACCCTCATTTACAATGGAAAGGACCCAACCATCGTCCATGATGCTTGACCAAGCCTCCTAGAAAAGACCTAGGTGAGTATTTACTGAAACATCTGGGAAATGGATGCATGAGAAGAGAGGGGTAATTTGATATGACCACCTCCTTCCTTCCTGCCTTGGTAGAAAAGGAAAGGAGGGAGGGTAAAACTTCCTCTCAGATCTGCAGTGACCTGGGCATCATGGACCTGATGAGGGAGGAGGTGATCTAGCAAGAATTTGTGGATTGGACTGGGGTTGTGCCTGCTTGAAAAATTTGGCAGACAGATTGCCTGATCTTGTTTCCTGGTTGATTGTGACAGACCAGGAGTGGAGGTAAAATATTGATGTTGGTGATCAAGTAAATCTTGAGAGTCACAGTAGAGTGTAAATACTGGACAAAGATCTAGCTCTGTTAAGCTGTTTATTGAATCACTATGAAGGATCTTGAGTTTCTACCTGACAGTGAGCGAATTGATGGACATGCTCTGCTTTTGAAGGTTGCTCTTGATATGGCTGATGTCAAAGTGAATGTCAGAATGAAGCCAGATACTAGTGATGAAAAGCCTTCAGACACATTGCCACCTCTACCTCTACCATCACTACTAAATGTCAGAGATGACAACAATAAGACTACCTAGTCCACCAAACAAGAAAGCAAAGGACAATGTTAACATGGATGATTGGTTGCAAGATGTTGTTTTTAAAAATTTACTTTGTATCACAAGTCTGTATCAAGCACAAAGAATATGGCTTATCTAGCTCTATAAAAACAAAGATTAAAATCCAGGTGCATCTGAGGCGGCTACCAGGTTAATTGCTGCCCTTATTTCTACTGCAGACTGGTAAGGGAGGGGGGGCTCAGTTGCCAGAATCTGATCAAAACAAATTTATAAAATCCCATGGGTATATCAACTCTAAAAGCTTTAACCAGAATTTATATTGATGGGCCTAGTGTTGAGAATTTGATTTCAGGAAGGCATTTAAGAATAGCTCTGGGGGAAAAATAAGGCAGATATGATGAAGTGTCAGTGATATCATTCATAAAGACTAAGCCATATTTTGTATTATCAGTTATGTTGTTGTTGCTTTAAGGTTTAATGCCATTATTCAGCACACGATAGGTTATACATGGTGGCCAGTACTAATGGTGGAGAAAGAACCTGGGAAAACTCCAGGAAAGAACCCCCGACCCATGAGAAGCTACTGGCAAGCTTTCTCACATATCCACATTAGCCAAATCTGTGACTTGAACCCACGCAGACAGAGGTGAGATGACAGTGAGTTGTAATGAACAGCGCTTAAGACCACTTGGCCACCCCTCAATATTATCAGTTATAAAGAAACATTCTTATTCATTCTTGTTTTTCATATGTTATACACTGAAATGCACATGTATATAATGGTATTGTTATATTTATTGATAATTATTCTTGTGCTTTGAAATGTAATAAAAAAACATGTAAAACTGCTAATGTTATGTTTATATAAATTAAAAATAGGGCCAATATAATATTATTCATTTATTTAAGTACCTGCATAATGGCATAAAATGGCTCCTTTAGCTAAAAAGTGACTACAAATTTTTCATTTGGCAAATTTTATAATGTAAAAAAAATTATTCCAATCAAGGCCTAGCCATGTTGGCTACTGAAAATGTAATTAACAAATAACTGCATGAATACCCAAAGTATGTGGGGTTCATATGCAGGGTTGTCCATTGTTCTGGAAGAGGCATGTTCACCTTAATCAGATAATGAAATTTTTGTCATAATAGTACGGAATATGTAATAGCAACAGGTATGGTACATGTATTACTGATATCAAATATGAAATTGTGGCTCAAAGGGCCCAGCGTCTAATAGAGCTGGTCAACCAGATATATTCAATTCAAGAAAACCAATTAAATACTGCATTATATATAGGGCATAACCGATTAGCATTTTTCTACTGATTTCCGATTCCGGATTTTGGGCATGAAATTGTTCCGATTCCAGATACGATTCAATTAAATGCTAAATCCGTATTTTTTTTTCTAAAAAATTTCATCTTCCGTTTCCGGGTTTCTGGTATCTGGTTTTGCAGTGTCTAGCATGTTACTTAGTACTTTATCATATCCGGCCTCATTTCCGGTTTTCACCCGCCAGTTCAAATAGATTGTCTCACAGCGTGGTTGTGTTGACCATATTGGACTTTTCTGACTTCTTATTTAACTTTATTAACGCACTATCGAATGACACGCATTGTTAGACACGGTGCTATAGAAATTCAACTTTATTATTTTTATTATCCGAATTGGTTGTTCCTGCCTTGTACGACTCCGATTAATCAGAAGTTCATACTATACTGTGGAATCCGATTTCCGGATCAAAAGTCGGTTATGCCCTAATTATATATAAAGATTTATCATTAAAAGTGGCATTAGATACATATTCTGGTGCCACAAAAAAGACATTTCCTATCATTATCTACCTAATACTGGTAAATGTTTTGAGCTGTCAAGGTTAAATTTTTGAAAGAAAAGATGAAAATTCTCAGTAGCTTCATAAAAGCACCACACCCATCTTTGTTTCAAAATAATACACGAAAATCAACTTTCAATGGATACATACGGTATATCAACATCAGTACTTCAAGAAATCTGGGGGAAAAAATTTGATCAATTGATTTGCACCCTTTCTTATCAGGTTGCCAAAGCATGAAATCTAATGTGGTTTCTATGGCAACACTGAGGGAAAATCTAAGAATACACCCATCAGATAAGACAAGACACCATGCAGCATCTCCGATTTCAAGAATGAAAACATAGACCAAAGAGCAAGGCTTACTTAAATGAGAATATTAACATATGATGTAAAATAGGTTCAGTTGGCTGAAAATATACAAGTATATTAGGGCTTACACTACCTTGATGTAAATGAATTCCTAAAACTAAAACAACATGCTCTTACTGTTTTTCCCCAAATTTTATGACTACTGTTGACATTGCATAACTTATTCAAATCATTTTAAAGATTTTAAACAGGTGATAGTTTCTATGATGGAGATAGTTATACTTATATCAGGGGTTGCACATTTTTATGCTCCATTTGAAACTGTAGAGTTATACCTGGTTAACACAATGACCCCCAATTTTAGCTATTTTGGCCTCAGATCTAAGGCAGACCGGTCTGAACTGCACACAGACAGGTGAACCTATGCAAAAAGTAGGATATGGTGGGCATTTAGAATAAAGAGTGCTCTCCATACAAAAATGATGGATTCGTTAAGCAAATAAAACAAGGACTCAAACTCAAACCTTTCCCCTTCTAATCATGCGCGAGTAAAATAACCAATGGAAAACAAAATTTCTAACACAACAAGGCATATGGCTAATGGAAATCACTTGGAAGTCGATGTTATATTTAGGATGTATTCAGAAATAGTCCCCAAAATGTGTTCCTACTCGCATTTCATGAGTAAACAACAGAAACATCCAGGGGTTAATGGGTGCATTTTGACGACGTCGCCAAATTTGAATACTTCTTGCGTATTTAATCACTTGTGCATCGACATAAATTACAAAATTAGCCATTCCTTGACAATCTGATAAAAAAACATCCAAAATCCTTCTTAACACATTAACCCCTGGAGTTGCTTTTACGGGGTAGGAGGGAGTAGCCTACTGCCAAGCTCTGTTGCATCAAGGTCATGTAAGAATAAAGATACATTAAAGTGGGTGGTATTATAAAAAGGTAGAGAGATCAAGCTCTACAATGGTATCAAATAATCTGGACATTTTAGTTGCACTTCCAAATACAGAGGGAAAATGTATTTTTTTACCGATTTTCTTTCCCATTCAAAATTTGCCTGTAGTTGGAATCTGATTTTGTGTCAAGATTTTGGATATTTTGGCCTCAGCTCTAAGGCAGACCAGTCTGAACTGCACACTGACAGATGAACCTATGCAAAAAGTAGGATATGGTGGGCATTCAGAATAAAAAGTAGTCTCCATAAGAAAATGATGGGTCAATTAAGCAAAATAAAATAAAATAAAGAACTCCAAATCTTTCCCTTCCGCTCATGAATGATCAATATAACCAATGGAAAACATGTTTCTAACACAACTAGTCAGTAAGCTAAAGGAAAATAACTTCAAAGTCGATGTATTAGGATTTTTTCAGAAACAGCCCCCAAAAAGTGTTTCCTACTTGCATTTCATGTGAAAACAACAAAATGGGAGCATTTTGAGAACTTTACCAAATTTTAATATTCCTTGCATATTTAAGCACTTGTGCAGCAACATTATACATAAATTACAAATTTAGCCATTCCTTGAAAATCTGAAGTTAAAAATACAAAATCCTTTTTAACATGAAATGTGAGTATGTGATTAATGGAATGTTAAAAAAAAATTAGAAACCAAATAATTGATTGGGGGGGGGATATACTAAAAAGCATAATCCATATACATTTACGTGCAAGGTATAATTTTGAGAGTTAAAAAAGCATAATGGTTGGCATGTATGCAAGCTCTGATCCCTGGTTTAAAAGCCTAGCTAAACTTGCTAGCTGATAAAAAGCGATCTCAGGAAGAAGCAGCTCCAACAGAAACCAAACTCAACTTTCAAGTGCAAGAAGGACTGCCACTCCCGTGTTGGGCTACATAACCACTATATACACTTCACACCCACCAACCTGGACATCTCTCATGGGTGCACTTCCATAGTCTTTCAAGACAAACGGATGCCAACAACAAGGTCAATAATTAAAATGATATCCTGTCAATGTTACCAATAACATTCACTATAAGTTGATGCTTTCCACCAGGTCTTTATTTTTTTTAAACTTTGTTTAATCACGTGCATGGAAGTTTTTCAATCTCATTATTAAATATTAATAAACACTTAGCCGAGGTAAAGCAGAAGGGTTTCATTTGTAAGTTACTTACAAGCAATACTGGAAAGGACACGTTATAAGTTAAAGAAAACAACCTTTCATATCAACATCATCATCTTTTATATTTCTATACTAGCTACTTGAGTTGGGGTTTTCTTCTGGGTACTAAAAAGATGGCATAATAAGAACACCTGGATTAATAATAGAAGGGTAAAATTGTGACATAACCGTCAAATCTGATGAAAAAATGGACATTAATTGACCCTGACCAAGGTCTTCAATAAAAAATGCCAATTTAAATTTCAAACTGTCAGCTTCAAAAGACATTGAACAAAATAGAAATCACCAAGTCAGGACAATCTTCAATGTCACACATCAGTCTCAATTCACTCAAATTTCAATGGAAACCTCAGGACTAGGGAAAATAATTGCCATCTTTTGCGGAACAAGGATTTACTTTTTTATTTTTGAAAGATCTAAACATGCCCTACACTTTATTTCTCAAATTATTGTCATGTGACAAAGTCTCACCTGACCAGTAATTTACATTTGGTCTTGGAATTTCCGGCACTGAATCCCACCAATCTACACTAAAACTAATCATAATTCATATAAAACGTTAAACAGCAACATGCAGACTAAAGGGAAGGACTTGAACTGAGTTGAATACAGAATGCTATTTATGTCGGACTCCATTTTAAATACCCATCGTTTCTAATGTTACCCGTTACATTATGGACAAATCAAACTAATCTACACTTGTCTAATGGACTGTCTGACTTCATTTTCAGTAGCTTGCTAAAAAATATCATTGTTCATTTTGACTATGCTAGTCATAATATTTTTTTTACACAAGGTTTTTTTTTTACATATAATATGCCAATTACAGATCTTATGGGTCATGCATACACATTTACACACCCATTTTCTTTAACCAAAATCTATTCAATCTTGATTATTGCATACTCTACACCTTAACTGTCATTTCAGATGAAATTAGCTGGCGCAATTGAATCTTACAGTGGTAGCCATGTACTATACTTGGATCAAAATAAGAGCACATAGAGTGGAATTGCCACAATTGATGGCAAGACAAATTTGTTTATCATTATGCATAGCTTTCATTGTGACATCTCAGCATACGACATTCGGATTGTACTCAATCACACATTTAGGTTCATTTGTCCCAAAATATTAACATACTTTAACATTGATTTTGACATATGCACCTCTCTGGGTTCTAATTAATGACTTTGCAAAGGAATATGGATGTAAACAAATCCAAACGAATGCTTGATACTTGAAGGTATGTAGAATCAAATTATAAAAAATGACACCCATAACAGAAATAGTTGGGATTTAATGCTTACATGACCTGTGTGACATGTACTACTGTATAATGATAACAAGAGCCTTGCAATAATACAAAACCAACATTAATATAAGAACACAAAACTGTGTGCGATAAGCTTTGGAATCATCCTGCTTGCCCAAAAGCTGATGAAAATTGTGTGTGAACCCATCCTATTAAAAGAAAACAATGTAGGTATGCAAGTGGTCAAGGAGAAATATAAAGACAGAAGGTCACATAAGTGATAATGATTACAAACTGACACAAAAATTCAGATAATTATGGGTTTAAAAAGAGGACTACAGAAGAAGAAAGGGTTAAACACAAGAATGTATGGGTAACAATGCAGTATGGATTTTATATATATATATATATATATATATATATATATATATATATATATATATGTGTGTGTGTGTGTGTGTGTGTGTGTGTGTGTGTATTACACTTCCCTTCTACTCTCTTTTTCTTCTTACCGGTCCAAAATAAGTAAATCCGTATTGTACAGCTACATTCCGGGCTACTTCTTCTCCTCCTTCTATCCGAACTGCCCATTTGTCCGTGTAGTTGGCATAAATAAAGAAGCACTGTAGTTCCAGAACAATTGAACATAATATCGAAATACAGATTATTTTTAAATAACTTTGCATGATGAAACTGTAAAGTGTTTAAATCCGACATGTAGTCTGTAATTAAATGGATCCCTTAGTTATGTTTCGGTACTTCAATGAACAACTTCGGCATAATGTTCCATGCATTGTATCAACACAATGGTCACGCAGAATTATCGTAGACAAACCGCTCTCCATTTCTAAAGAATTAAAAGATTTAAAATAACCCAAGTTGAAATTCGTTTAGAAATTATGCAGAATGAAATTATTCAACCATTTTCCATCTCTAATAAATAAGTGTACAGATAATTTACGATACGGTTTTCCCCCACAAAGTCATGCAGCTAGCTGTCAAATGGTAGAACGGTTACATAGTTTATAATGCTAGTTGCAGATGGCGCTGCTCAAAAACAAAATATCGATCATACAAACGCTACTTAGTCGAGGCGTCATATATACGTCAAGATTCGTGCATCCGTTTAAACGATTGCGATCCTAGTTTTCCCGGAAATAATAGGGGTTCTCAAAGCTATTTGAAAGTGCAAGAGAGCTTGACTAAATTCAATAATAAAAAGCGAAAAGTAAATTTATACAAAAACTAAGTCTTAAGAAATGAACATTTATTAAGTTAGCATCTGTTTATAAATTAAAGAAACCATAGCATATTATCGATTGCTCGTTTGAGCATCGACAAGAAAATTCAAATACTGAATCTGAATACTGATCTTTTTCCTAATAGTGTACGACGACCTAGAGGCAATTAATTATTGCTAAGAGAGAAGCAGGAAAGGAACAGGACTTTGCAGCCTTAAGTAAGAATTTTCCTTAATACATTGATATTCATCCAATGTCAACTCAAAACAGTTCCGTGGTTATGTTTAGCCTCAGATAAGGGAGGTCGCGAGTTCGAACTCCGGCCGAGTCGTACCAAAGACTTATAAAAATGTTACGAACAGGCTCCTTGCTAGGCGCATAGCATTAAGAAGTTAGTGTCAACCTGGTGTCAGGCAGTGGCGTCACTGGATGTGCGTGGGTGTATACTCCACTGGATAATAATAATAATAATAATAATAATAATAATAATAATAATAATAATAATAAAAATAATAATAATAATAATATAATAATAATAATAATAATAATAATAATAATAACAGTAATGAGGACATTGTATAGCGCCTAATATTTAGAAGCTCTAAGCGATTTAAAAGATATATAATGATATGACTACACGGAAATAATACCACCCCCGGGGGCACCATAACGACTAACGACTATGTATGTATGTATGTATGTATGTATGTATGTATGTATGTATGTATGTATGTATGTATGTATGTATGTATGTATGTGTGTGTGTATATATATATATATATATATATATATATATATATATATATATATATATATATATATATATATATATATATATATATATATATATATATATAATGAGCCGAAAGTGGTCGATGGAGGTGACACCACGGGTTACCGCAGTGCGTGACCCTTGTTAATGCAACAAAAATATCAAGATCTCACCGGGAACTCAATCATATTATCAGAATTTAAAACAGATTTAAATCTCAAAATTACATCAGATCACTAGAAGCAACACAAGATAAGCTTATAAGGTTATCTGCGATTCAGCCAGAGCACGTCACCAAATTAGATTTTGGCAGGGTGACATAAAACAATTTCCGTTTGACTTACAATTGTATACTTTTATCAAACAAGCAAAGAACGAATTTATCAACGACGGTGCGTCTCATGTTTTTTCAACATTTAAGAGTGATGACGATGGAACATTTATTGATTTCACAATGGATGACAAACGAGCATCTGCTACAGTTAACAGTCTTGTTGATCACAGCAAGTATATATTTAATATAAAATGTATTGCTGAACGTGTTAGTAGTGGAGATGGTTCGGTTTGGATTATTCGTGTTAATCTCTACTATGTTAATCAATCACAGCGACATAACAATGTCATCATAGAAGATTTAAAGTCTAAAGCAGGTATTGTACTGAAATCTAGTTTCCGCAGTTGTTAATGCGCTTTATCGCTTGAATGAACCAGACATAGCTGCTCTTGCTCCGATGAAAACATACTCATTAAATCGTGTGGATCCTCGTGTCATAACATTTTGCAAACTCGAGACGAGGTAACAGACTTAAATAATCGAGAATAATTTTTTGTTTAAAATAACTGGAAAAACTCTTATCAATTAGGCTAAAATAAATGGCTTCGTTATTTAGAAAGAAGGGGGGGGGGGAACCACATTAAAGATTCCAGTAATTTTAAAACCAATAACCAGTGAGATTCTGTAAAATTCTGGTAAATATTGTACAAAAGTTGCCCCTGTTATTTTATAATTGACATGCATGGACCGACTCGATGACAACATTTTCAAGAGAGAGAATAATACGATTTTATGACGGAGATATCTACAACCTAAGTAAGCGTGATCCTGAATCGATCTGGCTTTTTCACGAAAATGACGCTGAGTCGGATAAATCAACATTTGATCAGTTTCTTCTGCATTCTGTGGTTCTTTATTGGAGGGAATTTCTCCAACAAAATATGAAACAAATATAACATAGACAACAATTATTTACTCGTTAACTGTTGTACAACGTCGTCTGTTGTGGCCCAAATAGACACACACACACACACACCCGCAACAATAATAAAAATGGCGTCCAACTTCAAACTAATATTTTGATGACGTATCAAAGTCTTGTGTTGAGTTTGGCAATGGTGGCTTTTGAACACAAAATGTAATTATTCCGACATAATTTTTGTTGACAATGTCGCTGCTTATCCGGCGGCTTTTCTTGGACTTGGAGAGTGTCATCACTATTTGGAACGACTCGAGCACCCAACACACGAAATTACACGAGTTGCAATAAACGGACCACTACAAAATATCGATCTTACTGGATTTGCCGAGATTGAATCAATCGAGTTGCAGCGGACTAGAGAATATACCGATTTGTTAATTAAAGCAGGGATAGAGAACAGCTGAGTAAATAGTGTGTGCGCAACTTTAAAAGAGATAAACCAGTGATCATTTTACTGTATAAGGATCAAATTTTCAGTCGTTCCGAACATCAGAATGCGAGCATTATCATCCGCACCCGAATCCCACAGAAGAAAATTAGTGTTTCTTATAGATTTTTGCTGAGATTCTGCAATGACAATATCGTTTAACGAAGTTATATTGGCATATGGAAGATCGTTTTTCTTTCTGCGTCGCTCGATTGCTCTCTGTGAAGTTGTATACGATGGCGACATACTCGCTGTCTGCAACGAAATTCAGAGAGAGCTTTGGTTTATTATTTGCCTTGGTCTCTCGACGGTGGTCTTTGCTCTTCGCCAGATCTCTGCTACGGTCTTCATCGATTTGTTGTTCTCCGGATCTGGAGCATAACTATGCTCAGAAAACACAGTACTCGTGTACACTGCGATCGCTTTAATTCGCCCTTCACAATCGCGTTTACAGTATCTCCACCATGAACTACACACTTTGATGTCTGCTCACTGGAAATAGTAATTCAAACTATTAGTTGATTTCTACTAAATATAAAGATTCTATACTCCTTGATGTATACTCACTAGAAAACAGCATACATACATTAAAGTATAAAAGTGAAAATTATAATTAATTCGAAATGACACATTTATCAATCAAATTCATAATAACAATTAAATCTTATAGATTACGCTGCGCGCATTCGATGTCGCTCATTTGATGAGCATATTTCGCTTTGCGTTTTGTCAGCGCGCTATTGTCTGCACCTTTTTGTCCTGCGCGTTAAAAACGGGCTGCCAGAAAATACTGTTATTAACTCCGACATAAAGAATTATAAAAACGGTATACCATGCCACAACTTGTATCACTAGTGATACAGTGTATTCCGTAGAATGTAATTAATGAGAGTATTCAAATTGTGGGGTATTAACAGCACTTATTACGAGAACTGTGTCTCTTGAATTGGGGTCAACTAGTGGTGTGTGTCTTAGTGACTTGCTTTCTGGGATTTCGTTTCCCAACCGATTCATTATGGAGTATTTACGATCTGTACTGTACCAAATAAAACATGAAAAAGAGCCCTTTACATGAGCCCGAGAGAGTCATTCTGATAAAAGCCTTGCGTTTTCATCTCATTACGTCTCGATCTCTACGAGGGAAAAAGATTGTCAACCTTTAGGTACTGAAGATGTGTATGCCGATGTGTGCGTAACTTGTGACTTGCACTTTCACTTGACAGATGTACGTGACTGGAAAAGTTGGGCAAATGAGGTGTCCAATTATGCTTAAGAGTTGTGATCCTAAATTCAAATGTCCAGTAAAATAGTAACTTTTAAATCTGTATTAACTGCAGTCAGAGAAGAATCCGTTACCGAGGACATCCACTCCCTTCATGATAGGACTGACATTTCCGAAAGGCCATTCCGGGAGGATACCTGTGCGACTGTACCTAATGTAGAGGCTTTAAGAACATTACACACTGTCCCTAGGATACCTTTGTTATCAAAAACATGTTGTACAGTTACTTGTTTATATTCCACCGTGATTGTTTTGATGTGCATTTTATCCATGTACTTAATCATTTGGCTTTTATGTAGGTTTGTCTTTCGTGTTGTTCCATTTCAAAAATGTGTTAAAATAGGCGTGTCCAGCAAAGTATAAAGTACAACAAGAAAAAACATTCGGAACTATCTTTCAAGTCTCTTGGAACAAAAACACAACTATTATTCATATATATCAAATGACTACAAATACAGACCTTAACCAGTTTGCGCTCCCTTCAGACAATACATAAAACCTTGAATTTTGAGACTGGACTACAAATATTCATTTGAAAAAATTATTGAATTGTCATCCTTCAAATATCTTGCGGTATTTAATTTACATTGCAGTATTTGCTTTACACTAAAGAGGGTCTTCTGCATAGCTCCAGCTGTCTACTGCAACAACACAGGAATTAAATCAATAGATAGATAGAAATTCATACGCAGTAAACAATCTGCGAATACACCCATTGGCCTAGCCGGTCTGGTGGTTTTCGGTCCTGGTTGAATGCCTCAGCGGTTGCTGGTTTGAGTCTTCCTGTTCTGATAACGTTTGGCGCCAGTGGGCTGAGGATCAACCTCACAGGCTGGCGGTCCGGGTCTCCCTCTAATATAGTCAGTCTTTTGACTCACTTTTCGGCTGATATCTCTGGAAGAGTGAACTGAGTACTCTCGCGTTAGACGTGAGATGGAGCAGTAAAATGACTCGCGTGCTCACTTAAACTACTGCCATATTGCCTAGAACTACTGTTTTGAAAGTTTACGCTTTCAAGAGGCTGGTTAATATGGGGATCGATAATAGATGGCGATCTACTATCAAGGGCAGTTCGTGTAGTGTGTTCACAGAATTTATAATTATCCGTCATGGTCCAACCGGGTCGTCTTTGTGGTATAACATACCGGTCGATGTCCGAGTCAGAACTCGAAGATTCCGAGCTGGACTCCAAATGGGTAACCCTTGGTATACCCTGTTTATTCCGAAGATGTTTCATGGGGACTGGATCACATGGAAGTTAGTCAAAAGGCAGGGGCTTATTACGATGCAATGTGTGCGTGGATTTCGAACCATCGACCCACTTTACCTTGTACACATGTATATCTAAATTAGGGAATGGGTATCACCTGATACACATCCTTGGACCACTTATCGGCTAATTTTTGTTTACCTTTCAGTCTAACCCTTACTTCAAGTTTGGAGGCTCGGACCTTTTAATCGTAATGGATCTTGTTCTTTGCATGGCTATTGCTCGACTCCCTCGCTGAAACCGCATAAGAAACTTGGAGTCGATCTTTCAGTTTCTCCACATACGCGTGGGGCTCTGCAACATACTTACCAATGTCTGGTGTAGTGCCCAGATAGGCGTCGACAGAAAGCCGGCGGTGCCACCAAAACATAAAAAGATGGGGCAAGAATTCAGCGGAATCATTCTTACTAGCATTATATGCGTGTACAGTTTGAGCAATGTATGATTTACGGTCTTGTCGTTGCTCTTCCTCCAGTGTCCCTAGCATTTTTTAGAGAGTTTTCTTGAAACGTTCACAGGCACCATTCTCCTGTGGCTGAAATGGGGAGGAGCGAGACTTCTGTATGTTTGCTAATTTGCATAACTCCAGGAAACAATAGCATCGAAAGAAGTGCTCAAATAAGGCTTTAGGTGTAGTCTGAGCCGTCTGATCGAGGACCGGAACAGCCTGAGCATACCTGGTGAAATGATCAGTTAACACCAATATATTCTCAAACTCTACTTTGGGTCGCTGAAGATACAAAATGTCTATGCAGACGAGCTCCATTGGGCGGGTGGTGTGAGTTGAGGTTAATGTGGCCATTGTTCTAACAGGGGTCTTTCTTCGTATGCACCATTCTCAAGACTCCACTTTGCGGTTGACGTCTTTCTCTAGACCCGGCCAATAAAACATTTGCCTAGATAACCAGAGTGTATATCCCTTGCCTTGATGGCCCATATCTTTGTGGATACCTTTGAAGGCTAGGCTCCGGTATAACTCAGAGATCAAGAGTTGTCTGATCGATTGATCATCAAGAGAAGTGGTTCTGTAGAGAACGCATTTTTCAACTACAAGGCGGTTCCATTTATGGAGAAATCTGTGCAAGGACGAATTTTCTCTCCGGATATCCTCCTCCCTGGGTCAAAAACCCTTACTCTTGAGGTCAGTAACTTTCGCTAGAGTCTTATCAGTCAACTGTTCCATGTCCAACCTGATGTTATTACAATGTTCAGATAAGAACATCTCATTGTCCGAATGAGGTGCCAAATTATCTGAAACACACTCAATCAAGGGAACAGAGACGGTAGCTGCATGGCAGATGGCTTCGACCACATCGAGAAACATTTGTGGTAAACACGAGTGGGTGTCGGTGTCAACATTATTTTTGCCAGCTCTATAATTGATGAAGAAATTGTAATATGCTTGATCCACAACCCATCTATGGCCTGTAGCATCACGTTTTGCCGTCGAAAGGACATACGTTAACGGGTTGCTATCTGTGACTACCTCAAAGAAAGAACCTAAGAGACAGTAGTGGAATTCGTCCGTCACGGCCTATATAAACGCCAAAAATTCAAGCTTGTGAGCTGGATATCGTCGTTCACTGGATCTCAATCCACGACTAGCGTACGCATTTACCCTTGTTACGCCATTTTGCTCTTGATATTGGATCGCCCCTAAACCAGAGCCACTAGCATCCGTATGCACGATAAATGGTTTAGTGTAGTCGGCAAATGCTAAGATGGGGGTAAAGGTCAACTTCTCTACAATAGTCGTAAAGGTGGTTTCTTGGGCAGTGCCCCAAGTCTAAGGAGCTGCTATTTTTGTTCTTGGACTTATTCTTTCTAGATGCATTAGTCATGCGATGGCCCTATAATAGATCTTTTAATGGTTATGTTATCTGAGAAAAGCTCTTCACAAAGCGGCGATAATAAACTGCAAAGAATAAAAACTAATGCAACTCCTTAATGTTTTTAGGTTTTCGTCACGTTTTAATCGGGGCGGTTTTATTCGGGTCGGTCTCTATTCCTTTCTCAGATAAAACATGACCCAAATAAACGATGGAGGACATTAACAGCACGCATTTAGAGGGTTTCAGCTTAAGACCGTGCTGATGTAAGCGTGAGAACGCCGCCTCTAAAGGTTCCAAGTGCTCGTTGGACATACTGGAGAAAATGAGAATATCATCTATGGAGATAAGGCACCCTTTGAGGTGCAATTATCCCATGCATTTCTCAATAAGACGCTGAAATGTAACCCCAGCGATGCACAGCCCAAAACTCATGCGATTCTCCTCATAAAAGCCGAGCGGACCCACCAAGAAGGCCGTATATTGCTTGTGTTCTTCATCCATCTCAACTTGCCCTTAGCCGAAACTTAGGTCCAGTTTGGAGAAGAACTTAATCCCTTGCAAGAACATTGTACAATGTCTCTAGGACACCTTTGTTACCAAAAACATGTTGTACAGTTACTTGTTTATATTCCACTGAGATTTTTGTGATCTGCATTTTATCCACATACTTAATCATTTTGCTTTTAAGTAATTTTGTCTTTCGTGTTGTTCCATTTTTAAAATGTGTTAAAATAAACGTGCCCTGCAAATAAGAATAAAATCTGTTGTCTTGCCTTACGTCGTGTTAAACGTTCGTTCACTTTCAAAGTCATCGATGTAAACTTGTATCGTGCCAGTTGGGAGGCCTTGTATCTATGTCATACCTTTAACATGTTCATTGTCTCACCTAGCGGTTCAGCAAAGCCGAATTTGTAAATCGTTTGATCGAACATAAACATCAGTTGATCGATCGTCCATCTCAAGGGATCGATTGGTATTACAAAGTGTGGCGATCGACGTACAGTCTCTTGCGAGAAATTCAAGGCGATTCCATCGTGTTTGTGTAACACATTCCTATCGAATACGACGAGATCGTGTCTGACCCCAGTCAAACTCATCTAGTCATCTTTGACAATATGTTAGAAGATGAAGAAGAAATTAAACTGTGGTTTTCGCGCAAATGGCATCATCGAAATGCCAATGTCATTTGCATCACTCAAAAATTGTTTCAACAACGTAAAGCTCATCGCACCATTAGTTTCAATGCTCATTATATGATCATGTTTAAAAGCATTAGAGATAAATCGCAAGTGAAAGTTGTATCCAAACAATTATGAACGCCGTGGCTGACCCATGCGTAGGACGATGCCACTCAAACACAACACGCCTATTTCCTCGAGGATTTACCTCTCCGCGATTATCTGCGATTTCGTACGCATCTGTTTCACCACTGGTGCAACGACGGAGGGCCTGTCATGTACAAGTCTTCGTGTGCGACTTAACAACAAGAACCCTATTTTTTTATATTAAAAAAATAAATAGTTTGGGTCTGTCTCACACATCGTCAACATGACGTCCCTTCAGTCTCATCTCATGAGTCGTGCCTTGTACGTCATCAATCGCAACAAATCAACAAATTCGTGATCGTGCCTTAGACGACAGTCTCAAAGAAGTCTTACAATGGTTTACGGTGACAGCACGTCAGTTATTGCAAGGCAACCGTCACATTCCATAAACACCCAAACGCTTTTGTGATAGAAAGAAAGTATCCTCGACGCATCTGGCCGATCCTCGCGGCGTCGACACTCAACCAAAAAGCAAGCGTTTTGAAACTTGGACGTAGTCGTTCTCTAGGAGATGTCATCATTATCTCACTCTTATAATGTGATCCCAATGCCTACAAAGTTCTCCCCAAGGAAAAAGCCACTCCCCGAAAAGCCCAACGGGCCTAAAAGAAAATGAATATTGATGACAAGACCCTGTGACTGAAAAAGAAAATACCCCAGAAAATGAAAAACACAGAAAACAGCTTCTTCTTGCAAGAGAGGCACTTTGGTCAGGACACAACCTTACATTCGCAAACCATGACCTTCATTGACATTGACTGCGTCTCCAGTAGCCTCAGGCTCTTCCACTTCTCCTTTGTTGGTGACACCAGCCAAGCAATTTTGACACCCGTTCTTTCTAATTTGATGAAACAACAAAGATCTTTTTCTTCATATTTAGCTGCAGTGGAAGCTGCTCACAAAGTACTTGTCGCCAAAAATCAAAGGCGAGTAGAATTCAGACATGTTACAGAATTTACTGGAATTGTCCAAGAAAATCAATACCGTGAGCGAATGTTGTCTAAATGTCTTGAACGAAACGATAGCTTTTGTCTCAACACCAGAAAGAATGCTTAGGCAAACATAGACACGTTCTTCGTCTGATGGTTCAAAACGAATCCCCATCCGTCAAAATTAAAAAGATGTTGGTGTAACGCAGAGGATTTTTTGGGGGGAATTCTTATCAACGGAATAGCGGGAACCATGATGGAAGGACTCCTTGGAGGTGTTTTACCCATGGGTGCATGATAACAAGAGTCTAGAATATAAAAGGACCAGTTAAGTCATGATATCTCAGACGTGATCTTTGGAATGGAATTGTAGGACGGAAACTTGTTGTTGTTGTTGTTGTTGTTGTTGTTGTAGGGTTTATTGCCATTTTCAGCACACGATAGGCTATACATGGCGGCCAGTATTAATGGCGGAGAACCCCCCCCCCCGGAAAGAACCACCGACCCACTATAAGCTACTGGCAAACTTTCTCACATACGTTGAGCGAATCGGAGACTCGAACCCACGCAGACAGAGGTGAGATGGTAGTGATCCGTAACGGATAGTGCTTTAGACCACTCGGCCACTCCGGGCCCCGACGAAAACTGGCCCTGTTGCCTTACAAATAGTGGATGGAATACCATCGTTGACAAGATCAACGGATCCCTCATTTGCCTCATCCCCAATCTTCATTTTACTGAGATGTCCCAGTCACAACACGAATTGCAATCATTCATAGATCGGAACGATTTGTCTGAAACAGAAAAATCAACTACGGTCAACTATTGCAACGACAGCAACTCGTTCACCAGAAACATGTAGTAGAAACTGGTCTACGACTATGACTATGAAAGATTTTAAGGCTCTGATGAAAAGTATATTACCACCTCAAAAACCCCCAGCGGTGTCAAGATATACACAGATTCACGAATAGGTATAGTTTATAGTGATGGTAGAGGTAAGAACAGTCTTTAAAATACCGTCAGAAATGTGACTGATTTTCATTAATTTAGTACAATTTATCCCATCAAATTATGAAATCAGAAGAAGAATACGATAATAATATCTATTCTGGTAATGATTTTAGTGATTAATATTTATTATGTAACTTTCTGTTTCTCAGTAGGATTATCGTTATTTTAGTACTATTTACCCTATCAAATTATAAAATTGGACTGATTTTCATTATGTTAGTACTACTAACCCTACGAAATTATCAAATCAGTGAAGAATACAATTATAATATTTATTATGATAATAATATTTAATTCTTCTATTATTTATTCTGATAATATTTTTTTAAATTGATAATAATATTTATTGTGTTATTTTCTGTGTCCAGTAAGATTTTCGTTATTTTAGGACAGCTCCGGTGTCCTAGTGGTTAGAGCGTCCAAAGCAGAAGCGGGAGGTCGTGGGTTCTATACTCGGCAGAGTCATACCAGAGATTTCCACAAATGGTACTAACAGCTGCCTCGGTTGGCGCTCAGCATTAAGAGGTTAGTGTTAGGACTGGCAGGCCTGGTGTCAGGATAATATGACTGCGTGGGACATCATGCTACATGTCAGAGGCGTGATGACCCAGTGTGATGGACATCACTATAAGCTGCCCCACTACAGACATCGATGCGATATGATAGAAAAATTGTTACAGGTACGTTAAAATCATAATCACACACACATACACACTATTGTAGGTACAACATGCCCCATTAAAATATACAATCAGAATGATTTTCATTAAATTACGTACCTTATAACCCATCCAATTATAAAATTAGTTTAAAATAAAATTATAATATTTATTCTGTTAATAATATGTATTCTGAAAATATTATTAATTATGTAATATTCTCTTTTTCAGTATGATTTTTATTATTTTAGTACCTATTATCCCATAAAATTGTGAAATCAGTTCTCTAATTAGCATCGTTAGTACTGTATTACCTAAAACTTGGACGAGAAACAGTAAAAAAAATAATCCTACAAATCTATAAGATTCATTTATTATTATATAATTTGTTGATGAGATTTTCATCGTTTTGAGTATCAATATATCACACATTTATAAGAGCCCAAAACCCTTAGGATCAAAGATCTAGGTCCTAGGATATTACGTAAATATATATATTAAGAAATTCTCCTCGTAAATGAACCAAGTGAGTAAGTTTGAAATATATTCTGGACAACAACGGATTATAACATTGTAAATAAACTGGACTACTACTACTACTACTACTACTACTACTAATGACTTTGTATAGCGCCTAATCTTTAGAAGCTCTAAGCGCTTTACAACATATATAATGATAGGAATACAAAAAAATAAATTAAAACACAAACACTAAGAAACTGGAAAACAACAAATGCTGAAAATATTTAAGGTATGACACATTTTTAAGTCTTTAAGTTTGTTTATGTGAGTTTTAAGGGCACTCGTGAAAGGGATCACTGTGTCTTTGTGTCTAATTTCATTGGGCAATTCATTCCACGTTGCTGGCCATGATATGCAAAAGAACGTTGTCCATATGATTTCGTTTTCATAGTGGGAATAATGAGTATACGATTGTCAGAAAAGGAGTGTAAGTAATATGCGTGAGGCCGGATAGGTATACTGGACAGAAGTCCGTTAGTAAAACGTAGCACAGAGAACAAATTTTGTGTTTGATTCTGGATCGAATGGATAGCCAGTGTAGAGTACAGAGCAGCGCGAAAGTGTGCTCTGATCTTGGTGAACTAAAGTGTAGAGTACAGAGCAGCGGAAAAGTGTGCGCGGATTGTGGTGCCCTAAAGATGATCCGAGCAGCTATGTTTTGAACTTGCTGAAGTTTCTGGAGTAGATACTGAGACGAACCAGACATAATTAAGTTACTATAGAAAAGTAGTGCAAATACTAAAGATCACAAGTGTTTTAGTGGCATAAACTGAAGGATATTTGCGAATGGAGCTGATGCATCTCAGCTCAAGATATACAGCCTTGCATATGTTTATGACATGTTGGTGCAAGTTGAGAGTACTGTCTAGATTAAGACCTAGGTTTCGTACTGACTGAGTAAATTTAATGTTGGTGTTGATTATATTTATTGTTTGAGGTAAAGGATGTGAATGAGAAAGTCTTTGTGTTGTGATCAGAATGGCCTCAGTTGTATCATCATTCATCAGCAGCTTGTTACATGTCATCCATGATTTAAAATCAGAAATGCACCTCTCTACTCCTTAGATGGTAGCATCAACTTTAGTTGGGCGGCTCGACTTGTATATTTGGATGTCATCAGAGTACAATTGGTGACACACTGGGTGATGATCTATGACACTTCAGAGCGGCTTAGTGTATAGAATGAAGAGAACAGGACCAACAACAAAACCCTGTGGAACACCACAACATAGATCAACTGGGCTGGAATGTATTCCATTTGCAGATACAATTTGTGCCCTGTTGACTACGTAGGACTTGAACCACTGTAAGGCTATATTCTGAATGCCAAATACATGCTGGAGACGGTGAAGTAATATATCATTGTCTGTTGTGTCAATGCTGCAGAGAAATCAAGGAGGGTGAGGACTGTAGTCTTTCCACTATCCAAAGCAGAGAGAATGTCATTAAATATTTTAAGAAGAGTTGTTTCAGTACTGTGGCAAGGGCGATATGCAGACTGTACATTGCTAAAAAGACTGTTTGAATTCAAATGAGATAGAAGTTGGGTTAGAACAACTTTTTCTAAGATTTTGTTATATGAATGGAAGTTTAGAAACTGTTCGGTAGTTCTTTAAATCGTTATGGTCAAGTGTTGGCTTCTTCAGCAGAGGCTTTACGATGGCAGTTTCGAAAAATTATGTGAATTCCCCCGATGAGAGAGAGATATTAGTAACATCAGTTTGTGAAGGCAATGTTTGGTCTAAGCACTCAAGCAGCAGTGATGTCGGAATCGGATCAAGTTCACAAGACCTTGGTGCACTATTCATCAGGATTGTCCGTACTAAATCAATAGAGGCAGGTTCAAATGCTCCTAATAGTGTTGCTGAAATTCTGTATCAGAACTATATGGTGACGAGTCAACTGAAATTGTGTTGTCAATCGAATTTCTAATGGTTTGTACTTTGTCACGGAAGAAATTTGAAAATATGTCCGGAAGGTTGAGAGGAGAGAACGTAGTTGAAAGTGGTGTACATTTATTCCTTGACATTAGATTGTTAGTTATCTCAAAAAGCTCTTTGCAGCTGGAACTCTGCGTGATCTTAGTACTGTATTGGGATAATTTTGCTAAATTGACTCTGATTTTGATATATATATATATATATATATATATATATATATATATATATATATATATATATATATATATATATATATATATATATATATATATATATATATATAATAGTATTTCTCTAATTAGACTTTCATAAATAATATAATGATTAACTAAGCATATATTCGTTGTAAATGGTTGATGAAGGGATTTGCTGTACCTTGTGGAAAACATTGTTACGGTGAGTAGCAGTACAGGACCTGTACCAGGTCTAAATTGCAGAGTGGGTGTCAAGAGGAAAACACAATTGTGTGTAGCTTGTGGAGGATGACGTTGCAGAGCGCTAAAGAGATATTTCGGGAAAAATTACACACTGTTGATTATATGAAAATAAAGACATTCAAGATGATATTGTTCGGTATGTCAAAAGTAAATAAAACATATATGAGAGATAAAGCTATTGTGTAATGGAGCAAGCAAAGATTGAAGTCAATAACATTGATGAATTCATGAAACACTCGATATTTACTAATTAACGAAGCGAGCAGAGCGGGTGTTATACAACACTGTAGTCTACAAAAATCTGTATCAAATATTACTAATGTTGGTTACATTATGATCAGTATTGGAATTTCTGGATGAAAAAAAAAATTATTTGGAGCACATATTTAATTATGAGCGTTTAAATCGTGTAATTAATGCAGACTTTGTGATTGATCATATTAACTCAAATAGAAACGATAACGACCTTGAACATCTTAAAGCAATCATTCCAAGTGAGAACAGTAAACTTAGAGAAGCTGGAAAACATAAAAACACCAAGACCAGTGAAATTAATTAATCTGGATACCGGTCAAACAAAACAATCTAAGTCGATTATTCTGCTGGAAAATATTTTGATTTTAATACAGTTTCTGCACAAAGGTAGCTAAAGGTATACACATTTCTATGAATAAGTCAACAATTTTTAATATTTCTATACTCCAATGAGAAGGGTTGCACCCAGTGTTGCTGTTGTGTTTTGTAGTTGTTTTTTGCTCTTTTTTTTTTTGGGGGGGGGACATTTTTTGCCAACACATTCCTGAAGCGATATATTTACGAAATAAGGTTTCGAACGTTTGGCCTGTTTAGCCCCCTCTCCCGCCCCGCCAGGTAAGGAAAAAATTGTTGTAAGCCTTATTTGGACCAAATATTTAGTCTGTTTAGCCTTCCTGCTGCAGCATTTGATGCGGAAGGTCGCATGTTCGATCCCAGAAGTCATACCAAAGACATCAAAGTGACACTAGCAGATACCTCGCTTGGTGCTCAAAATTAAGAGATGTGTGTGTGATTTTAATTTCACGTAGCAAAACGAATTTTCAGTCATTTTGCAACGATGTCTGCAGTGTGGCAGTTTATAGGGATGCCCATCACTGAGGAATCATGCATCATACATCTGGTATTATGTCTCATCAGTCACATTATCCTGACACCAGGCCAACCAGTCTTAACACAAACCTCTTAATGCTGAGCGCCTAGCATGGCAGCGTTTAGTACCATTTTTAAGTCTTTGGTATGTTTGGACCAACGTTTGAACCCACGACCTCCCGCATATGAGGCAAACTCTTTAATCCTGCAGAAATATTTGCTGAAACGTGATTTACTTAAAAAACTCAAAGCTACTTATGAAAATTAAAAAAAATATTTAAAGTCAATAACACCAACCAGATGCCTTTAACTGAGTTTCACTAATTTGGTTAGTTTATTTGTTTTAATGTATATGTTCTGAGTTCCCTCCTCCCCCCTTCAATTTCGTCAGCAGCCTGAGTGACCAAACAACCTTATCTAGAAACAGCACTGCTTACTGCACATGGAGAGGGGCCTGGAAAAGGTGGTCTAGCCAAAGCTCGTCTCCTTACACCCTCCAACGCGGTTGAAACATAACAGAACAAACAAGGCGTGCCCCACCTGCCTCACATCATAGTAAAAGACTGTAACTGGCTTATTTGACCCAAACGACAGCAACAGACCAGAACGACGTTCTGCATTAATCGCACATGAACTCTCTAACGTTGGTATTGGCGTTGCTGCACTTTGCGAAGTCCGCCGTGCAGAGGAGGGAAGTCTGATAGAACTCGGCGCTGCATAAACCTTGCACTGGTCAGAAAAACCAAAGACAGAAAAATGACTTTCAGGAGTAGGTTTCATGATCAAGGACTCGCCTGCCACCAAGTTTAACAAACCTTCCCACTGGTCATACCGACCGCGTTATGTCTATGCGTCTCCAGCAACATGTCACACTCTTCAATGTATATGTTCAAACACTCGAGGCAGATCCTTCTAAAACGGATAAATTCTACGCCGACCGGCTCATGTGATTTCAATGCTAGAGTGGGCCGAGACTCAGGAGCCTGGAAAGCCGTTCTCGGGAAACATGGGGTAAGTGGCTGAAATGATAACGGGCTCCTCCCTCTTGAATTTGACCTAGAATTACAGCTCACCATCTCAAACGCCGTTTTTGCAGCAGAAAGGCAGCCTGAAAACGACCCGGATTAACGATAGATCAAGCCAATGACACCTAATAGATTACATCATAGTACGCTAGAGGGACTTAAACAATGTCCTTTATACCAGAGTGATGCCCAATGCAGAGTGCCACACAGATCCACGTCTTGTCAGATGCAACCTCGACTTCTACTTCAAGCCCAGGCCCAGACAACAAGGAGGTACCCCAAGAAAGAAGTACCAGATCAAAATCCTTTTGTGTGCTGACGTCAAGGCAGATTTTCAAGAGAGCCTACAGTCTAGACTTGAAGAACCTATTTTTCCGTCAGATCTACCTCCGGAAAACATGTGGAATCACATCAAGCCCGCAACTTTGCAAACCTCAGAAGATATCCTTGGATTCAACATTAAGAAAAAACAAAGACAGGTTTGATGAAGACAACCAAGAAATCCAAGAACTGCTTACCAAAAACGAGATCAGCGTACCAAGCCTACCTCGCCTAACCATCCTGTCCACAGACGAAAGCAGCCTTAATGCTTATATGCAGATCTTTCCAGAGCAAACTTTAAGGCATAAAAAATGAATGAAGGACAAAGCTTGCAGAATGAACCATCTGAAAGCTGACACGGGTGACTATAAAGGGTCTAAGAGGCGTTGAAAGTTGTGTATGGTCCTTTCTTTCAAATACAGACCCCAATATGTAGTGCATATCTCCAAGAGCTACTCACTCACCGGAAATCTATCCTAAACCGCTGGTCAGAGCACTTCCACGCCCTCTTCAGCACTATCCGTACAGTCCAGGAGAAAGCTATTGATCGCATCCCAAAAATGGTCACCAAAGATGGAACTCGATGAGGCCCGACACTGCAAGAGACTGTAAAAGCCAATAGAACAGTTGAAGACTTGACAGGCTGCAGGACAAGACGGTATCGCACCAGCAATATGTGAAGGTCCAGCACTGCACACCAAACTTCACGAATTGCTGCTGAGAGCAAGGAAAACTTCCAGAAGACTTTCAAAGATGCAGTAATTATCACCTTGTACAAAAACAAGTGGCTGCTCAAACTACCGTGGGATAACTCTGCTCTCAATTGCAGGCAAATACCTTGCTAGAGTGTTTCTGAACAGACTGGTGCCCACCATTGCAGAAGAACATGCTCCAGAGAGTCAATATGGTTTCAGAGCCAATAGGGGCTCAACGAACAAGTTGTTCGTCCTGAGACAGATTCAGTAGAAATGTCGAGAACAAAACAAAGGACTATACGTCACATTTGGACCTGACGAAGGCATTTGACACGGTGAGCGGAGCTGGACTGTGGAAAATCCTTTAATAGCTAAGATGTCCTCCAAAACTCCTTTACATGGTCATCCAACTGCATTGAATACCATCATGGTCAGTTCTGAAACAATACCGACCTGTCCCAGACATTCCCCATTGTAAATGGCTTGAAACAGGGCTGAGGTTTAGCCCCCACACCGTTCCCAATCTTCTTCAGCATGATGTTTCAAATAGCAACCGAACACCTCAATGACGAATATGGCATCTATATCCGATTTCGTATTGATAGTAACCTCTTCAACTTAAGGCGATTTCAGGCCCACGGACCAAGACCTTGGAATAGAATGATTGCAACACGTAACATCATGCTTTGCAGAAGCTTGCAAGGTCTTTGGTCTTAGGGACAGCCTAACGAAAACTAAGGTACTTCACCAGCCTGCACCCGATGAAAGAATACCAACCACCAAGCATCTTCATGACCGTACAGAACTGAATGTACTTCGCCAGTTCACCTACCTGGGTTGTGTGATATCCTCTGATGCCAAGATTGACAAAGAAATAGACAACAGACTGTCCCAAGGCAAACAGCGCCTTCGGCAGAACCTATAAACGAGTGTGGTACAATGCCAGTCTCAAAAGAGGAGCAAAGATCAGCGTTTACAGAGATGTCGTAATGATCACCGTCCTATATGACGCCAAATTCTGGGTCACTTACAGCCGCCACCTCCGCCTCTTAGAACGATTCCATCAGCGCTGCCTCAGCACGATCCTCAACATCCATTGGAGTGACTTCGTCACCAACACTGAAGTCCTCAAACAAGCAGGAATCATCAGCGTTGAGGCAATGTTAATGAAGATACACATACGCTGGGCAGGGAATGTGTCCAGGATGAAGGATTATCGCATGTCAAAGATCGCAAAATTTGCTGAGCTGTCTACTGGCCATCATGTTAGAGGGGCACCTCGTAAGAGATATAAAGACTCGTTGAGAAAAAAAAACTCACCTCATGTGGCATCGATCACTGCCAATCGGCATGACAAGTTTCTGACCGTGAAAGCTGGCGAAGTACAGTTCACTGGGCCACTGCCACCTTTTAACAAAACAGACAGATCAGCTTGGAGGTAAAACTATGGCAAAGAATCAACGAAGAATCACAGCAGCACCCACCACAACCCAGACATTCCCCTGACTCCTCTGGACGGACGTGCCTGTCATGTAATGGGCTTATCAGCCACCAGCTGATATATGATTTTCGATATATTATCGCATAACACAATCTGAAATGATGGCGTTTGTATCCAAGTTTGGTTTAATTTCCAGTAGAAAGATAGTTCGTGATACATTTCAACAATCATTTTCGTTACATAAAAAAACATTTCCAAATCTATCCCTACAATTATGTTATCACCCAGCAGATACACGCAAGCAAAATATTGAAGCTGATATACCAGGATCGTCATAGAAACAAAGTCTTGTGGTAAATGATTTTGTTTTAGTTCCTGTCAGTGTTGTTCAGAGCGCATTAGCTACGGACAAAACTCCATGGACGCTATAGGATACGCAGTGATAATCCATTCATCTCAAGGATTAACCATCTCTGATAGTTGTTTGGTTCATAGATGATAGAAATGAGTGGTCAGCTTTAGTTATCTCACAGTGTCTCGAGTCAGAAGAATATCTCAGTTGCGGAGGATTATTATAAATGTTACAGAAACTGTTGCCACCAATAACGATGTTGTTAGCGATGATATATTAGGAAAACAATTAGTTATAAACAATGTGGCAAAAAATAAGCGCGACTTTGATCTTGACGCTGAATTTATTGTGATATAAAACCAACTACAGAATAATCATTGTGCGAGATGTAACACATATGCAACATTCAAATAATGATCCAAGACAATTTACCGAAGATAGAATCGATAGTGTTCTTGGTTGCACACGTGAAAATGTAAAGCTGAGCTGGCTCGAGTGTAATCGAAGTCGAGGCTCTAGTTACTTGAAGACGGTGGTAATTGTGTATCTTCAGGAATTACTTGTAATTGTTCACGTACAACTCTTCGTTGAGGAGCGGTTGTATCTAATATAGAGCTTGCAGGTCTACTCGTGGGTCTAACCACATTTGAAATTGTATGTGTAATTAAACTACAAATATGATCAATAGCTCTTTCAAGTTCACTGGACTCATATAAATATATTACGGTCACATTACCTAACATTATTTGTTTTGACATCTCATATCGTTGTATTGGTGGATGTTTTCTCGTGATTTCATTAATGGGTTTCATAGAAGTTGCAAGAGTAACCTCATTATTTACTGCAGCTATTACACTTGGTAGTGTTATAATCCATTCACGAGAGCTCATATTTTGTATAGCTATTTCTTTTGCATATTGATATCCAAAAAACAGCTCAGCAAGTGTTGCATTACATCGTTCATCGATTGTGTTGATCATGATGATTTACAGTATGTCATCGTCTGATTTTGACGCTATGTTTTTTCAGCAGAGGTGATAATGCACCAAGAAATTATTTGCCATGATCAACCTGTAGTAAATGTTGATAAATTCGTTCAAAAGCTAATACATCTTCAGCAGCTGGTTTAGTTAATAATGGTTCTGTTTCTATGTATCTACTTGCAAGGTCAACGACAGTTAGGGCGTATTTATACGTACGTGATTGGCGTCTACCAATTATAATAGTATCGTGTGGTAAAAACTAAATATCTTCCCTATGAACTTTATTAGAAACACTGACATAAAAAACTGCGTACTGAATTTGTTTAGGTGGTGGTAGATAAAATTGCCATATTGCCTGTGGTGCTAACCAATTTTCAGCAACAGAACGTGTAACATTTGCAGCTTCGGCGAGTTTACTAATTGTTGCTCTACCTCTCCAATATCCTCTTGGGTAATAATAAATATATTCCATAATAATAATAATAATAATTGGCTGATTAATTACCAACCCCTAATGCTGGTTTACCTTTCATCTCAGTTCTTACTCAGCAATTAACTAATGATTTATTTTTAATGGAATTTAACGAGTGTAATAATTTCACATCTGCAATATGTCGTTGTTGTAAATCTTTATTTTTATATGCTACATCATGAACGTGACATGCTTGATCAATATCATTTGCTGGATACTCTCCAGGTCTTGGTTGACCGCTACGGTGGCCTAGTGATTAGAGCGTTCGCCGTGGAAGCGGGAGGTCGTGGGTTCGATCCCCGGTTGAGTCATACCAAAGACTTACACAAATGGTACTAACAGCTGGCTTGCTTGGCGCTCAGCATTAAGAGGTTAGTGTTAGGACTCGTCGGCCTGGTGTCAGGATAATGTGACTGGGTGGGACATCATGCTACATGTCTGTGGCATGATGCCCCAGTGCTATACATCACTATAAACAGCCTCACTGCAGACATCGGAGCGATATGACTGAAAAATTGTTAAATTTACGTTAATAATCCTAATGATTGAATTTTTTTAAAAGCTACGTTAATAATCCTAATCCAACAAACAAACAAACCACGTCTTGGTTGATCTCGCTCATCAATTCGGATATCAAGTCGGGTTCCAGGACCACAATAATTATATCCAGGAAGATGTTTGTCTCCTTGATATTTATTACATGGTGTGCATGGAAAGTTTGACATTGTAGCAATGTCACCGCCAACTTTAGATTGAATTTTAGGTAAAAACAAAAGAAGAAAAAATCCTGTCACATATTACACATTTTCCACCATATGCTATTTTCCATTTTTGTGTTGTAACCGTGGCTAAATCAGTGGTTGGAATTTTAACTCTACAACGTAAACAATCAAAATCTATATATTTATAATATGGATGTAACTGATTTCTCAGCGACACCAAAACAAAAACCAGTTAAACATCATGCAGCGCTACCGAATTCTAGATATGATGCTATTATTAATGTTATCACTGATATTGATGAAGCGCTGAGCGTTGATAAACTTTATGGATTTATTACTAATTTAATTGTTTGTGATGATGTAATGCTGGACAAACAATCAAGTCCAGCAAGAATATTTTCTTGAGGCAAGCATAAAACTAAAGATATAAATTATGTTACATATATATATATATATATATATATATATATATATATATATATATATATATATATATATATATATATATATATATATATATTCCGAAAGTGATCAGAGATAGCTGTATTATTTTAACTGCATTTGATGGAGTTGATACATATATTTAGAATATTCATCAGACTTGGTGTTCAGGAGATATGGATATAATTAAGTTAAAAAGCTTATTTTCACGTGCGCAAGCTACCCCACACAAATTATAAAGATACATGACCCTAGGTCACGATATCGTATACTCCCTTTGGTTACGAAATTGATCTAATTACAGCAGCATAGAGTGCGCGACTTCAATAAATCGTCCGTATATATATAACGACAAAGATAAAGTAACAAAATAAACTAACTGATTTAGAGAAAACTCTCAATCAGTTAGAGGGTTTGGTTTGGCGTTATTGGCCTTTATTTTTTCCATTTTCGTAGGAAGCTTTATTTTTTAAGCAAATGACGTTTCAGCGAAATGTTTTTTTTGCCATCTCTGTTGCTTCATTTGTTGTGTAAAAGGATCCCCCCTTCTCTCTCTCTCTCTCTCTCTCTCTCTCTCTCTCTCTCTCTCTCTCTCTCTCTCTCTCTCTCTCTCTCTCACACACACACACACACATTGTACTTCGATATATACATAAATCTTAACTACTTTTACAATGTACCCTGCAGTTTCACATGTGCAGTTACATTTATCACTTACGTTACCGACCATTAAAGGTATATTGCGGTTTTAATGACCTACTTTTCTTGCTAAAATGGGTATGTCAAGTTTAGATTATTTACAGCCAGTATATAGGCGAATCAGGCAAGAAGTTAGTGAAAAGAATTGGGGTATTCTTAACAAAGATCTTTCTATTAGCATCAAATTATAAGCGTGAATGAAGAGTAACAACTGTTTCATTTGTTTAAATGTATCGTTCATACAATATTTCACTCGCATCCAATTGGTAGTTTTCTAAAGTTCCAGTTATATTCTTCTTCTTGATTGTATATTATTATTATTATTATTATTATTATTATTATTATTAATCGTAGTTATTGTTGTCATGCTCGTTTTGTTTTGTCTCAAACAATTCTTGAGATGATCCCTCAATCGGTAATGACATCACTTCCGTCATACTTAATATGGACTTACCTGGACATGTTGATCAACAAGGCGCTATAAAACAAATTAACCCCAAGACAGGTGAGTTTTGTAATTTTAAGGATGAATCACATCTTTACGCAATAAATAGACTTGATTGATGTAATAAATATATTTCTAGCCCGTTCTTTGTTTATGGTATTAAGTACTGATAGTTATAATAGTGTCGCCTCGATCTGTTGAGTTGTACTGTACTACGGTATTACTAAAAAAGAGTGAAGTACGAAATGAAATTCTTTTCGCGAAAAGAAGAAATAAGTGAGAAACGATCTCCCGTTTTCTTTATTTCTTAATCAAATTCAGTAATTTATTTTTCAAAAAATGAAAGATAAAAAACCGCATTTACCAATGCATTTACAACAAATATTTTCATGACATTTTTGTCCTACTAACCAGTCAAGTCTGTACATACTGTTGTCAAAAGACGTACCAAAAGAAGAAATAAGCGAAACGTCTTTTTACTCAAATACATTAAAACATACTCAAATGCATTCGGATACGCATATTAAATATATGTTTCGAGGTATGTTTATATACGTAGACTAGTTTTTAATCGTTATTTGATGAATGTAAACACTTTTAATCTCCACTTTCGCTGTTGTTGACTGTTCCGTGATCTGCATCAACTTGTAATAACTACAAGTATGCGACATAACTAATTAACAATTCAAATGAACTGAACGTGAATTACTCCTGGAGTTAACTAAAGTGTGTGTCAGCGATGTCATGTAGGCTCATTTACTCAGATTAAATTAAATATCGTTGTTCTAATGCTAATATATCATAAACAAATCAATTCAATCGTGATTGTTGAAAGCATGATGCTTTAAATGTCATCAAAAACCTTCCAGACTAAAATTGTTCTTCCTATGGACATTACAGACACTAAATTGGGTCAAGAAAAGAGGACATCGAACAGTTGTTACTGCTGGTAATAAATTAATATAAAAAATAAAATATTTTATTATGGTTAATATTAGAAGAAGTATATAAGACAGGGCAAAATTGCACACATTTTGTTATAAATATAAATACTTAAGATTAGACTTAAAAATGTTTGCTTTGTCACTTTACTTATCTTTTCCTCCAAAAATTAAAGAAATGTTTAATGCAGACAATACAGATGCCTTACAAAGTCAGAGACGTTTTAAACTTAGAATACTTGAATATATTCAATGCTGATAAATTCACATTGCCAGTAAAAAAGAAAAGAAAATGTTGACAAGGTTTAAAAAGCTGAATAAGTTCATTCTTTTTTCTATTGTTCAAATTAACAGTCATAAAGCTTGGTATTTTAATTTTATATAGTAATGACTAATGTGGCTGAAAAAAATTGTAAATGTTTATCCTCTGAAAGCAGCTAGAAATTATGCGATCTTTAAATAATAAAGATGAATGCAGATAAAATAGTGTTGCTTGATTAAGTTTCTCTTCTCTAAAGGCCATTAGTGGTGTTAATTTAAATTTTTTTGTTGCCTGCTTTTAAAGGTGTTGAGTATAGTATACTGTACGGACTGTCAAGCCATTTTTTTGGTAGACTGCCGGCTGTATTAGCATACTTGTGCAAAGTTTTGGACACTTTCACAGATACAGGAAACTAACAAGTTAGTGGCATAATTGAAATACTCTGTTTTCAGCTAAGTATAAATATTAATATTTTTTCATGGCAAGTGAACATTCGTTTTTGTTGTTTAACACTGCCAGGGATCGAACCCATGACCTCCTGCTTCCATGTTGCAGGCCCGCACCTTGGAAATTCTGGGCCCCAAGGCAGCTGACAGAGTTTGGGCCCCTTTCGTGTTTCAAATATGTGCGTATATGTGCCTATCTAGCTCGGGCCCCTGACAAGTGCCATGGTTGCCCGTCCCCCCCCCCCCCAGGTGTGGGCCTGCATGTTGGACGCTCTAACCACTAGGCCACCCAAGGGCTACGGCAACGAAAGCTCTCAAGAATGATATTAATCAGGAAATTATTCCTTTAGCTGACACATTTATTTGTCAGGTGTTCGATGAGGTCACTTTTCTACCTCATTTGGACCAGTTAAACGGTACTGATCACAGTGATCATCATTTAACTACTAATTCTCTTTATTCAAACCAGAGTGACAATTATATTATAAATGTGGTCCTTATGAGAAGACCACCTGAGGTACCTGCTGCTAATGAGTGGTCAGTAAAGTTGAGTAATCTGTCAAATTGTAGTTCCAAAATCATGCAGACAGCAAATTTTAAGTCTAGCCCATGAAACGCCTTTGCTTGGTCATTTAAGACTTATCACATGATCTTGAATCACTTTTACTGGCCAAAAATTAAATATGTTTGTAAATACTGCAGATCTTGTCACACTTGTCCAGTGGTAGGAAAACCCAATCCAATGAGATACACATTGCTCATCTGCACAGGGTTGGCACTGGCTTTAAAAATGTTGTTGTCCAAAAATTCAACAACCACAATATTTTGTCACCATTTTGAGAAAAATGTTACCATTTTCATAATATAGTACTATCCAGTTATCTCAACATCCTCAGGACCATAGTAATATTGTTGACATAAGTGGATGTTTAGATAAGGAAGGAGGCTGAAAATAAATTGAAATTTTGCATACCAGTGAAATGAGATGACCTGTCATCAAGGACAATCATTTACACAAAAAAAATTGAAATTTTGCCGAAAAGAAGACAAATAGTCTGAAATACGCTTGCATATTGACAACATGCATTTGTGTAGTACATTCCACAATGTGTTAAATAATATACATACATATAACAAAAATCCATGAATTTGAGTATTAGATGTTAGAAAATTCATAAATCGTGCAAATCCCATTAGAAAACACAGTGAAAACATATCATTTGATCTATATCCCTTAGTCAGCAATTACATATCACAAAACAATTCACTGTAATGTTTATTATCCTAGTAGCCTGTGGTTGTGTAGTTGTTTATATGCTACATGTACTTAAATTGGCCCTGATTTTGGTCAACCAGACACAACCACCGTGATGATCAGACTACCAAGGGGATGAAGCTATTCATATGGAAATTAAAACATGTGAACAAATTTTAAAAGTTTAAGGTTATTGCTAGGTGTTCCACCTTCATTTAACTCAACAGCCATACAGGGATCGCGCTGGGCTTCGCCAATGTCGCAAATTGCGATTTTTTTCCCTTATTGGCGACAAAAATATCCCATCTGGCGATTTTTTTGGCGACAGACTTTTTGGTTATTTAATTTGTACATACAATCATGGATTTGGACTGAATAAATTAAATGGGAGAACGAAAGGAAGCCACAAACCTGACTAAGCAATGCATTGGAATTAATTTGTTACACAAACAATCCTTTGTTCGTATTGATCATCCCATCTTTACAGTGCATTGTTACATCATAATCTGCTTATGCCGACATCTGGGCTGAGTACTGTATGCTGTGATACAGTCAATCATGCTACCGTACTATACCTACAACTGACCGACTTCTGAAGACGCGAATAGAACAGAAACAATTTAATTGAATGGCTAATCCTTCTGTTGTTTTTTTACATATACCAATACAATAGTTTTTCTGAACCTTCATAGAAAACTGATAACCTTTGAAGTACCGACTACGGTGTATAAATAGAAAGCAAATGGAAAAAAATCTAAATTATAATTATATCTTCGCCAGTGCAACATTATCATGAGCAAACGCAAGTTAGACGTTGCGATTTCATTATCTCATCCTAAGTTAAAAAAATTAACAGCGTTTGGATTTAGTGCAAATTCATCAGAGAAAACAATCACTGGACCCGATGATAAACCTTGCAGTCCAACATCATCTACATGTAGCGCTTCAAGTGCAACACCACATTACGATGAACGGGGCAACAAGTCCCGAAAATTTCAAGACAGTTGGAAACTTGGGCGTCCGTGGCTCAGATATGATCCAAAGTTAAAACAGATGTTCTGTGATGTATGTATCAAGGCAGAGTTTGTAAATTCATTTACAACTGGCTGTGATATTTTGAAGAAGGAGTGCGTCACCAAACATGAATCCAGGCGGGGTAAGTAATATTTTTGCATTTTACTCATTGACCTTTTTCTTTGCCATCAATCCCACAGAGACTTAAACTCCACAACAAGAAATAGCAACCAAAAAAAATAAAGTTTGCATAATTAAAAATAATTATTTATTTCTCAAAATACAGGAGTGAAAGAATCCATAAATTGGGTGTGAATTTATGCTTATATATACGGTCCAATATTGCCAAGTTGTTAACTCGTGTAAGTTTCATTCGTGGGAATGGAGATCCTATTTTGCTTGTTGAGAAAATTTATACAGCATTCAGTGATCATTCTTGGGATTTAGGAAGCAATTCACTACAAGCTCTTGGGAGGGGGGGGGTGCATTTAATTATGGAATGCATGCAATCGACGGCCGCATTATACGTCAATTATCTTATATTGCAATGTACGATCATAGGGTTTTATTGTTATTAAAATGTCAACTAAAGTTGATAATGCATTTTTTTTTTGAGTTTCAGCAGTCGTTGGCTGATGTAATAGTTGATGAGATGGCTACCGAGGTCAAGGAATCTCGTGTTTACAGCGTCATGCTTGACGAGAGCACAGATGTTTCAGTACATCAGAATTTGATTGTTTATGTTAGGTACCTAACTAATTTGGCTGGCAGTGTTCAACCAGTGACTCAATTTCTAGGTATTCGTCAGCTTCAAACCGCAAATGCAGAATCTATATATTCAGAGTTGTTAGGTTTAATTCAATCATTTGGTTTTAGTCTGGACAATCTGATTGGTGTATCAACGGATGGTGCTGCAGTCATGTTGGGTTGCAAGAGTGGTGTTGTTACCAGGTTGAAGGAGGCTACTAAAGGTTTGCTTGCAACTCACTGCATTGCACATCGGTTAGCTCTGGGTACAGGCGCTGCAGCTGACGAGGTTAGATACTTGGTTAAGTTTCAAGATATACTGAATAATATGTACAAGTATTTTGCCTATTCCCCTCGTAATATGTGTAGACTTGAGGCAATTCAGTCAGTGTTAGAGTCTTCTCACATTCGCTTGCATCAGGTATTCCACACAAGGTGGCTGAGTTTTGAAGGTAGTGTACAGGCAGTTGTTGATAATTTTCAAGCTCTAGTTAGTGTCTTCTTGGAAGACAACTCTGCAAAGGCTCTTGCAATGTATAAGCCCATTGCTTGTTTCAAATTTGTTTATACAGCACACTATATGGCTGACATTCTCAGGCCTTTGGCAGTTCTGTGTCAAGCTTATCAGAGATCTGATATTGACTTTACCGAGGTTAATCCCCTTCTCCACTCCACTGTTGAGCTTCTTGAAAATCTGAGGTTAGAGTCTGGTAGTAACGTTTCTAGGTTTCTTTCTGAGATTCCAGCAGAACCAAGTTTAGATTCATCAGGTTTATGTACTTTTGAGTACAAAGGCCATACAATTAGTGATAATGCTAAGCAAAGGTCAGAGGCTGCATTGTCTTGTGCCAAATTTATAGATATTGTTATAGATAATCTAAAAGCAAGGTTCACGGAGGAGGGTGATTCGATAGTTTTGAGTGCTCTAACCAAGTTGTTTGATCCCTATTTGTATGGTTCACAGGCTATCAGTTCCATTCTTTCAGAGGTTTCAGGCATTGTTTCAGATTACTTGTCTACTTGTGGGCTAGGTAATCAGTCAGAGGTTAGTCAGGACTTGGCTGGCTTTGTGGCTTATGCTAGGGTTCAAGTTCTCAGGAATGGTAAGGTGTATAGAGGTGTTAAGGATTTGATTCAGTTGGCAGTGAGATCCAGGACAATATACCCTTGCACATCTGCGGCTGCTGAGAGACTACTGGTGTCACCTGTCAGCACTGTTGACTGTGAACGAGGATTCAGTAAGATGAACCTCATAAAAACTGACATCAGAAATAAACTCGGCATCTCATCTCTCGAGAATTTAATGAGAATCAGCATGTACTGATATGAAAATTTTGACTTTGAAACTGCATTCAGCAAGTGGGCAGCCGTAAAATCGCGACGGATCTTCACGTAACACTTTGTAACATTTTGTTAATGCTTGTTGTAATTAAAGTATTCATTTAATTAATCCATCTTTTGTCATTTTCATTGCCTTTTACATTAACAGACTAAATTAACACTTGGAAAAATGTACACTACTTGTTATGGCGACACTTTTTGAAAATTGGCGACAAAATATTGATGTTGGCGATTTTTTTGGCGACAGCTTTTTAAAATCCAGGACCATCCCTGGCCATATCTTATTTGTTTCAAAATATTAGAACTTTAATTTAGGTTTTATGATGCCATTGGTAGCGATCATAAGCATGAACTTTTTGCTGCAAACAAGAAACTTTCACGGCACAACAAATATGTTCCAATCACAATGAAAAATGAAACAATGCTTTTATTTAGGTTTGCTGCTGTCTTCCTTTTATAAAAGGTTTTCAGCGTGGTTTCATGAAGGTTCATGTGTTGTTGAAGGTGCTGATAACTGCCTTCTTTGAAGGACCAACAAATGTTTATTTTTTGTTGCTGAGGCAACATCAATAATACATGTATGTAAAACATTGATGGAAATCATTTACTTAGTATATACATGTATATACAGAATGATCAGTGCTTCAAGGTAATCAGTTTTCTTGGAAGTTTCAGCAAAACTATCTTTTGTGGTACATTTTTCAAAAGGAAATAAATTGCATCATTTGGTAAATTGTAGTCGTTCTTGTTCCTGCATTCAGAGGTGATTGATTGTAGCTAGTAAGGTAGCATGGCTAGACTAACAAGTATGTCTCCACTGGTATTATTTATTACTAGTAATATCAGGAAAAAAAGCAGAGACCTACTTGTTGGTCTAGTAGCATGACTAGTTGGGTTACATTACAGCACAGAGTACTAACACCAGACTTCTTGCAACATAAGCAGATTATAATATAACAATGCAATATTAGGATAGTTTGTCAGTATGAATAAAGGATTTGTTTATGTAGTGTTCAATAGATTCCAGTGCAATTTTATATCCAAGTTTGCAGCTTCCTTTCATGGTGGTTTTTAATTTCTGAAGACTGTATATACAATTTTTAAAGCCTAAGATGATGTCACCCAAAACGTTGCTAGATGGTATAACATAAGACCTGTTATGAGCAACCAGCTATCATTTCCAACCACAATTATAATGCACAAATTGATTTTATTCTATAAACTCTGTCGTGAGCGACCATCTGTTGAACGTGACCAACGATTGCTATGTTTTGGCAAAATATGCATTTTGACACTGCTTTAAATTACCACATTTCAAAAGTGGGGATAAATTTCACTGACTTTAATCCCTGTAACAGTGACCGCTTATACTGTTCTACAAAAAAAGCCTGGCTGCCGTGGTCTGAAATTTTGTAGGTATAATTTTGTTTTATTTTTCTCCATTGTAAACCAGACCAAAGTACACATTGATTATTCCAGCACTGAGCCTGGTTGCTGGTCTCATCATAGCTAGTGTTGATATGTGATGAGTTGAACCTAGTATCGAACTCTATGAATGACTGTATCATGAGAAGAAACACGACTAACCTTTACGTAATCATATGTAACAGTGACCGCTTGATTAGTAAAGATTGTTCTGATAAAAAACAAATGTAAAATGAACAGAAAAAAAACTATTCTGGCTAAGGATGATAGATGCTACAGCCTGTAAACCAGGCTATTTCTCTAATTGCCATTGTACTGCTCAAATTAAGCTCTTTAGAGTTAATCCGTATTGACTGGAGGAAAATAATGTGTTTGTCTGTTAAACTAGCAGGAGAGAATTATTTGTGGGGTTCATTGATATTGTTAAAGGCATGGGATTTTTGTTGTTTTTTTTCCTTCCGATGTTACAGTAATAACCTCTCCATCACCAAACTGTTGTCGACTCAAGTTGGTGTGATTGGGTTACACTTTGTTTGTAGAGTTAATCACCGGATGTCTTCTTTGTTTGAAGCCATTGTGACTTTTGTGAGTAAATGATTCTGTTTTTGGATGAGGTAATTTGTTTCTTTTATTTCATTAACTGTTAGATAAGCAGTGTAGATTTTTAATATTTTTAATATTTTTCACAAATCCCATCAAAGCCATTTTTACAGTCGGTATTACAACTGAGAACTAATAATGTTAACACCAATTCTTGGAACTGAAAGAAGTGATAAAAGGCAGACCACTCGCAAAAATATGGTTTAAACTTTAGTAAAACAAATTTAGGGTGTTAGAAAGGAAAAGGAGCAAATCAGAAATGATTTCATATGCTAATACATGTACGTGTGCCTTCAGATGTAAATGTGATTTCATGTTTACCAGTAATGATGGAAGTATATCTTTATTGCAATATAATTTTGTTTTCAGATGAATGTCATCAATATTTTAGCAATAATTACTAATAAAGAATAGAATATATGTATGGTAATAAGTGGTTATTAATTTTTCCTTCAAATTGTTCTGATACTGGACACTGGAAACTTTTATTGTACAAACTTGTCTTGAAAGATCCTTTTTGTTGGCAGACGGGACAGTCTAATAGCACATGTTACTGTATTTTGTTGCCACTACAGGAAAATATTGCAGTTTGAGACATTGGTGAAGCCCACTTGCAATTCCTGCTGCAACCTATTCCTGCATTTGACAAACCATTCTGCAGAATAATGGTTCTGTACACTGTGTCAGTCATTTATCTACGACAAAGTCAAGCAACTAATACTTGTTAACTATAATGTGTGTCTTTGTAAAATTCCCAAAGGCAAATCTTTTGAGGAATATCAAAAATAAAACAAGAGTAAAAGTTTGATGAAGTTTATTTACTCATTTTGGCCTGTGATCATCTGTCCAATCTGGGTCAAATTATTTTTCTGGAATTCTTCAGCAATTATGCATGAATTTTGCATCCAGCAGTTAAAGTCAAAACTGAAATTTCAGTACAACAGAATTACAATGGAGAGAACTTTTCAGTTTGATGATAGGGTTCATTTTTAAAAAATTTCTTCAGATTTGGTATAATGGTCCTTACAAAGTTAAGAAAATGAATGAGTTAAATTACAATATTTGTACTCCAGGGATGTAAAAGGAGTACTAGTATGTTAACAGAGATGGCTAGGTTAATCATGCAATTGATTTAGTTCTACTCGTCCAACACAGTGAGGGGGCCCCAAGTGGCAGAATGGTCTTAAGTGCTATCCGTTACTGATCACTGACATCTCGCCTCTGTCTTCATGTGTTTAAGTCTCAGATTCTGCCAATATGGGCATGTGAGAAAGCTTGCTAGTAGTTTCTTGTGATTCGATGGTTCTTTCCGGGTTATTTCCCCAGGTTCTTCCTCTACCATTAATACTGGCCGCCATGTATAGCCTACCATATGCTGAAAATTAGCGTTAAATGCTACAACAACACAGTGAGGATTTCAGCGATGGAATGCAATCAGACTTTAGTGTAACCAATCTTTGGCTTTCAGAAATGATGAATAATCTTGACCAGTAACTTTAACATCTGCAGCAACAAGAAAAGAATGAACATGAAACGGCTGTTACTTGAATATGAACACTTGTTTCAAGATGTTCCAACATGAACAAATAAAATCTACAAGGATGTTAGAATTGTAGATCTCACACCTGTAAAATAGCATCTGTACAGGATGAATTTTCTCAGAAAGGAGTGTATGAAAAAGAAATACAGTATTTGCTGGAGAATGATGAATCTAGAAGAGGTGACTAGTCTTTACTAAGTATACTTCTACTGAAACTGAATAATACATTCTGCATAAGCACAGACTATAGAAATTTGAACTGTGTGACTAAAACATTAATCTCCATTACCAAAGATAGATAAGTGCATTGATCAAATTGGAAAAGCAGGAATTTCGAACCATAATCAATCTCTATCTGACCTTCCAGTTTTGTTGGAGGTAACCTTGTAGATGGAGACAGCCTCCTCAATCCAGGATGCTCTTTATCTGTTCAATTTGACCATCTCCATCAACTATCAGGATGCATATTTGCAAATGCCTGTCTTTCTTCCACACCACAAATATCACATTCCCACCCTCAAAGTCAGAACTCTTCCATCACAAGTCTCTGTTTATGTGGGGATGAACTTTCTCACAACTAAAACTTGGTCCTGTGTTCCTCTGAATCTTGTAGATCAAATACTGGCTTTCCTATAGATGCAATAAGCAAACCTAGTTGTCATCTTGCCTTTATCTTTTCTTATTTGGAACCTTGAATGCCATATAATGTCCTCAATGTTTTCTCTTTCTTCATGGAAGTTGAAAGCCTCACAGAGATTCTGTATCAGCCTTGATTAACTAAGGACCATTTTTTTTCACCAGCTTTTGCTTGGTGGATGAATCAAGTCTTACTTTGTCATACAATGTTCAGTCTAAAATGCAATAGGCAGGCAGAGAATTGCCCTAAACCACAGAGACCATGGCTTTAAACAGTTTATTATTTCAGGGGGAAGAGTTTGCAAGTTCAAGTTTATCCTCCCATCATATCTCCTACTAAGCAGAGAGATACTAGGTCATATAGTCCTATCTCGCGGGAGAAATTGCAGGTTCAAGATGTATTTTCTGTCCTTGTTGACAGCGACTTCTACTCCAAGCTGGCCAACGTGGTACCACCTCAATTTTTGTCACCCACCCTTTCTCACCCTTCAGTTAGAGTGGCAGAGGAGGAGTAATACTGGTAATTTGATAAAGAAGTGAGTGAACGAGGTTTGCTATCATTTTATATCAAACCTTTAAATTCTGGTGACTTTAAGATAAGACCATAAGACCAAATGATTTTTAATATCCATTATGGCTGCTACTATCTCCCTGTGGATTGTCACCACAATCAAAATAGCCTACAGGTCCTATACCATTCGAGACCTTGCCTTTATGAAACTTAAAATGCATGAGGTTGGAGTTGTTGCTACCTCATGGGCCTATTAATTATTCCTCCCTGGAGGATCTGATGAAGGCAGCCTATTAGCACTCCCATACTATCATTTCCTCCTTATATCTCTGTCTGTTCAAAAGCAAAACAGACTGCAGTTATATTTTTTTCCCCATTGCCACAGTGTTACTCAGAGGGACCTAAACCTACTATAGATGGACCTCTCCTTTTATTTTCTGTTTTTGATCAGTTTTGACATCGGTCTACCCACCTTATATATATATAACAGTAGCAACAGGATAAGTAATTATTGCTATTAATACGTGTTTTTGGGGAGTAAAACTAATTTTAATTGCGCAGTTCTTACCTGTTGATATTGCCAAATACCCTTCTCCCATCCTGCATTGATATCTTGCGAAATTGTTGCCTGTGGAAAGGAAACACTTAGGTATATCTACCTTCTGTGCATGACCATGTGTCAGAGTGGTGTGCAAAAGGTCAGAAGGTCATACTGACTTTTCTGTATTCACATGAAATGGATGGTGTATTTTTGGCATGTAGATAGATAAGCAAAAGCGACAGGTAAGTTTTGCATAATTAAAATTAGTTTTACATTAAAACTACATTGTTTGGTCATGTAATAAATAGGATCTTAAATTTGTATTCAATTCAAAAATGAAATTCAGGAAACAGTTCAAATAATTTTTAGTTTTTACTTTGCAAAACTAAAAAAAAGACAATTTATTCAGGTCATTTCAGAAATTTATTTTGATATGTAAATTAAAGAAAAAAAAGTTTTTGGAAACTCTTAAAACTCATTGTATAAAAACTCCAGAGCTGCATGAACCAAGGTGGTGCAAAATGTTTAGCAAACTTAACAGAACTGCCACTTACATTATTTGGATCTGAAATTTCTTAGCCATAATTGTAACATGCTAAGATTAGATAGACCCTCATTTGTCTACTCTGGTCATACCTTTAATCTTGCCTTAAATTCACAACATTTCTTGAAATTATTCTGGGAAGATTTTGGGAATAAAATGTTCAACATGTTAGTATGTGACAAAGTATATGGCTGGGGTGGGGCTTCTCCCAATATAGTATTTAAACTATTATAGAAGTCCCACCCAGGCTCTGTTTTGTTGAAAGTTAAATTTATTGAAAGATAGATGTAAAGCTGCAAGCCCTCAGTCAGCAATTCCAATGATTAGATGGTTAAATATACAAAAAAGGTTGAAATTTTATGAATAATAATTTAATAATTCAATAGTCAAATGACTCAAATTTTTTCAATTACACTCCTTGATCTCGACCGTTTAATAATCTTATTGCATCACTTGTGAGGAGTGTGAGATTGATTTCTACCTGTCCTGATATTTCTACTCATCTGTTGTATCTTTTCTCTCTTATTGTATTTCTCCATTTTCCTTCTCTTCTTCCCTGGCATTTCTCTAAATTCATTCTCTTCTTCCTCCAATTTCTTTAGACTCCTCTCCTCCTCCACTTTCTCTCCCATGACTGCACTTAGGGTATGTTGACTTCAACTGTCTCAGCAATGGTCTCATTTTCATCTCCAACTCTTGAAGACTTGGCACCTAGTAGAATCAGAAGTTCTGTCCACTAAAAAGCTTCCTGTGAAAACAATGATAGTGCAGTCTTACTTTTAGCCCTCTCATCTCACACTACAAACAGAATCATCAGATAATGGCTATTAAATTTCTTCGGTCACGCATTCATTCACATTGAGATACCCATATTTCCTTGTATGGTACATAATACATCACAGTATCAATTACTTCTTGTACATACATCAGTAAATTTCATCACATCAGTACATGTTCCTAATCCTGTTATACTAAACAATTTCACAAAAATCATACAAAGTACAAAGACATTAAAATATCCATGCTCTGATATATATAAAAATCCATAGTAACTAATCTTACATACTTCAACCATGTTTCCAAATTCACAATTTAAGCTTGTTTACATTCTAATAGAATGTGTTAATAAATGCACTAGTTTACTAGGAAGTAATCCAATAGCGAAATATAAAATTAATTCTGACCACAAACTAATACTCTATGTAATTCCACCTGGCATCTAATCTTTGTGTAAGGCTCAATTCCATTTCTCAACTATGCATGTAAATGAAACACTACAAAAGGTAATTCTACATGTTAAACGATCCTAGTAATTATGCGTACATACTAAAGATAATTGCAATCATGATTCCATAATATTCTGCAGGGCCCCGAGTGGCAGAGTGGTGTAAAGTGCTCTCCATGATGGAACACTGCCATCTCACCTCTGTCTGCGTGGGTTCAATTCTCAGATTCAGCCAGTGTGGGTACATGAGAAAGCTTGCCAGTAGCTTCTCATGGGTTGGTGGTTCTTTTTGGGTTTTTTCCACAGGTTCTTCCTCCACCTTTAATACTGGTCATCATGTATAGCCTATCTTGTGCTGAAAAATGGCGTTAAACCCAAGAACAACAACAACCATAATATTCTTCAAAATCAAGCAAATAATTTACAGACTTTTTCAAAGCTTTACTTTCTTCAGAATCTATATGTCACCAGACTACACATGGCTTCTTTCTTGGAGCAAGCACTATTAATTGATCTGCAATCCTTCTCAGTGTTTTATCTACCCATGCATCTAGCTTCGAATAGGCAAACTTTTCTAATTTGATGCACAAAAATTGTCGCCGGTACATAAATTGATGCCCGTCAATGTTGTTCGTTTGATTAACACAAAACAAAGGTTTTGTCTAACTACTTTAATGGTTAGGTAACAACTCTTCCAGAGAAAACACGCCAGTTTCTACGTTATCATAAGACACAGGGTAATAACTGAGTGTAGAGCCTGGAGTTGACCTTATGTGACCTGTAACTCAGATCATTTGTATAAACAGGATGTTACAACCATATATTACCACAATCAGAAATAAAAACACATGGTCTTAAAATGATTCTCACAAGAAACTATTATTTTATGCACACCCTTGTCATGCAATGAAACAACAATTTCCATTCACTCAGTTGTATGCCCTGTATTGTTCCAAGATACCATTAGCGTTCGACTGAAAATGATGTCAAAAGGCAAAAAGAATTTTTAAAATAGATCTGAAACTAATGAAATTATCTTTCGAACCCTGTTTACAACCGGCCAATGATAATGTCAGTGTTATCTAACTAGTGGAGCTATCATCATCTAAAGATGAGATAATGGTTACTCTTAACATAAAACATAAATTTGTGTAGCAGTTGTTGAAAACATACAGCTGGCTACTTTTTTAAAAAGAAGTCAAGTCAATTCTTGGTCCAGAACAAGATCTTTACCACCTTTAGGAATATGCTTGGGATTTACAAACAGAAAGATCTTATGCACATGTACCATCAATTTTCAGAAAGTTTTAAGAAATGGAAGAAAACTAAAGAAAAGAGAAACTGTGAACTTATAAGAATGAAATAATTTGTTAAATTGTGAACAGTTTACCGAGTCAGTCGAGTCACATTCAGAAGACTTTTTCATTGAAAACATGGCATGATGTGTGGGATAAGCTCTTCTCATTGAAAACATGGCATGATGTGGATTTACTGTCAATTGCTCGCCGACAATTGCTCGCTGGTCAATTGCTCGTGGTTAATTGCTCGCTATAACAATTGCTCGCGGAATGTACTGCTCGCCGGTCAATTGATCGCGAGAACAATAGCTCGCCGGCCAATTGATCTCTTTGAAAAGTGCTCTAACAGGTGTAACTGTTTCTGAAATATATTTAGCGGAATAATAACAATTTTAATTATTGTCTACTCAAATACATTCAATAAGGGCCTCAACAGGTATATAAGGCAGGACAAATGCTACTTTTCTCAAACGTAATATTAACTTACTAGAAATTTACTAATAAAATTTCTATATTAAATATAATACAATTTGTTTTTTAAATGGCTCTAAGATTTGCGACTAGCGAGAAAGGAAAGCGCAAACTTATTGATAATGGTCATGTATACATCAAAGATAAGTCTAACGGTGAAAAAACGTTTTGGAAGTGCGAATATTCTAGAAGCAAAAGGTGTCATGGCAAAGTTCATACAATTGGAGATAGTATTGCGAAAAGGATTGGAGAACAAAATCATTCTGGCAATGCATGTAGAGCGGAAGTTTTGGATGTCATGCATAACATTATTGACAGAGCAGTCACCACACAGGATGGACCACAGAACATTGTTGCAGATGCTTTAAATCTTGCATCTCAACCAGCACTTGGTCAGCTAAGAAGCGTCAACAATATGAAAAGGGTGATTCAACGTGCACGCAAACGTAAAGGAGCAATGCCAGCAAATCCCTTGTCGTTGCAAGACTTAGTTATACCAGATGAGTTTAAGAAAACTCTCAAATCTCAAGACTTTTTATTATACGACAGCGGGCAAGGTGACAAAAGAAATTTTCTCTACTCATTGAAACTTGCAACTTTTAGCAAGATCACAGCACTGGTATGCTGGCGGAACGTTTAAAACTGTTCCACTATTATTCGCTCAGTTATACACTATTCATGGACTTATTAACAATAATATTGTACCAGCTGTTTTCGTTTTAATGTCGAAAAAAAACAGGAAAGCTATCGAATGGTTTTCAGCAAACTGAAACAATTGGAGCCATCAATGAGACCGATATCGGTAATGACCGATTTTGAAACGGCGACTGTGAAAGCCTTCCAGCATGAGTTTATTAGAGTACAACTCAGAGGATGTTTTTTTCATTTTTTGTCAGTGCCTATACAGAAACAATCAAACGGTCTTCAACATCGCTATGCAAATGATGCAGATTTTGCTATGCAGATGCGCCATTTACCAAGTCTTGCATTTGTTCCTGTTGAAGATGTAGTTCTAGCATTTGAAGAATTACTTTCACGTGTTGATTTTCCTTTGGAGTCACAGCCGGTACTTGGCTACTTTGAAGATACATGGATTGGACGGCCTACACGAGGCAACAAACGTCGACCGCCACGTACATCACACTCAATGTGGAGTTGTTACGACAACATTAATGATGATCTTCCAAAGACAAACAACAGCTGTGAAGGATGGCACCGATCGTTTAGCGAGTTGATCGGTGGAAATCATCCAAATATATGGAAATTTATAACAGTTTTGCAAAAGGAACAAGGCCTAAATGAAGCTAAAATTGAACAATCTTTGGCTGGCCAACCTATACAGCCTCAAAAGAAGAGATACAGGGATGCAGCGTCCAGAATCAAAATGATTGTTGAAACTTATAAAGAAATTGACTTGATGGATTACTTAAGAGGTTTGTCGCATAATTTGTCGTTTTAATACGTGATATAAAAGTTTGGTATATACACGTATTTTTAAGATACTGGTTGTATAACTTGTTTTTATTTTTAATAAATGTTAAACAAGTATTAGTGGTTTGGTTCTTCTTAATAATGTTAACTTATTCAGTTAGAATTGGCGATCAATATACCTGCGAGCTATTGTTCTCGCGATCAATTGACCGGCGAGCAGTACGTTCCGCGAGCAATTGTTATAGCGAGCAATTAACCACGAGCAATTGACCGGCGAGCAATTGACCGGATACCCATGATGTGTGGGATAAGCTTTTCTCATTGAAAACATGGTATGATGTGTGGGATAAGCTCTTCTCATTGAAAACATGGCATGATGTGTGGGATAAGCTTTTCTCATTGAAAACATGGCATGATGTGTGGGATAAGCTTTTCTCTGTCTGCTAGTCAGATTAATACATTTTAGTCACTACTAGTTATGGCTTTAGTTATGTTATATAGCTAATATTTTTATTGTGTATTTAAACAATATATTTATTTTAGAATTACTGAAGACTGATCATCGGTTTAAAAAAGACACGGATTTGGATTTTGACTCACTGTATTTTGCCTTGATGAGTCAAATGACTTACAAGAAGCCATTTGTAGATAAAACACTGCCTTCTAGGTGGATACTGAATCACACTTACAATTTTGGAAGGTATCAATCATTTAGGTCTGAATTGTAATCATGCCCACTGTCTTATTTTTGATTGGATATCACTGTGGACTGATCCAATCAATCTTAGTGGACAATGTCCCTCTCACTGTCTGTCAAAATGGGGACAATAAGAACACGCTCCATTCACCCTATGGACTTTCCTCTTGCTCCATGAATTAACCATTATCATATAGTATGATAAAGACAAGCCTTTGTTAAGTGATGTGACCAGTCACCTTTGCCAACTCAAGTTTCCGGTCTCTGACTAGTCATGGTAACCTTGCACAAGAGTTGACCATTATCCATGCAACAATCTTCCCAAGACAGGTAGCTTAAAACTTATTACATGACTATAGCTCGGGCTTAACAAACTTGACACATTAGTTGTAAATATTTTGTTCTTATACAAAAATTAGCATGCTTGAAAGATTTTTTTTATTATATGAAAAAAGTTCAAAGCCTAAATGGATAATAACTGAGTCACCTATTCAAATAAGTCAGATTGAACTTTTGATTGGTTCAATGCTGGTGATGTTGTGAGAACAATTATGGATGGGGAGAAATCCCAAATAAGCTGTTTGTGATCACAGAAGCACAGTATTGTAACTTTGTCACGCATGTGCAGTGGTTTGGGAAGGTAACTACTTACATAATTATAAAAGTTCCTTATAAAATGATTGGTTACTCTGGTTTGGGTTGGATTGGTAGGCAGCAGTTCCATTTGTTGGTGCCAAGGCAGTTCAGTCTAGAACTTATTCAAGAGGCAGTTCACTTAGTGATAAGAGTTGTTTTGTTTTCTTTGCTAAATGAAGTCAGCTTTCATAGTATTTCACATCAAAATATTCATCTTTAATGGGAACATCTGAATTGGCTGTCAGGTATGGATTTATCCAGTACAGTAATGTAAAACATAATTGGGCTAATATTAGTGTATTGAGTATTTGATGTACATATAATTGCATCTGTTGAAAAATGAGATTGGACTCTTTTAGCAAATACTTTCCCTTTGGGAAGAAATATGCAGGAAATAATACAGACAGGATGATTTATTTATGTTTGTATCATTGAATTCATTGATTAAATCTCATGTCAATGTGGAAAGGAGTTGTACCCTTGAGGCCATCTTGTATAATATTGTAGTTGTCAGATTAGATGTGGTAGTAGCACTGTATGAATGGCACAGGTAGATCAAGTTAGGAGCTCCAGGTATGTGCTATGCATGATAGAGTTTCATATCTATAGAGGTAGGTGCTGTGTGCACCATCTTTCCTGGATAGTGACACATATAAGTACCTTGACAGCTTCATGGAATTTTATTATACAGAACTATTGAATTCTTTTAGTGCTGATGCGGGGCAGAGCTATTTGATTATTTGTGGTTGATCTAGCAGAACATTTGGCTAAAATTGTATTACTGATCAGTAAGAGATCTGTCAAAGTACCTTAACAAAAAATATGCGAAAAGTAGTACACATTTTTTGCGTTTAATTGATCTGTATTGTAAACCACTATATTTGAGTAACAGCAAATGATTTGATGGAACTCAGGAACCAATTTGTGAATGAATAATTTTTATAGCAGTGATAAAATATGGAGAATTATACATTGAGATTGTGTATAAAGAAAAATGGGTGAGTACAGGTGAATAGTCGTGTATGTCTATAATGGTTATTGTTACACATTTGCACAAACATAAATTTATTGGAGTATGAAAGGGAAGGGCCTGGGTAGTAGACAGTATAATAATAATAATAATAATAATAATAATAATAATAATAATAATAATAATAATACTTTATTTACACAGGGTGACTCATTAGTCAATTAAAGACTATTCTCCCTTGAGGCCCAATATACATTATATGAAGATAGCAATAATTACTGTTTATTTTAACATGATACATGTAGTTTTAAAATACTAAGTTCCATTACCTATTAGAAACACATACATGCTCATGATATCTCTTCCATGTATACTCTAATATTTTCAGCAGATTTTACATGTATTGTAAGTTTGTTCCACAGAACTGTATCAGAGCATTGGAAGCCCTTTTTAAATTGCTGTTTTTGGTTTTTGTGCTAGAAGGTTTACATGTGAAATTAGTTTCAACTGGATTTGTGTTGAAAAAGGCCTGAATAAGTCCTCAAGATACCTTGTAAAATCTATCCTGAGATATATGTTGTGAACCATTTTTCTGTTGTTGTTGTTGTTGTTGTTGTAGTTGTTGTTGTAGGGTGTAAGGCCATTTTGCAGCACACAATAGGCTATACATGGCGGCCAGTATTAACGTTGGACTAAGAACCCGGGTAAACACCCCGGAAAGAACCATGACCTACAAGAAGCTACTGGCAAGCTTTCTCACATACCCACATTGGCCGAATCTGAGACTTGAACCCATGCAGACAGAAGTGAGATGGTAGTGATCCGTGATGGAGAGCACTTTAGACCACTCAGCCACTCTGGGTCCCTTGAGTTCTGATGTTCAACAGATACATCTAAAATTACACCTACTGTTTGTTTCTAAAGTTTATAAATCCTGTCCAGCTCAGATTTAGCAGTTTCCCCATACATTTGAACAATAATCCATTATTGGAAGAATATATGACTTGTAGTATAGATTGCACATTTCCATAAGTAAATATTTCTTGATTCTGCTGAATAGGGCAGTTTTGGATGACAGTGTTTTATATAGCTTATTAACCCTTTGAACCCGACAGGCCGGTTTACCGGCCTATTGTAATGGTGTATATACCCAAGAGGCCAGTATACCGGCCTCGCTATCTACCATCATAACCCGACAGGCAGGTATATTGGCCTGTGTTATGTTATTTGCTAGATTCGCTATATTATGGTCAAAATTTGCCGGGGAGGCTCGGGTTAGGGTGCCGAAATATGGGGGAGATTAGGGTTCAAAGGGTTAATATGGTCATTCCATATTATTAACTATTATCTATGGACATACCTACAAGCCTTTCATGTTTGACACTTTCTGGTGGATTATTATTTATTGCAAAAGATATATTTGGGTTCCCTGACTTGTGGAGCTTTTGTAATGTCCCCCAAATCATACATTTTGTTTTATCTTTATTAATTACCATCCTATTTTGTTGTGACCAGTTTTGGACAATAATAAGGTCTGAGTTTAATTTTGTTTAGTATCAGAACTTGATGTGTAAAGAATACCTTATAATGCTCATGTTGTACATGATTATTTTCTTCCCTATTACCTAAGGTACTACGGCAACAATAAAATGTGTACTTGAAACTAGCAATGGTATGCAAGATCCACACCTTTTTTACCTTGAACCTCAATTTTCAGTAAGGTACCACCCATTTAATTGAAAAGAGGTCTTTCATTTTTTTCTCTCATTTAAAAGAAGGTCCAACTCCTGATAGCTAAAAAATATACTCTTGTTGTGATTTGTAGGAGAGAAAAAATAACATGTTCTATCCATCATATTAGTTCAAACTTGCCTGATTTTGGTAGAATTCAAATTTGTGATTTTTTTTTTTTTACACTAACCTCTAAGCTACTTTGGCTGATTCAGTTTTCATTAAAGCATCCAGGGGAAACAACAAAAATATCATGAGGACTCCAATACATGTTCAGAGACATTTCTTTTATACCATGACACTAAAGAGGTGACCTATTAGTTTGTTTATTGGCATTGTCACCTGGCTTGGTAAAATTGTGTGGTTTATTTTGGATGCAAGAGCTGGACAGTATCTTTGCATTTCTGCATGTTTTGTGCATAAGGTAGCCCTGACTTTCAAGGTTCTGCTATCAGTGAGACTAAAATTGTTAAGGTTTAGCATTATGTTTAGGGGCCCTGTGGTAAGGATCTCTTCTTTCCGTGCACATTCATCAAGTTTCAGCTTATACATAATGTGATGCCATTTGGTCAGTGAGTTCTCCAGTTATGTGCATTTGAAAGGTTTCATCTTATCAGGTACATATTTACTTAACTTTATGCATTAGTTTTAAATATCCATTGCAGCAGATGCATGTAATAGGCTTAGTTCAGGCACCAGCATATTCTGATGCATCATGGCATATACATCATCCTAGATTATATTTTTTCTGTTTTTTCCCCCCAAGAGCTCAATATCGGATAGATATGACCATTGAGAATTACTTGATATCTTCACAATGAATGTTGCTTTTAGTGCAGCTCTTTTACATGCTTCCACAATGTTTTGGTACTCGTGCATTCATCAATAGCTTGTTTATAGTAGTTTACTTTTGCCTTATCTGTCACGCGCTTAGTTTTTTTCTTCTTTCATTTTTACTTGTTATAATGCCTTTGCTGTATCATGGAGTTTCAACACTCAACCATTATGTTCCTCCCCATTTTTAGCATCATTATTAGAGTTCTACAGCAATTGGAGTAGTGGAGGAGAGATGGTGATGGTAGCATTAATCTTGAGTACTCAGACATAGTTTTAAAAAAACTAATATCTTTTATGTCCGATTTGTCATACATACAGCCTACTCAGACATAGTTTTAAAAAAACTAATATCTTTTATGTCCGATTTGTCATACATACAGCCTACTCAGACATAGTTTTAAAAAAACTAATATCTTTTATGTCCGATTTGTCATACATACAGCCTACTCAGACATAGTTTTAAAAAAACTAATATCTTTTATGTCCGATTTGTCATACATACAGCCTACTCAGACATAGTTTTAAAAAAACTAATATCTTTTATGTCCGATTTGTCATACATACAGCCTACTCAGACATAGTTTTAAAAAAACTAATATCTTTTATGTCCGATTTGTCATACATACAGCCTACTCAGACATAGTTTTAAAAAAACTAATATCTTTTATGTCCGATTTGTCATACATACAGCCTACTCAGACATAGTTTTAAAAAAACTAATATCTTTTATGTCCGATTTGTCATACATACAGCCTACTCAGACATAGTTTTAAAAAAACTAATATCTTTTATGTCCGATTTGTCATACATACAGCCTACTCAGACATAGTTTTAAAAAAACTAATATCTTTTATGTCCGATTTGTCATACATACAGCCTACTCAGACATAGTTTTAAAAAAACTAATATCTTTTATGTCCGATTTGTCATACATACAGCCTACTCAGACATAGTTTTAAAAAAACTAATATCTTTTATGTCCGATTTGTCATACATACAGCCTACTCAGACATAGTTTTAAAAAAACTAATATCTTTTATGTCCGATTTGTCATACATACAGCCTACTCAGACATAGTTTTAAAAAAACTAATATCTTTTATGTCTGATTTGTCATACATACAGCCTACTCAGACATAGTTTTAAAAAAACTAATATCTTTTATGTCCGATTTGTCATACATACAGCCTACTCAGACATAGTTTTAAAAAAACTAATATCTTTTATGTCCGATTTGTCATACATACAGCCTACTCAGACATAGTTTTAAAAAAACTAATATCTTTTATGTCCGATTTGTCATACATACAGCCTACTCAGACATAGTTTAAAAAAAACTATTATCTTTTATGTCCGATTTGTCATACATACAGCCTACTCAGACATAGTTTTAAAAAAACTAATATCTTTTATGTCCGATTTGTCATACATACAGCCCAGAATATTAGATTTGTTTTGTTCCCCAGGACTTCACCGATTGAAAAAGCTCTTCTTGGAGGTGTTTCCGTTATCGTGGAGGTTACAGAAAACAAACTTACCACAATTGTTTTGTGATATTTTATTCTTAACTTGGAAACAGTCTACACAGTTATGATATTGGTCATATCTCGAGTAATTTATCTGCTTTTCTGACCAAAACCATCACTATCCAATTTGCTCATATCCTAGTTTCCTAATCAACCTTATTCTCAAGAGCTCTTTTTGCCATAGCTTTAACAACTACACAAGCAGGGTATAGGTCATAGATTTTATTTTGAATAGAAATTACTTTTTTATATTTAAACAAGGCCTATCAGTTACAAGTGAATTAATCACAACCTTTTCTCCAGCTCAGTAATTGACTACTAATAAATGAATATCAACGATGGGTAAAGATTTCACCATTCTGACTATCAGGGGTCCTGAGACTAAATCTGATGACAAATTTACACAATGGAGAGGACCGTTCCTTTGGCCTAGTGGTTAGAGCGTTTGTCATGGAAGCGGTAGATTATGGGTTTGAGCTCCAGCCGAGTCATCCCAAAGACTTATAAAAATAGTACCAACAGCTACCTCGCTTGGTGTTCAGCCTTAAGAGGTTAGTGATAGGACTAGTCGGTGTGGTGTCAGGATAATGTGACTGGGTGGGACATCATGTTACATGTATGTGGCATGATGCCCCTGTACTAGACATCACTATAAACTGCCACACTGCAGACATCATAGCGATATGACTGAATTTTTTTTAAAGCTATGTTAAAAATCCCAATCATGCACATCACACACACAATGGAGAAGAAGATTAACAAAGCTGCACTCTACTGACTGAATAAGAACACTTTCACTACAAGAAGTCTCATGAAAGGTAAAGTACCTGAGAATAAAAGACTGAGAAGGTCTCTTCATATTTTAATAAGGATAGGCTTGGCAGAATCACCAATAAATGATTGACACGAATGGTTCATAATTCCTTATAATAAAATTAGACTGAGGCTAAATGTTTGACACAATAAATGCATTGATTTCAATACATGACTATCACTTTGACCTGTTAGTAATAAGAGCATTTGGAATAGATCTTCATTTTGTTGCTTGTTTTTCAATCTGTAGCAATCAGAAATAACAGAAATAATATGAACATAGGAAGAGATAAAGATTTCTGATAGTCTTATCAGAAGTTAGTAATTCCACAAAGTTGTGACAGATTGAGATTTGGAAGTAGTTGTATGATATTGAGATGTTCTTTTAACCAGAAAAATGAGAGGAAGACTAATTGAAATTTGTTAGTCAAGGAATAGTCCTCAACTGTTTAGGCAGAATTTTCTGAAGTTTTCACCTTTTGCTCATCAAGGTAACTCTGGACATCATTTATAATAGACATAATTCTTAAACTCCTCAAGTAATATATGTCTGAGGTTATCATAGTCTTGATCAACCTTCTTGACTGAGCACCACCTATCAAATAATTGTTGTTTCTCACTTGCAAATTCGACATGATTGTGTCCAGTTTCTTTTCTGCATTTCCGAAACCTTTGTTGGTATGTCTTCGATATTAACTAATAACCCTTCAAGATACATTCCATAACAACACCACAATTAGCACATTTTTGTACCGACAGTGCGTGCTTTGCCAAAAAGTAAACATAATAATAAAGGCATCTGCCCTCTTGACAGTTTAAAATTTTCAGCAATTTTGTCAAAAAGTAACATCAAAACATGAACTTTTTTTTAGAATGGAGTGTGTTCCACTTGGCAATTATTTTAGCTTGAATTGCATTTTTCTTTATTCTGTACTTTCTTTTCACATTACATTTGCATCTCTCTCTCTCTCTCTCTCTCTCTCTCTCTCTCTCTCTCTCTCTCTCTCTCTCTCTCTCTCTCTCTCTCTCCATTTTCTGCATTTCCATTTCACTTTTTCTTTCTCTTTCCTGATTTTAGATTTCTTTCATTTCCTTTTGAGGCAGAAGCTTTCTTAACTCTATTTCTGTCTGCTTTTTTCATTTCAATTATTTTAATTTCATGCCAGAGTCAGATAGAAACTTTCTAATAATACCAAAAGCACTTTTAGCCAAAAAATTCTTTTCAATCAGATATAGGACCAAAATATTTCTAATTGTTTACTTCATTCAAGAAGATATCACAATGGCTAGTTGAAACATTTCATCCTTTCTCAATGACTCTAACTCCTGGGTAGGGTTTAAATAAAGTTCTCCACTTTAGATGACATTGTGAAAGCTTGTTAATTTTACCAAAGATTTTTCAAATATGTGAAATAAAAATACCATGAACTAAAAGAAACTACAAAATGTCACTAAATGAATTCACAGTAATCTCCAAATAATGATTTAGTCTGAATTCAGTGAAAGTATTAATTTAAGCTTTTTGTAATTCCAGTGAATAATTTAAATAAATCCTCTCAAATTAAAACAGGACGCATTTGAAATTCCTGATTTCACTTCAGAGGTTAAGATTGGAATGAATGATTATAATATAATTAACCATAATATAAAAACCTGAGGACAAGAATGAAGTTCAAACTTTCATATCTAGGACATTTTAAAAAAAAGGTCTTTCACTTAAAGTTTGGTAAAGAACATAGCGGATATCAGGTACACCAGGAATTCCTGAGGGGGAAAACCAATTTTCTTAAGTCAAATAAACATGTACCTACAAGAATAATAATAATAATAATAATAATAATAATAATAATAATAATAATAATCTTAATATATGATCTGCATTTATAGACAAAATTAGCTATATACATGTAATAATTTATTTACTAAAAGAAAGACATTACTCAGGTAGGCCCAAATTCATATCATCAATTATGGATACAGTTTAGTCATACAATATAAGTTAAATATACTATCTAATGTATACTATAAAAACACAATTTTCACAGTATATTTTTTTTTTTGCATATTGTTATTTTTCACACATTTTCATCTTTTTAAAAAGTAAAATGTGATTTAGACCAGTGAGAAGACGGAAAAATTTCTGCTGTATTGATTTTTAAGGGATGGGGTGCTAAATTAGTTTTAATTGCACAAAAATTATTGGTCGTTATTTGCAGTGCCTTTAATTTTTAAATAAGACATAGTCCACACATGTACCTTGCATGGCAGTGTGAAGAACTGTCATATTTTTCGTAGATGCCTGCCACTTGGGACAGACGAAGAAAAGGATACTGATGATATCCTGTGTGGGGCCCTCCATATTATGGCCCTTTAGGTCCTGTATACCACCATTGGCTATTGGATCCTACCTGTATATAGTAGAGGTGATGATATGTGACTCATGTCCTGCCATCTACTTGTCGCTAGGTTACATGAAATCAGAAGTCCAGAAGTGTTGCATCATCTTGGGCAGGCAGATGATCTCCTATCAACACATCTTACCACTCTGAATTTTGACATGGCATAGAGTGCTGATGCCCTCTCTGATGCCCAGCCAATCCATGGTTCAGAGTATGTTTGTTTATTATGATGACCACATAGACTCCAAGGGAGATTTGAGGTTCAAGCAGTGGTACTGATGCCCCCTATCAGTCTCACACCTTCCTCTCATATAGGTGATGAGGTTGAGGGATGGACTCTGACAAGCTGGAAAATAATGTCTATCACTACTTGCCCCCAAAACTTGTGCCATCTGGCATACAGTGCAAGAAAAGAGGAGCAGTCGAGATGGTCCTGAACAACCAGTCTCCCACATTCTGTTCTTGAATCTTCCTGGTTAAAAAGAAAGGCAGAAAGTTTCACATTATAATTAATCGATCTCCTTTAAACCATTTTCTTCTAGAGGAACCTTTCAGGATGGTGACACTGCTTCGGTGGCATAGCGGTTAATGAAGTCATACCAAAGGCTTACAAAAATGGTACTAACAGCTGCCTCGCTTGGTGCTCATTATTAAGAGGTTAGTGTTAGGACTGGTCTGCCTAGTGTCAGGATAATGTGACTATGTGTGACACGATGCTACATATCTGTGGCATGATGCCCCAGTGCTAGACTTCACTATAAACTACAACACTGCAGACATCGTAGTGATATGACCGATTTTTTTTAAAGCTACGTTAAAAATCCTATCACACACAAGATGGTGGCCTATTTTTCAGAATGCACTTCATTGGTAAGATTGGTGGGGGATCTTTTTTGACATTCAGGATTTCCATTTGCACTTTGTAATATTTCCTCCACACTCCAAATGCCTCTGGTTTTGCTTTGACCAGGAAATTTTTTAATTCAGGGTTCTGCCAAGTCAAAACATCATTGTCTCCTCTCCTTTACTTATTCTTATTGGGAACTTTGAGGGCTTCTGCAGATTTAGTTCCTTTTAAGACATCTTCATATGTGCATTCTATAGTTTATCCTTTTTGTAAGATGAAAATCACACAGATTATCAATAAGCTAGGACCAGACAATTCATCACCATTTGTGCTGGTGGATGAATTGAGAGGGGGTCACCATGCATGTAATTGACCCCATTCCAATCTGTTGGCACATCATATTCCATTTCAGGTGCTCATTTATGGCTACAGGGCTTATTTCTTCAAGGTCATTAGACTATTCATACCTTGACATGAAAGCTGTGTAACTGGGCATTGCCCAGCTGTACATATTCCAAGGTTTCCTAGGAAACTTCAGACAAATGTTCCTAAGAAAAACCCTGGAGTATTGGTTGCTAACTTTCCAAGGTAATAATCCAAGGAAAAAAGTTTTAAAAACCAATGTTCAGGGTTTTTATTGTCAAACGTTAAAGGTTGACCTTAGACTTCCAAGATTTTTTGTAACCAGATGAATTCTCAAAATGTTTGAATACCATGGAGATTTCTAAGGATTCCTTGGACTCCTTGGACATGTCCATGGTTTTCAAACATGTTGAGAATTCCTCTGACATATCATCCGATATATTCTAGGACATATTGTCCAAGGTGTTCTCAGACAAATCATCTGAGGTGTTCTCGGACAAATCATCTAAGGTGTCTTAGGACATATTGTCTGAGGATTCCTTGGGCACCTCTGTGGCAGAAAACATCAGTCCAACAAAAATGAAGCAAATATTATAGAATAAAAGAATACATTTTATTTTTAATTTGTTAAAACAGACAAATCAAATTTTTAAAAATCCAAATATCAAGAATTCCCATAGGATTCCTTTAGTACCAAATTGTCCATTTAATTTTAAAAATCTATTCATCTATGCACATGGTTTCATGATGGTTTTAGCACTTCACTGATTTTCTTGTTGACCATTGCCTCATTGATATTCTGCCATTTCTTTTGGACCAGTTCTGTATAAAAAAGAAATATTGGTTGAAAATATAAATTGTGATGAATTAATAAAGCAAAAAGTATGCATATTAACATAACTGTTATTGGTAGACTTAAATTTACAGATGATGTTCGGAATCCTTTTGTTCTGATGTTGTTGTTGTTTTTGTAGTAGGGTTTAATGCCATTTTTAAGCACATGATAGGTTATACATGGCGGCCAGTATTATTGGTGGAGGAAGAACCCGGGAAAACCCCAGGAAAGAACCACCGACCCACGAGAAGCTACTGGCAAGATTTCTCACATGACTACATTAGCCAAATCTTAGACTCGAACCCACGCAGACAGAGATGAGATGGCAGTGAACCATAATGTAAAGTGCTTTAGACCACTTGGCCACTCAGGGCCCCCCTTTTGTTCTGAAAACAAACCTGAAAACGCTATATTTTTATAAGTGACTGTTCTTTATTTATGTACTTTTCTGGCATTACTGTCTTAGTCTGTTTTGGTGTTGCCATCTTAGTGGTCTATTTTGTTGCCATTCTTTTAGATGATTTTTGGTGGTTTTGGTGATATATATATATATATATATATATATATATATATATATATATATATATATATATATATATACTTTTTAAAACCAATTCTGTAGGGGTTGGGGGTTGGGTGGGGCATGGTTTCATCATTATATATTCAAAGGAGACTTTAATAAAGCACTTTCAATATCAATGTTTTTAAGACAAGCAAGTTTAAGAAGCAGAATTCATTTACAAAATGCATTTGAAGAAAATACATAAATGGAGAAGAAGCTGTTGAAGTTCAGAGTTACCTCCTCCACAGATAAACTGGCCATGCATTTGCAATTGGGAAACTATTTGTGTCCAGAGGAAATATTGAGGGAGGGATTAGTCTTCAGGTATTAGAATTTAGGTGTATAAATTAAGATATTCCAGTATTCAAACACAAGATTGTGTTTTTTACTTGATTATTTTACCACTCACAATATAGGTATAATTTAAAAATTGATATACATTTTTACCTGATCACTGATAGGATAGTTGTGGCTTTGCAAAGCTTAAATGAGGATTACAAATGCTGGATTTTGACTTGGAAAATGTATTTTACAGTACCTTGTTTGTCTACTTTTCATGAATGCTTGAATCGTATATGAACTAATTGCAAATAAAAAGATTTTAGATTGGTTTAAACTCAAACTAATATTATTCAAATTTGAGTCTTCAGGAACTTTGGAGGTCATTTTGTATGTTATTTAAACATCAAAAGCCAACTGTTTTTGTAAAGTTTAATATTTTTAAAATCCCCAAATGTATTATATTGAAGTTTCAGAGATGGAATTAGCATTGTAGAAGCAGACTATAAACCAGAAAACAGAATCAAGTGTTTTGGTGCATTCTTCCCAAATCACTTTGAAAGGGATTAGACTTCCATGCAACTGTGCTATTATCAGCTGTCTTATAAAAAATGATTTTTAAAAATAGCATCATGCCAATCATCCATGCAATTGTTTCAGACTAGGTTGAATATCTATAATTATCATTCTCATAACTAATGTGACAAATAAACAGTGTCATACAATTTGTCAGAATACAGTTTTACACTAATCATCTAATAGTTTATTATCCTTCTAAACTTGTAATTTTAATTATTGTTCCTGTAAAACTAACACACAGACACAAATTTTAAGAAAGATGTCATATGATCCTTTAAGCACTGAAGACTTTACTTTAGAATCAGTTGTTAGAAAATATACTTTTACGGTTGTCATGTGTGGTTAGAAGGGGGATTCCAGCATGTATATAGATTTTGGTTCTTTTTTCTCATTTTGTATCTCCATGTAAATAAGATATGAAACCAAAATCTGTGATCCTGTTTGGCACCATGTTGCCTGAACTGAGATGAAACACTGTAAAACCCATATTAATCAATCAGCATTTAGTAAATGTTTTAATTCAAATCCTAGACTTGTTAGTTGTTTTGGTAATGACAAACAATAATCATTTTAATAAACTGTAAAAATACATTCTGAATAAATATAGAGAAATCTCTTACTTCACAGTTAAAACAGACCAAGTCCATTTCCTAGCTAACAAATTTCTATGTCTACATTTCCAAGATGTGTCCAAGCTTAAAAATGACTAAGTTTTTATTTCTGAGGTTTTTTTCAGCCAAAAATAATTTAAGTTCTAGTGTCCAAGGCTTTGTCCAAAGGTATTTCTTATGTCTTTTTAATGTACAAGATAATGTCCAAGGTTTGCTTACAAAGCCGTGAACAAAATATCAGAATTGTGTGAGGTTTCCCAGGTTTTCCTTGGAAACAATGGAAAAACCTATCACGTCCAAAGTTTTAGGTCAAAATTTCAAGTGTAACCTTGGAAAATGTACAGCAGGGCAACAAATGAATGGTCGATGTGTTATGGATGTCTGTTGAGGCACATATCCCATCTCTTGCATTGACATTTGGCTCTGTCTTTGCTGGGTTACATCTAAGAAGTTAAACTCTGAGTGCATCACATTCCGTAGAAGAATATTTTAGTGGACAGTCCAGGTCAGATAAAATCAGTTCTGACCAAATGGTCTCGTCACTGCACTTAAACAGAGGAGATTCCGGTAGAGCCGTGCAACTACCAGTGCTTCATATTGGCATAGATGGAAAAAGTGAAAATACATATTATTTTTCTAAGAAATTACAATTTCAATATTTTGTAAATATTTAATTGGCTGATATTATGTGATCAAACTTCAAGTATGACCTAGTACATGCCATTTGCATTTCTACTCACATTGCTAAAACAAATCTAACAACCTACATGCCCATTACATTAGAGGTCCAATAGTCACATGATTTCAAGAATAAACACCTTTCCAATGTTGTTGTATAAAATATTTGAAAATATTAAATAAAATTGATCATGTTTGTAGAAAGAACTAAAGCATACTTAATTCTCATCATATGTATTCTAAGAACAGCAAAGTGAAACCCATCACTGCTGCAGCAACCCTAGAGAAAACCAGATTCATCAAGCATGGTGCACATGTCAGCTTGTTAGTCATGTGACGTCAACAAAAACATTGCACTATGTTTCATGATTCTGGCCAGGTCACAGTGAATTCCATCATTCTGATAGCCAGTTGGCGTTATGGGGGGCATAGTGGTCAGCATGCAGGATTCAAATGCTACCACTGGACTTATCTCAGCACTAAGTAACCTACTTTTTCTTAAAGTACCCAACCAGACCAATTGGCTCTGATCCCAACATGTATGTCAAAATATCTTAAATGGGATGACTCAGACTATTTACTGTCAGCTTAATCCATACATGTTTGGTTCATTGTTCACTTTTATTATGTAAATAGTAATGGTGTTTACATGAATTGCATAAAATGTTTATTGTTAGTGTGATGGCTTATGAGTTAAAAACCTCAGCATGGCTCATAATATCACATTTTATATGGTCACCCATAGATAGTTGTAAATCAAAAACAAACTGGTTGCATGGCAAACAAACATTTGGTCATTAATTTGTTTTGAACAAAAAGAAAAAAAAAATCTTTGGAATAATATCTGTGAAGTAGAGATATTGGTTCACTAAGTTTTATTGTGTCATGCTCCAGCAATTGGTCAAATACAACAGCGCCAGAAGGAGAGTTGGCTTACCTCATTCAGATCTCTATGCAATGTTTTGCAGCAGTTGTGTGTGATGAAACTAGCTTCTAGGCTTCCTGACTTGTTAAGCTGCAGTGGCAATGAGGTATGAGGTGGTTTTTTTTTAAATTTGATAACCTTGGGAGTTCCAGCTTAAACTGCAAGTTGTCTGTTTTGACATACTAGGAAGGCAGAATTATACCATTTTAATATACCCGAATCATCAAAGAGATAGGACTTTTTTTTCTTCTGGTGTTGAGTTGCTGTACATTTATCAGTGACTGCACAATGTTGGTGGGAATTCGGGACTTCATTTATATGAAAAGAATAGATTGACTTCAGACAGACTTCATTTACATGAAAAGAATTGATTGACTTCAGACAGACTTCATTTACATGAAAAGAATAGATTGACTTCAGACAGATGTTGATGTTGAGACAATTAACTTTAAAGATCTTGAAAACCTTTTTAAAGTTTTTCAAGGGGCTCCAAGTGGCTGAGTGGTCTACAGTGCTCACTGTTATGGGATATTGCCATCTCACCTCTGTCTGTGTGGGTTTGTCTCCGGTTTGGCCAATGTGGGTATGTAAAAAAGCATGCCAGTAGCTTCTCGTGGGTTGGGTTTTCTTCCCGGGGCTTTTTTGGATTATTCCTTTACCATTTTTACTTGCAACCATGCAAAACCTATCTTGTGCTGAAACATGGCACTAAAACATACAACAACAACAACAACAGTGAGGTCCTGATTGAAAAGTTATCTGTAAAGATGACAGTTAACTGTTATATCCATGATTCATGCCAGGTGCATGAGTGGAAAGCATTAAACTAATAATTTTCCACTCTGTGGGAGGATGTATTCCCTTTTAATAGATGGTGGATATTTTTGCATGAAAAACAAAGCTATGTAATTGTGACAGGTAAGTATTACATAATTAAAATTAGTTTTACCCCATAATGGACTACATTTTAAAGATGAAGGTAACAAAACAAAATTTGTAAAATATTTGAGTTTTGTTTTGTACTTTATACTGTTTGATCAAGTTATGCTTTTTTTATCACAGAAAGACATGTTTGTTAGATCGATACTTTATAAGAAAATTTTCTCTTGATATAATAAATGAGGCTTGTGATATCAGAGAGCTAGGTGGTTTACCATTTTATCTTAATTTAGCAAATGAATATTTAGTCATAAATGTATATGAATATTCTGTCTGTTTTTTTTTTTCAGATGAAGTTCCATACTGCCCTGACCTTTGACCCAGACTGAGACAGAATTTATTCAAAGGACTTTTGGGAGTTGAATAGTTTAAATTGAGAAGAAGACTAGCAACATGAGTTCAAAAAAAACTAAAAACAAATTAGGGAAGTTGAGTTGGTTCAGGAGGAGCACAACTGATGTAAGTATAAATTTGAGAAAATTGGAAAACTATATGAACTCTAAAGCTGTATCGATTATACAAAATTGAAAATTTTCAATAATAGCACTTCAGATTAATTATCCAGGACATAAAGTTGTTGTTTCTCATTCTTAATAATGCTATAAACCTATGCAAAAAATACAAATTGCAGGCAATTTACCGTTTGGTTTATGTTTCATGATTTTCACAAGGTGAGGCAAGTTGTATATTTCAATCCATTTTTTCTTTAGCTGCATTTAAATACAGCATGATATTTTTGTTTTCATGAAGCTTATATCTAGGTCTTTTGCCAGAGTTTAGACCTGAGTAGACTCTATTACAGTATTTGAACTTCCATAATATTTATGTAACTGAGGCTATGTATGTAGCCAGTGACATGTTTCTGCAAAGGTCAACTAGGCCCAAGCATAGGGCAGCAAATTTTACCTGTAGTGAAATTTCTGTGGCATTGAAGAAAACCCCCATTGCTGAAATAAATAAAAATAAGTAGTGACACAACACTAATAAGCAGTTATTGAAAATAAAATTCATGATTTGAAGCCCCACTCTTCATTTAATTGTTCACGATGTCGTGTTCATGGAACACAGGAGTGTCACCTCCAAATGGCCAAAAATATAAATATATATGGCTGTATTTAACATATTTTTACCCAGTATTATAGCTGAGAATTAATATGAAAAAGTTTGAATGTTGCTCACATTTAATTTAGCCTATTGTATTATAAGGCTCAGAATTGGTTTCTTTTGAATTCTTTCTTTATTAATAAATGCAATAAAATGAAAATGTTTAGAAATGTCTTGAAAGAAAGAATTTTCTTCATTAGATCCGATCTTTTCAGGTTTATTATAATAAATTGTTGTTTGAAAGTTTTTGTAACAGATACAATGTATTTTTTATCTCATCAGGTAGATAGAAGTGTATACTATTAACACTTTACAATGCACAAAATACTACTTCCATCATCAGGTGGGGACCAGCCTTCCGAGATATTTTTGGTGCTTACCTACATTGCTCTCCTAAGGTGTGCCAACTAAGTTGACCAGACTGAGCCTGAAACCAATAATGTTTTCTTTGCTTCTCTCTCTTCCGCCATTTCTAATGAGAAAGTTCATTGGGCTGTTTGCCAACCTTGATGACTTCATTTCTGCAGCTGCATACTGTAATTTTCATGACTCCCATGGCGTACCTTTTGTGTTACAAAGCCATGGCATCCAATTAACACTGGCAGATTCAAAGCCTTCCATCCATTTCCTGGCACTCATGGATGATACTTGGCCAATTTCATCTGATGGGTCTCCTCCATTCTGACATCCCATGGTGCTGTCATTTCCAACAATACCTGTTTGGTACCTCCTGACCACAGTACAAAATCAGGTCTGAAGTTGGATTACAGATGTCTCCTGAGAACCTTGCTGCCCTTATACATTTGTCTGCATTTTTTAATCCTGTGATGTTGTCAGGATGCCTCTTGCTTCAATGTTTTGTCTTTATGTCTCACTGCTTCTCACAAAGATGATGAAATTGGGACCATTTTTTACTTAATGTTTCTTTCTCTTTACTATATCCACACTGGCAGCAGTCTCGGTATTGCTTGGTATTGGTATCAATGATAATGACTGTCAGAGCATCATTGCAGGATGACAGCACATGCTATAAAATTGCAAGTCTCCGACTGGCACAGAATTAGGTATTTTACCCTGAATATTACTCTCTATTCTATGGATTTAAACAAGATCAATTTATAACCGACACACTGGTCGTTTTGGATCTCGTCAATGAGTGCATGTTCTCCATTGTGTTCTTTAAGCCATAGGGCTGATGAGTAGAGCTATCTAGAGTTGTCTATATGTATGTACGAATGTCTGTACATGTGGTGGAGCCAGGACTGTAGACGTAGCTAATACAAGTGTGATGTATGCTGTCTGTACATGTGTATATGTATGACTGTACATGTGGTGGATCCATGAAGGGTGCAAGCAGCCAATACAAGTGTGGGTCAACCCAAGGACTCTGTGAAACTGTGCGGTTTATCAGTTTATGAATCATACGACTGTACAAGGGTCAAGAAGCATATGTTTGTTTCCAATTGTTGTTTCAATTGGATACATTTTCATATACAAGAGATTATTTTGAATCTTAGTTGTATTCCAGGAAATTGTGAATCTCACAGTGCAGAACATTTGAAACATATTTTGAATACCTTGAAATTGTTTGAATCTTAATTGTAGTCCATACGTGAAATTATGGGAATATCTTACAGTGCATACTATTATTTGAAACTTATATGAAATCCATGAGGTTTCTTGAATCTGTATTTCAGATTAATATAATATTTTTGGTTTATTTTCAATGTGTGTATGTATAGAGTGATTGGATCAGTCGTATGTTGAGAGCATATGAGAATCATTATATTTATACGTCATATATTTTTCTGTACTCATTAAGTTCATAAATTTCCATCTTACACACATTGTGGTTGAGTTATTCATTTAGTCCAAAACCCACTCGCTTTCTATTCTGTGACACCCACAGTGTTTACAGTTTGGGTTATCAGTTAGTCTCCTTATCTTTAGACTTTATGGTGTAAGGAGAACATCATACTGGTAGAGGAAGCTGATTTTTTTGGCATTAACTCTTGTGATGTCAGTCAAAGATGGTTTCCAGGACCTCCCAGCTTCCTAGCATAGCCAGTCCCCATGATTCCTCATGACAGCTTTGTCTAAATCATGTAATCCATGATCATATATGTTGTTTTGTTTGTGGTATTATACTAATGTACTTTATTGTGAGGATCCACTGTACTAAATTTAAGTGTCATTTAGATTTGTTTCCCCCAGAAAATGATCCCTAGGATAATTGGTATTATTTTGTCAGTATCAGTAGTAATGAAGGGTACCATTGATGTAAAACAACAGTGTCAGTATGCTGTTTAAATATTTTTGAATGTTAGATAACTTCTGCATCAGTTGCTGTGTTCAATTGAAACTTGATTGTGGAGTTCCTGTTGTAGTTTAAATACTATGTAGATTCATATCACACTACATAAATTTCATTATCTAACACCAGGGTTCACTGGTACACAAAAAGTGGTATAAAGTACACTTACTGTTAATGTTTGGAAGAATGAACCAGCTCAGTCCTTGGTCGATTCCAAATGATTATTTTGATGAAAAGACTAATTACACTTTGAAAAAAAGACTAATTATACATGCATGTGATTTTAGTAGCAGCATTACATTACCAATTGCTATTATTTAGATTATTGCTTTTTTGGGTCAAAGATCCCATTTGTTTGTGTCAATTTATCATCCAAGAGTGGATAATTGTCAACTGTATATTCATGTAACTACTATGCAGATGCAGAAAAATAGTCATCTTTTTCAATGGCATGATGATAGTTCTGTCATTAAAATCATGATCAGAAAAAAATTTCTGTTGCATGTTTAAACCACGTTTGGTTCTTCTTTTTCAGCTATATTTCATCTAGTGTTCAGCTATATTTCATCTAGTGTTCAGCTATATTTCATCTAGTGTTCAGCTATATTTCATCTAGTGTTCAGCTATATTTCATCTAGTGTTCAGCTATATTTCATCTAGTGTTACAATCATCTGTTTTCTGCTCTTATGTCAGTAACCCCTGCTGTTTTTAAATAAATATTTTGGAATTGTCATTTTGGGTTATAACATTGTATCCCTCCCTTTAGAAATCAGGGTACATTTTTGTATTTATTGAAATAATACAGTTGATGAATGGGCAAGTCTTATCCGATGAGTTATTATGAACTAAAGTCCAACCCCAAATATTTGTTATTCAAAAACCCATTTAATGAATTATTGCTGAAAAATCATTTTGTTATAATTATTGTTTTCTTTCAGGCAGAACTATAGGTCTTAATGATCCTATGTACATAGGAAGGGAGAGTACTGCATTAGAAATGGTCAGAAGTGGTTGCATGTGGTAGGGAGGGGTTATATCATCAGCCTAAAGTTGAGAACAGTATAAAGATTTTTTTTATTGAATTGTAAAATAATAAAAATTAATATAAATACATGTATAAAAATAAATAAATTAAAAATTAAAATAAATAAGAGCTATATTTATTATGTACAACTCATTATCTGTAATATAGTAAATTGAATTAGAGTATGGGAGAAAGTATCAGGTGTGGTGGGAGACAACAAATACAATCTTTTTTTTTGAATAAATCTGTTATTCTTTATTTGATATTGTAATGTACAATTTATTAAGATTAAAGATGTATTAACTTTACATTTTGCATTTCTCTCACTTTGAACTCTGGTCCCATATGTACTTCTTAGTTGTCTGACCAACAATGACAGCACACCCATATTTATAATCTTCCCAGGACACCACATGACTTATTCAACCAATCACTGCAGACACAGCAAACCATGGCACCAAGCAATGCCTTGTATAGTGTACCATGTACTGCATTGTAAACAATATAGTTTGCATTGTATACAATGTCAACATTATAAATACATAAAATATAAAGCAATAAATATTTTAGCAAAGCAGGGCTTGTCTATGAAATATATAAGAAAATCCTATGAGTTCAAATTTATGTGAACCTAAACAATATGATGATAATTTAAATCTCGAACAATTGAATTAATTCATGTAGATGCAGAGTATGTACTTGATACAGACAACATCTATTGTTGCATGAAAGCATAACTTGCATGCATATACACAACCATATTACATCCATATTATCATTAAAACATACAAATTACTTATCAGTGCCCTGGAGAGAATTATTGCAAATACAAAACTCTCATGTTAAACCAATATGGTGGTCATCATTATTCAAGGTGGGTACATGGATGCATCCTTCATGCTTATGTATTGATTATTTGCATAAATTACGCTTAGCATAAGAATAAGTACACTGAAAATATAACAACAAACTTGTACCTCAAAAATAGGTAACTCATGCCTGGATTAGCTGATAGTTTGACAGTCAGTAGGAATCAGAGATAATTATAAGTGCTCTACTTAATAAGTTAATATTCATTTAATATGTATTTATAAAAATTATATTTATAAAAGCAAAAGACTGAAAAAAGTATCAGTCATTGCAACTCCGGCCATGCTCATTACAGAACATTTGTTTCAGAAATGAACAATATCGGAACAATCTCTTGGGAATCATGCCCTCATTTAGAACCCTTGGGCTTAAACCCAGACTGCCTTACATGTTTAAAGTGCCCAGAGAGCAAAAATAAAGTCACTGCACATGTATTTTGATCCATCCTGCTATTCAGGTGGATCACAGCATAAGTGTGTTGCAATCTCCATATAAGAAGATGGAGCCACCACACACAAGTGTTAATCTCTCCAGATATGGAGGTAGATCACACAGCACAAGCAAGTTGCTCCATCCTATTAGAAGTTGCAGCAGTGCACAGACATGTTGCTCTCTCCAGATATGGTGGTAAAGTAGAACCTGTCTTGAAAGACCACCCTTTCTGCCATATAATTATGGTCTCTCAAGACAGGTGGTCTCTCATAACAGGTCACAATTCTATATAATCATTAAATTCTTGCCTTGATAACATGCTGCCGTCAACAGAGTGTGTGAATCGCCTCCCTGAATTACAACCAATCCCCAAATCAGAGTAAGCTGATGATGATTATGGCTTCTCAGTCCTCATTGACTCTAACGAGTATGAAGTAAAAGCAGTGAGATTTCCTTTCCAAACCTCACACTCTACTCTTTTTTTTTTTTTTAATTACACTAATATCAGTGAAATTCTTACCTTACAGGCTGCAGTTAAATGGAAATTTTAATCTCTTTCTCTCCGTTGTCAGCTACAGATTTTTGGTCAAAAAAAATGGTTACCTTTGGTGACTCCATCACCTATAGAGGGTCCCAGTCTGTCAAATCTGTGCTGTAGATGAGAAAGATACCAGTTTTGGGCACTGCGTTCCTTGATGTTTGAAAAATGTGGCAGCATCATTAGAGCTATCTCATTCAATCTTCCTTGGGAGATGTCATGAAGGAAGTATTTTGTGATCCCATGCTACTTTGTCTTCCTAATTCTGTTCATTAGCACAGCAAGTGAAGGAACTTTTTCTTTGAGTCCCATATTTGCTCAATGTCTGCCCCAGAGAGACACCAACAAATTGTAAAGTTTGTTGGTCTACAGAGTGTACACAGATATCCACATATCCATGCACTGATATATCTTTACACATGATACACCTACAAAGTATACACAAATAGGCAAATTCCTATTAACTAATGCTGCATTATACAAAGTTTATAATTCATACATCTGGAATTCTGGAAAAATTCTTAAATTTAAAATTTGCTTTTCCAGGCCTTGAAAAGGTCTAGAAAAGTTTCAGAATGACTAAGAAGTCTGGGACAAGTCTTAAATTTTCATTGTTCTGGAAACCAAAAACATAACTGCTCTTTTTGGAGCTCTTTGGGCATTACTATGAATGCAAAATCTCAGGGTGCTTATTGCTGATAAATTCACTGGAGAAAGCCACACCATTTTGACTGCTGACTTGTTGAGGATTAATGAACATTCTCCACTTCATGAATTATTTCATTAATTAAATTTTTCAGTTGCACTAGTGAGAATTCATTGTAATTTCATTGGATTTTATTTTTGGGGCATTCTTGGACTGATCTTTTTGTGTGCCAGTGTGGACCTGATATTCAAAGAATGCCTGGACATTGCGTTTACAACCCTCAGTGGGAAGAAGCTGATGATTGCTATGCCTGGATAGGGCCTTGCCAACTTTAGATTAAAGAATCCTGTATTACATATATTGGAACTCTACATTATTATATTTTATTGTGGACTGTAAACAATAGATTGCAAGATTTTGCTAAGGTAAATAAAATCTTATAGGTTAGTGTTATATGTTTAATTTAAGCTCTAATAAACAGTAGCACAAAAAAGTGATTTGCTTTATTTCCCTGGAAAAGAGTGTAAAAATGGGAAAAGAACTTAGTTTTTAGAATCAAATCCAAATATAACCCAGGAATAATCCATGAATGAAATTACAAAAGTCCTAGTAATGAAATGTTCTAATAGATTCAAGTTCGAGTCCTGTTGGAAAATCTAAGATGGAAGACAAATAAGCACATGCTGAAGTCTGTTTTGTGCTTATTTACAGTCCCTTGAAGAAACAATATTTAACAATCCTGTGTTGGAAATACAAATAAGACTTTGACAAACTGTCTTTGTCCAAGAATTCTGCATGAGAACATCAAATATTTCCAGAAATATGAATTAATCCTTTTAAATCCACAATAGGTAATACAGAGTTTTTATAAATTATAAGATTGACATGATTTAGTGATATAGATGATGGCAATGTACAATGTGCCAAGTCATATATATGAGCTACATGTATTGTGTACAATGTGCCAAGCCATACATAATTGAGCTACATGTATTATGTACAATTTTTTCCCATACTTTTAAGAAATAACTTATTTTCATGTTCAAGAAAATACATCTCCATGAAATTTCAGGAGCCACACTACGACCGTGTGATATCTTAATTTATGTTATAACAGAGCATGCTATAGCCGGGTCACACTGTAGAAGCAATTGCTACATCCCATTTGATTTCTTGGCAGTCAAGATCATAACATATTCTTGTCTGTGGCATCTTCGACTTGCATTTGGGTGGTGCCTTTGCCTAGGTCTTCTTGGGCCATAGCTGCCTCATCGTGGTCCACATAGTGGGAAAGCAACTGTTCAATGACATCCTGACTTCTGATCCCACCATTGCCACAGTGGTTTACATAACGTTTTTCACTTTCTGCAGTTTGAGGTGTTGGTTAGTTCAAAGCCCACTGTGTGGTCTTCCTGTTTAGCCTGTCGGTGTAGTAGAGAAAACAAATATGTATATTTATGTAAACTATTTAATGGGCTATTCACAGTAGGTAGTATAAATGTTTGATGTTGAAAATGATGATGATATTAAAGATAAGACAGATTAACAACAGTATCTTGTATATAGTTTTAAAGGAAATAAATATTTTATTCTTAAACTTGGATGATCCTTTATACCTAAAGTACTTGTATTTCACACTTGTATTTCACACTTGTATTTCACACTTGTACTTTGTTGCAAAGGTTGAAAGCAATTGTGAGTATGATGTAGCAATCATTTACAAAACAACTTCTAGACAAATCATTATTGGGCTATTAAAGGTTTACCAAAGTTTAACATAGAAATCTCATATTTTTATATCTGAAGCACTCTGAGTACAGTGAAATAGTATCAGCATGTATTCTGTGAAGTCTGCTTTGATGATATTTTAGAATTTGGTTTAGTGTAGGGTAACAATTGTGTGTAGCAGAAGTGTTGTTTGTTTGTTTGTTTGTTTGCTCTCGCTGTTAATTTTCCATGTTGTGTAGTACACAACAACAGCTACCATACTTATATAATTTGTGTAGTCTCCACTTTTCGTTATTGGCAAAATTGCAGACACATCAATCAGTTCACCACATGGTTACCATATTCAGAAAGTAGGTGCAGGGATTCCAGCTAATACACGTACCTACCTCATAATAACACCAATCACTGTCAAGACACTTCAACAGAACCCATCTGTACAATGTATTGAGATTGTTACTAAGCAAAGATGACCACTGTAGACATTTGGATGTTATATTCAGTTTCTGTTCAAACATTTCAGCTGTCTGAATGGAATGAGCATGATGCCAAACTATTGAAGGCTGTGGAAAATGGAGATTTGGCCAAAATGAACAAGGTTCTCAAGAACAAGAAGGTTCAGCCTTCCAAACTGGGTCCCAAAGGGCTTTCTGTGTAAGTTTTTTGTTGAATTATACAAATATTCTTCCTTATTGTGAATTAATTTATTTCATCAAATTTTTTTATGGTTCTGAACTGTTTGCTTGGGAAAATAAGGAGTGCAAAGTGTATGCACCTGGCTCTGGAGCCAGTACGGAAATACTGTTATATTCTTGCTCTCTTGTTGTGCTTTGAGAATATTTGTAGACAGTATTTAAAATATATGCATTTTATTTCTTGAGGTTATTTTGTAAACTGTTTATAATAATAGGACATTAGATCCGTATTTTACAGGATTCTAAAGCGCTCTCTGTTGCGGATCACTGCCGTCTCACCTTTGTCTACGTGTCCTATGAAGCTTGCATTTACTTATCATGCCATCTCATTATGTTATATTTATGATTTCAGAAATGGATTTCTCTTATATGGCATGAAATGGAAATGCATTTACCAAAGTTAGGTCTTCCATTTTTTAGACTATTACTGTAAACAGAGAGAACAAGAGCTTTTGTATCTTGTCTTATTAAATATATATTTTCTGGTATATGTTCCAGTGGCATAATTGGTTTGACCATTTTTTCTTGTAAGCCAAGTCTTATCAAAGACTTATAAACATAAATGGTACTTGCAGCTTGGCACTCAGCAATAAGATGTTAGTGTTAAAATTGGTCAGCCTGGTGTCAGGATAATGTTGTCTGGGTGTTGTTTATGGGCTTTAACCAACAGCAACTGTTGAACTGGTTGTGGCCGAAGCATGACCATGACAGTCATATTTTATTAGTGGGAATTATTGTTGGAGCTATATCGATAGTAACTGGCATCTCAGTTAGTGCTAGCAAAATAATTTTGATAGAATTACATTGATGAATATATATATATATATATATATATATATATATATATATATATATATATATATATATATATATATATATATATATATATGTTTATTTAAAATTTCTTGCAGCAGCACAAAGCAGTGTTGATGTATTATTTAACTTTGGCTCAGTGGCTTTCATGGATAGAATAATTAGCCAAATTCAGGACTCTGTTAAGGAAATAGAAAGCCACAGATAACTCTGAATACAGATACAATATTTTCCGGCCTATAAGCCACAGATTTACAGGCAGTGAAAGTCAAGTAATTTTCTTTTAAATTATGAAAGTATATAAATAACAGAACTTTGCATTGTATTTGTCATAACATAATTTCATTTAATTATGTTGGTTGTAGTAGTTAAGTAGAAGTTTTTGTCAGTTACTGATATAGGTCATAGTCTTCTATCCTACACCCCCATCCCCCTCAGTTATAGATCACTTGGAAGTCACATATATGTAACTTAAAAATGACCTATTCGCTCACATTTCAGTTATAAAGTGAAGCATACAGTATTTTCAGGCCTATAAGTTGATTTGGAATATATATAAGTAGAATTCACCAATTATGTAAATTTTCAATCCTTTGTCCATATATAAGTCAATTCGGAGTATAAGATGAGGCCAGGTCAATATCTTAGCTTCGTATTTTACACCTGTAATGGTCTCGTATAATATTCCATATTACTGGCAATCATAAAATTGCATTACCGATGCTAACATGCTTGTGATTTTACTTCTGAACAAATCACTGCTATATTCTGTTATCAATTGACACAGCTGAATAAACAGTCCATGCTTTTTTTATTATAATTGAAAGTACATCCATGCTGTAGTTCATTTTATTACCTGTAGCTATGAAAATAACTTATATAAACTTTAATGACACACTCTTTATACAATTCGATTCGGAGTATAAGATGAAGACCTGACTTTCAAGTAAAAAAGTTTCGGCTTATAGGCCGGAAAATATGGTACTTCATTAATAAGTGAAATGAATAATTTGCATATAATCTCATAATCCTTCATAAATATGTCACTTGTAAGCCCTTTATAAGTAATGAATATAAGTCACCTGTATGACACATATCGTTTGTTTCCTTAATAGCTGGACAGCAGCATAGTGTTTTGAACTCTTCAGTTTTGGAAGTAAAACACATCATGTAGTAAATAGAGGATCTCAAATGGGTAACGATTTAATATTGAATTCATTCAACAAGTTTACTAATTTCCAGATTTTGCAAACCTTGGCGAGCAAAAGCTGGACATTATTTAGCGAATTTCATTACCCATTTGAGATTCTATTTATTACAGTTCTTATTTCAGTGGAAAATATTTAGATAGAAATAAAAACAAATAGTTTTGTTCATCCTGACCGACGGTGCACCTTTCATTTATTGTGTATAAAATATAGTCCCAAACAAAGTTAAACTAGTAAAAGTAGATTGTACTATTTTACCAAGTATGAATCAAAGAAAAAGCTTCCATCCAAATAAACAGTACATTTTATGATGACATCATTTTTAAAATTAGAATGATCAATGCAATGTGATGCCACACTGTTTGATACAGTAAACAGTAGGCCCAGAGTAATGTTTATCGTAAACATTACATTGTTGCGATTTTTATGCGAAATAGGATTACTGGATGCAGAAATTCCCACATTTAATGCAATGCATTTGTGACCGGATATTTGCAGTATTTGACTGGAACAATAGACTGTACAGAAGACGTAAACAAATTTCTTTTCGAGTCAGATTTGCACCCCATATATACTGCATGAAGATGCTATGGTTGGATAAAGTTCTGTCAGTTAGGAGACCCATTTATGTCCAAATTCTTCTGTGAACAGAGTTGAGTTTATTTACTTCTGTAAGTTAACATTTAAACCACACTTGCAGATATTTTGGATTCTATATCTATGTTACAGATATACCACTCCCTTCCCCTACCCTGCCATCAAATAAGTATTACTGTTGGTTTTACTTCTTACTGTTGTTCTTGTCTTGTAGTTTTATGCCTTTTTCTCATTATGTTATTGTTATACATGACATAAAAAAACCTGTGGGGGTAACATGACCATATTCAGACAGTCAAGACAATTTTTCCTCAAATTCCTTTCGTTAATCAAGTTAAAAAATGGCAGCCCAGACATTCCAGAAGGCTGGGTTGAAAACATTTGCCCACAATCCCAACCAATCAGTAAAGAGGATACTGCACGATAATTTCATGGGCTTATTTGGACCAATCAGAATCACATAAAGTGATATTTTAATGCATGGTAATATCATATATATAAAACTACACAGTGTAGGATAACTATACCTATGTTATAAATGCATATCTGTAAATGATAGAACTGTGGTATCATTATTGTGACTTAAAACAGTTATGTATTTAAAATAAGCTGATTTACATAGAAAGGTGTATTGGGTTAATGACCTGTTCAGCTAGATCAAGTCAGCTGCCTCAAGCATGATGGCAATCTAGGTCAAGAAAGCAAATCATGTATCAGGCCAGTGATATAATGATCTAGGTCATGAAAGCATGCCATGTGTCAGGCCAATGACATGATGATCAAGGTAAGCATGCCATGTATCAGGCCGATGACATGATGAACTAGATCATGAAAGCATGCCATGTATCAGGCCATTGAAATGATGATCTAGGTCATGAAAGCAAGCCATGTGTCAGGCCAATGACATGATGATCTAGGTAAGCATGCCATGTATCAGGCCGATGACATGATGAACTAGATCATGAAAGCATGCCATGTAACAGGTCATTGAAATGATGATCTAGGTCATGAAAGCAAGCCATGTATCAGGCCAATGACATGATGAACTAAATCATGAAAGCAAGCCATGTATCAGGCCAATGACAATTTGAACTAGATCATGAAAGTAAGAATTTGAACTAGATCATGAAAGTAAGACATGTATCAGGCTAATGACATGATGATCTAGGTCATGAAAGCATGTCAAATATGAGGCCAATGCCATGATGATCTAGGTCATGAAAGCATGCCATGTATCAGGCCAATGCCATGATGATCTAGGTCATGAAAGCTAGCCATGTATCAGGCCAATGACAATGGTGAACTAGATCATGAAAGCAAGCGATGTATCAGGCCAGTGACAATGGTGAACTAGATCATGAAAGTAAGCCATGTATCAGGCTAATGACATGATGATCTAGGTCATGAAAGCATGTCATGTATCAGGCCAGTGACATGATGATCTAGGTCATGAAAGCATGCCATGTATCAGGCCAATGACAATGGTAAACTAGATCATGATGCAAAAGGTTTATAAGTTTACACACCATGGACTAAATTATGATGAAAATAACATCATGATGTTCAGTTAAATTTCACCACATTTATCTGAGAAGAAAAAATTGAAAACAGAAAAAATGGAATTGTAAAGAATGATTTTAATAATAGATCAGAAGTGGAGTAAATATTTGATAAATTATATTTGGATAATCAGAGAAAGAAACATCTAATAGTATCATCTATAACAAGTTTTTGCTTGTAATGATTTGGCCATTGCCAGTAAGTACTTTTATTGTTTGAATGTATGGGTAATAATATTTGTATACAATTTTGTTGTCTCACTGAAATAAAAATGTTGCGTATGAAAATGACGAGATTTTTTTTTGTGCTCTAGCAAACGAAAATGATATGTAGTCTCGTTGTTTTAATACTGCATGTACATATATCACTTAATTGTTGTCCTATATTCCATACAGCTTCCATGTTGCTTGCAGCCAGGGACAAATTCCAGTAATAGACTTACTCCTGTCACATGGTGCTGAGGTCAACACACTGTCCATACAGGGTGAGTATATAATGTTTGAACACTTGAATGACTGAAATTATCACATCACAATTTTTGACTTTTTTTCTTACAGAAGTGCCTAGTTAAATGAGGTTCATTAGTGCACAGTCTCCTTTCTTTTAATGTAAACTATAATACGTGGCCCAGACAGACTGGAGTTGGCAGCAGTGTTGTTCCTAGACCACTAGTTGGGCTCAGGGTGCTTGTTGCCAGTCAGGTCAAGTTTTAGTAGCCTGTAAGGGCAGGGTGCAGATCGCTTGTCTGGGAATTTTATGTACAGTAAAGTCTCCTATGAGTCTTTTTTTAAAAATGAATTCCATTGTTGAATTTAGGAATTTAAGATAATATTTGCACTGCATGTTGATATTAGGCATAGACATTGCCAATTAAATTGATACCAAAAATTGAATGTCTAGAATGTTATAATATGTAATATAAAAAAACTTTGGACAGCTGCCTCTAGAGATAGCAGATATCATGCTGAAAATAAATTAGCTGAATCAGCAAATATCAAAGATAATATTTTCAAGCCACACTGTCTTCAGTAATCTCTTGTCAGTTCTACAATCAAGCTTGTGCATATTGATTGTCTGCAGGTTTTTTCATAGAGTAATATCTTTTATTGATTTACAGATAAAGAAAGAGAAATTGTTTTATCAGTAAATAGTGTAGCTTATATTATCCATTAGTTGCAAATATTAGTGTTTTGATGAATTGGGTATTGAAAAGTAGTAGAGCTGATAGACCAGGTTAGAGACTGCAGATAGAGATTGAGTAAAGACATAACTTGTTAACCCATTGTACCATGTTGACATGTCTTGAGGTTGTACCCAAACTCTGAGCTCTGTAATGTCAACATCATTTATGACACACCAGAGTGAGTGGTATTACAGAAAAGGAGAAAGTGTAGTTCTGCAATGGTACCAGATAATATAGACTTGTTATTCAGGGTTAAAAAATTATGTATGTTTAATTTATATTGTGTTTTAGTTTTTTCCTCCATGAATATACAGTGTATAATTGTATTTTGGACCCTGTCCAGAATCAGGTTTATTGTGTACATGACCATTGACTGTTATTTTGGTAAAAAAATAATATATAGTAAATATATCTCTATGAATGTGGGTTTAATATTATGATCATTATCAAGAAAAGTAAACATGTTTATTTGTGTCATGGTCTAGATCATTGGCAGGGATTTACAAATCTACTTGACTGACTCCTAGGACAAACTTGGAATTGGTTTTATCAATGCAGTTGAGAATTGCTAGCAATGGAAATGAATCTATTTTGGTCACTGTTTTGTCTATCTATAGTCTCTGCACATGTGGAAAGTATTATCTGGTTTTGTTACAAGAATACATATTGGACTACTGTACTTTTACTTGGTTGTATGAAATAACTCAAGCAAATACAGAATTCTTTTTTTCAAACACTTCTGTTTGAGAAGGTTCATTCTGTACAAGATGTTGTTTCACAGGTATGGAGTCTATAATTTCATTGTCATGGTAGATTTTATTTCTTCATTTAGGTACATTTGGAAACAAGTGACTCATATTCAAGTGATAGCTGTTTTAGTTAATTTTGTTATTGTTGCTGCAGGTATGACAGTTCTGGTCCAGATTATTCAATATTTCTGAATTTTGAAGATTGGTGTTTTGCCAAAATTACTAGTCCAATTGCATTCCAACATTTAACTCCACTGTGAGAGACAGGTACAACTTAACTGATTGTTTGTTTAACCTGGCTATCTCTATCAACATACCTGTACTCCTTTAATATATTTTACTCATTTTCTTTCTAACTTTGTAAAGATTATAATCCCTAATCTGTAAACAAAATTAAGAACGAGCAAGAGAGACAGTACTCTATGTGGCCAGACTTACCGGTAAAAGTTATCTCCATTTATCTCTTGTACCTCAGTATTTTTTTTATTATACGTGAATGTGAATTGCTTGATGTCTCATTCAGGCATAACTTGCTGGAAAATTCCAGAGAAAATTTGTCCCTTGATCTGATTGGACAGATTTGGGAAGGCCAAACTGAGTAAACATCAACTTTAGCTAAGCTTTTATTATTTTATTAGTTTTAATAGTCCTCAAAGGAAATGCCTTTGGGAATCTTGTAAACTCCCACATTATGGTTAGGAAGTATTGGTTGACTGACTTGGTCTTGTGTAAGGGACCAACAGTCTATAATTATTCTGCTAAATGGTTCCTCAAAGGAATTTCCTCTAGGAATCTTGTTGCTGCACACATTATGGTCAACAAGTATTGGTTGCCTGCTTTGGTCTTAAAAAGGAAGGACATACTCTGCCTCTGCCATTTTTTTTCTAAATGGTTTGTCAAATACAGGAATAAGTTGCAAATGAGCCTTAGATATCTTCTGATTGGATTTTCCTGCCATTTGACAATTGCAACAAGATTTACAGTATTTGCAACCATCACTTCTAATTTTTGGCCCTTAGAAATTATTCCAATTTTGTGATTAGTCTTATTGATCTCTAAATGACCAGTCAAATGAGTTTCATGTGCTAAACTTAAAGTTTTCTGTCTATACAACTTTGGAGCCACAGTTTGATTGTTCACTGACCACTCATCGGCAGCAGGTACCTCAGGTGGTCTCCGTTTTCTCATAAGGAACCCTTTTTAAACAAAATGACAAGCAGGTACCAGAGAAGTATCTATTTCACTGCTTCAGTTTCACTAATGGCCCATTGATACAAACAGGAGATCTCAGGATCTTTTTCCTGTTTGATGACAAGTGATTGTCTTTTATCACCCTGATTAGAATAAAGAAAATGAGTAGTAAAATGAGGAACACTGTCATCAGTACCTTTTGATTGATCTAGATGAGAAACAAAAGTGACCTCAAAAGTCTGACATGTGTCAGCGTAAGGAATGCTTTCCTGATCAACATCATTCTGAAGAGATTTCTTTGTGATAGCTCTAGTAACAGCACAAGCTGGGTATAAATCAGGGATTTCTTCTTCAATTGGATCAACTTTCTGATCCAAGTAAGGTTTGTCAGTTACAAATTGATTAATTGCAACCTTATATCCAGCTAGGTCATTGCCTAGTAATAAATGAATACCCTCAATGGGTCAAGACTACACTGTTCCGATTGTCTCATATCCTGACACTAAGTCTAATAACAAATTTACACAGTGGAGAGGACCATTAAAAATGCCACCCTCTACTCCCAGATTAAGAACATTATCGTTTGACGAAGCATTCTTGGAAAAAGGCAAAGTACCTTATAATAAAAGTGAGAGAAGCTCCCGTGTCCCGAAAATGTTAATAGGGAAAGGATTGGCATACTCACTAATGAGTTATATCTAACTGTTTGACATGATTGGTTTATGATTCTTCATAATAAAATCAGACTGGGGTTTGTTTGATAATAAATAACTGTGACTTGACCTCTTAGAAATAAAAGCATTTGGAGAGTTGCTTATTTTTAATTTGTAGTCATCAGAAATAACTTGCCCTTCTTGCCCTTCCTTGTAAAAAGAGCATTTTCTAAAGCTTCAGCCTTATGTTCATCATGGTAAGTATTAATGTCACTATGGACAGTTCTTGAAATTTTCAATTATTATGAGTTATCTGAGATTTTCATAATCTTAACCAACTTTCTTGGTTAAGCAACACCTATCACATAATTGCTCTTTTTAAAATTCAATATTCATCTGTCCAGTTTTTCTTTAATGGTTTCTGTTTGTTCATAAGCCTCAGGTTTCAACTCTGAACCCTTAGATACATTCGTGAACCAGATCATAATCAGCTCTTTGCTGTACTGATGTCTAGATCATCATGTCATTGGCCAATACATGCTTTGCTTCATGATCTAGTTCATCATATCATTGGCCCGATACATGCTTTGCTTCATGATCTAGTTCATCATGTCATGGGCCTGATACATGCTTTGCTTCATGATCTAGTTCATCATGTCATTGGCCCGATACATGCTTTGCTACATGATCTAGTTCATCATGTCATGGGCCTGATACATGCTTTGCTTCATGATCTAGTTCATCATGTCATGGGCTTGATACATGCTTTGCTTCATGTCCTAGATCATCATGTCATTGGCCTGATACATGCTTTGCTTCATGATCTAGTTCATCATGTCATTGGCCCGATACATGCTTTGCTTCATGATCTAGTTCATCATGTCATTGGCCTGATACATGCTTTGCTTCATGATCTAGTTCATCATGTCATGGGCCCGATACATGCTTTGCTTCATGATCTAGTTCATCATGTCATGGGCCTGATACATGCTTTGCTTCATGATCTAGTTCATCATGTCATTGGCCTGATACATATTTTGCTTCATGATCTAGTTCATCATGTCATTGGCCTGAAACACGCTTTGCTTTATGATCTAGTTCATCATGTCACTAGCATTATACAACTTTTGCATCATCATCTAGTTCATGTGTCAATGACCTAATACACCTTTTGCATCACTTTAGTCCACCAAGTAAATAGCCTAATGCTCCTTCTGCATTGTTATTTAGTTCATCTCATCATTTGCCTGAAATATACTTTGCATCATCGTCTAGATCATCCTGTCAATTCTCTGATATATCTTTCTACTTTAGATCATGTCATCAGCCAAACATACCTTTCTGCTTTAGTCACATGATCGAGTTCATGTCTTTAGTCCCATACTAGTCCTTTCTGCTTTAGTCACATGATCGAGTTCATGTCTTTAGTCCAAAACTAGTCCTTTCAGCTTTAGTCACATGATCGAGTTCATGTCTTTAGTCCGATACTAGTCCTTTCTGCTTTAGTCACATGATCGAGTTCATGTCTTTTGCCCGATACTAGTCCTTTCTACTTTAGTCACATGATCGAGTTCATGTCTTTAGTCTGATACTAGTCCTTTCTGCTTTAGTCACATGATCGAGTTCATGTCTCTAGTCCGATACTAGTCCTTTCTGCTTTAGTCACATGAACGAGTTCATGTCTTTAGTCCGATACTAGTCCTTTCTGTTTCAATCACATGATCGAGTTCATGTCTTTAGTCTGATACTAGTCCTTTCTGCTTTAGTCACATGATCGAGTTCATGTCTTTAGTCCGATACTTGTCCTTTCTGCTTTAGTCACATGAACGAGTTCATGTCTTTAGTCCGATACTAGTCCTTTCTGTTTTAATCACATGATCGAGTTCATGTCTTTAGTCCGATACTAGTCCTTTCTGTTTTAATCAGTTCAAATGAACAATTTCATGTTAGTAGCCTAATGTGGGACCTTTCTGCTTGAAGCAGCTGTCTTGATCTAGCTGAACAGGTCATTAACCTAATATACCTTTCTATGTAAGTCAGTTTATTTGAAATACTAGAACTGTTTTAAGTCACAATAATGATATATTAGTCATCCATCAAAACAATCACAAGGTTCATACACAGGCCTAATATGCAACAAAGAACATGCAATAACTCCATGAAAATTACATAAGCAAAGTGATTGTCATTATGTTCATATTCTGATAATGACTATAATATTTACAAAGTTTACATGTGATCCAAGAAGTGCACTTTTAATAACAGTCTATTGCTCTCTTAGCCATTTCAAATTTCTAAGGAATATTCTCAAAATGAGGAAAATATTTATGTACTTATTTTTCCTTTAAAAGTAAACCAAATATTCTTAATAACATCAAAACCTAATTTGTTTGCAAAGTGGGTATGTACTTTTTACTTTCCAGCTCTAATTCTTTTAATCTGAATTGAAATTCCTTTTCTTCCTTTTCTCTTTTTTTCTATATTCCCTCTCTTCTAGACTGCTCCAGTGGCCTAGTGGTTAGTGTATGCTTAGGAAATGAGAGGTCATAGCTGGCAACACATTATCAACCAGCGACATTGTAACCTCAATGCATTGATCCAAAATCCCCCTTAGAGACTGTTACTGCGAACCCCAAGCTTACCATTAAAATGGCTGAATCATATATTTGGCACCATGTCAGATTCTCTCTTGCATATTCCCAACAACATTTCACTTTAATACCTTCCTGATCAAGAAAAACTTTCCAGTAAAGTGTTGCAGAAGGTTTTGAACTACTTTAGGCAAGGGTATATACATGATATCAAAGCAAGATGCTGGCCATAAATGAAGAAGAACCAGCCTCTGCACCTTCTGCACGTTGAAATTACAGAGGAAAAGTGTGTGTTATTATTGTTGTTGTTGTATGGTTTAATGCCATTTTTCAGCACACTATAGGCTATACATGGCAGCCAGTATTAATGGTGCAGGAAAAACCCAGGGAAAACCCCCTGGAAAGAACCACCGACCCATGAGAAGCTACTGGCAAGCTTTCTCACATACCCACATTGGCCGAATCTGAGACTCAAACCCATGCAGACAGAGGTGAGATGGCAGTGATCCATAATGGAGAGCACTATAGTCCACTTGGCCACCCAGGGCCTTGGTAGGAAATGTCTCTTCCTCCCTCATGGATGCTTCATGTACATTTCAGCTGCCACTATCTCCCAGTGGATTGTCACTATAATCAAAACAGCATATCAGTCCCTCACTGATCGAGACCTCCCCTACATGAGGAAACTAAAAGCTCATGTTGTTTGAATCATTTCTACTTCATTTGATCAATTTAGTATCCTAAAATTCCATTTTTTATTACAAATTTTAAATTTTTAACAGTTAAGAAAATTGACACAAATGTTTTGAGTTAAAAAATAAATACTGATTATTTTTTTAAATATTTTGTGCATACATATTAGTATATATGTCCTTTTAGAGTATAATATTAATCTCGCAGCATTGAGTGCATCATTTTGGAATTTTGTTAATATCCCTGCAATCAGTACATCGTTTTGGAATTTCATGATCCTGTTAGTCTTTTCTTCAATTATTATGTAGCTATCCTATTAACTAATAAGTATATACACAATAAATACAGTCCAGTACGTAAGCTGATCACTCAGATTTATTGCCATCTTCGCTAGGTTCTGATATTTTAACCTATTTACACATTGGCAATTTGGCCAGAAATATAAGTGTTTCAGATCTGTGACTTTCATTGGATGCAGGGCAAGCCAAAGCAAGCAATCAAACAAAAGTTGGTCAGATTTAAACACTTTTCCAACATGATCAAAACAATGGAAAGCACACAGTTGGAATGGACTCATAAATAATCAGTTTTCTTTATTTGACTCATAAATAATCAGTTTTCTTTATTTGACTCATAAATAATCAGTTTTCTTTATTTGACTCATAAATAATCAATTTTCTTTATTTGACTCATAAATAATCAATTTTCTTTTTTTGACTCATAAATAATCAATTTTCTTTTTTTGACTCATAAATAATCAATTTTCTTTATTTCACTCGTAAATAATCAGTTTTCTTTATTTGACTCGTAAATAATCAGTTTTCTTTATTTGACTCATAAATAATCAATTTTCTTTATTTCACTCAAATAATCAGTTTTCTTTATTTGACTCATAAATAATCAATTTTCTTTATTTCACTCATAAATAATCAGTTTTCTTTATTTGACTCATAAATAATCAGTTTTCTTTATTTGACTCATAAATAATCAATTTTCTTTATTTCACTCATAAATAATCAGTTTTCTTTTTTTGACTCATAAATACCGTATTTTCCGCCCTATAAGTGGCTCCTGGGTATAAGTCGCGGGAGGGGGAAATCCAGATAATTTTGGAAAATTCAACAGATAAGTCGCTCCTGCATATAAGTCGCTCCTGCGCACTTACCGTAATCACGTTTTTGATACCGCCGGCCATTGCATATAACAATTTTAAATCGTACAACGTTATTGTGAAACTATCTTTTTTTAATGCTCCATGGTATGAACGGTCCGTATTTATATATCGGTCAATTCCACAACCCGAGCGAACTTCAAAGGCACTTTATAAAACAATTGAAGTTGTTCGCCAGCCTTCCAGTTTTTTTTATTAATTACTTTGAAGTTCTCTCAATGAAGCCAGTCTCGGTATTCCTGTCAATTCCACACCAAGAGCGAATTTCAAAGGCATTTTATACGACATTTGAAATTGTTCGCCAGCCTTCCAGTTATTTTTATTAATTACTTTGGAGTTCTCTCCATGAAGCCAGTCTCGGGTTAATCTAGAGTTTTTATAAACTATTGAAGTAAATTATGAAGCGCTACCGGTACATTTAAATACATATATTGTAGCGACATCTGACCAACACTTTGCTTGAAGCACGTGGTGAATAATAAAAGAAAAACAATGGCAATCATAATTTCAATATTTTTTTTATTAATAACAACAATTTAATTTTAACATATATATTATAACTAAATATTATTTGATTATTTAATTTGATATTCTTGTAGTCTAATACTTACGTGTATGTAAGTTTCGAGCAATTGGCTTGCCAGTATACTGTAGATGCATTTCGCTATAACACAGCATCACTGCGCATCAGTCATATCAGTCGTTAAAAAATTTATTTATCATATAAGTCGCTCCTGCGTATAAGTCGCACATGTCATTTGAAAGAAAAAAAAGAAAAAAAGTAGCGACTTATACCCCGGAAAATACGGTAATCAGTTTTCTTTATTTGACTCATAAATAATCAGTTTTCTTTATTTGACTCATAAATAATCAATTTTCTTTTTTTGACTCATAAATAATCAATTTTTTTATTTGACTCATAAATAATCAATTTTCCATGGCCTATCTTTATTTGCACAAGTATGTCCTTTCCCTAAAATATGCTTTAACGTCCCCTCTCTGGTATGTAAAGACTTTTGATGTTAAGTTTAAAGTGTATCTGTTTGAGGACAGTTGCCTCTACCATCGGTCGATGTACAACGCTCCTCTTTTGGCCAGTTGAAATTACATACTAAGTCAGGCAACTCCTGAAATCCAATAATTATCACTAGGACAAGACATTAACCGCTCCAGTGGCCTAGTGGTTAGAGCATTCGCCGCAGAAGCGGGAGGTCGTGGGTTCGATCCGCGGCCGAATCATACCAAAGACTTACAAAAATGGTACTAACAGCTGCCTCGCTTGATGCTCAGCATTAAGAGGTTATTGTTAGGACTGGTCGGCCTGGTGTCAGGATAATGTGACTGGGTGGGACATCATGCTATATGTCTGCGGCATGATGCCTCAGTGCTAGACATCACTATAAACTGCCTCACAGCAGACATCATAGTGATATGACTGAAAAATTGTTAAAGCTACGTTAAAAATCCTAATCAAACAAGCAAACAAGACATTGAATATCTTATCAATCTAACAAGGAGTAGACAAATTAACTTAATGGAATCTTGGCTAGCAAAGGTGATTTTCTGCCAAGTTACATGGTATCAATCAAGGCTCTTGTTACAGGCTAACTGTTGCCACATAAACAATGTAAAGTTGCAGACTCACATTGGACCATCTTTATGAAAGGCACAGATAATTAAATCCAATTTCTCATACTTTATTTTCTTCTTGTGGGTGATCTTAAATTATGCTGCTTTTAACACCATATTTCGAGTAGGTACTAATGGTATAATTCTTTGGTTTAAGTAAAAGGTAATAATACACCATAGTCATATATACATGTGCTTAAAACCATCTGGATTGGTGGCATGTGGACAAAAACATGGTTTGAGTGACTGATTTTAACAATAGTTGATTTGTAATAATCTAAATATCAGTTTTGTTTTAACAATTCAATTTAAATTTAGCAATCTCAAGAGGTCTTTTGATTTACCATTAGTTTTCCTTTCCCCATGGATGGGACAGACCATATAACCGTGAGTTGATTATGCATCAGATTGGCTGAGCTTGTTATTACCACTCTGGAAGTCATAATTCTGATCCAGTTTTCATTAGATTCAAAATATGGGTTTAAAGGAATAAATTCTTGGAGGATTTTGGTAATGGGCAATATTGATTGATGTTAATGAGATGATCTTGTATCTTGGCTGATACTGTTTTCATTCTGAAAAACATATTTCTGATCCAGATTTTATATGACTTGAAATATGAGTTTATATCATCAGGATCACAGAGACATTGGAAACTGAGTGAGATTTATGCATATTAATGGAGGTGAACTTGCATCTGATTGTCTGAGCTTGTTATCAATCTGGACACCATATTTCTGATCCAATTTTGATCAAACTTGCAATGTAGGCTTATATATCACGGTCTCATATGAATTCGATAATTTGTGAGATATACACATTAATGAGATGATCTTGCATCTGATTGACTCAGCTTATTAAAAACTTTAGCAAATCAATTTCTGATGAGAATTTTGATAACATTTTTTAAATAGGCTCAAATCGTTAGCTCTTGAAACTAAATTTCTCATCCAGTTTTGGTAAAACTTGGTAAATAGCTTTTGTATTTTTAATTGTATGTTTGTTCATAACTTTGTTCCAAATGAATTTTTACCAAAACTGAAAAGCAAAATTTGTTTACCTGATGGACAAGAATAACTATATAGACCTGTGTCTCTTAAAATAATTTTTTCAAATATATTTAAATGTATCAAATTACGAAGATGTGAAGTCACACTCACCAACAATCTGTTTGGTTTCAAGAAGCAATATTCAACAGATTTATGCCTTTATGGAAATTGTCAGCTATTATGTAGAACATGGCAGCCCATTGTTTGCATGCTTTTTAAACTCTGTTAAAGGCCTTTGATAAGGTCAGTCATTCGACACTCTTTAAAAAGTTGCTGATATTAGAATACCAGTCTACATAGTTCATACTTTAATTGATTTGGATGGCAAGCAGTTGTACTATGTGCACTGGGGAAGTGTAATATCCAGCTCTTTCCATGTAACCAATGGGATGAGGCAGGAATATGTTCTTTCCCTTTTGTTTTTTAATATATATATATACATGTATATATATATATATATATATATATATATATATATATATATATATATATATATATATATATATATATATATATATATATATATATATATATATATATATATATATATGGATGAGTTAAATTGTATACTTGGTAAGTGTCATATGCCACCAAATGTGTCGTTTCTTAACAATTTTAATTTTGCTGCTGATATGTCATTGATAAGACCTATTACAACTTTATGGAAAATATTAAAGTATGTGAACAGTATACATTAGAGAATGATATCATCTATACAAAATTTGGTATGCATGGTCTTTCAGTAACCTTTTTACAAATTCCCATCTCCTCCACCTGTACATCCTAACAGCTAACTGCGCTTACATACGTTAAGAGTTGTACATATTTGGGTCATATCTTAAAATCCAGTCAGTAAGATGAAGAGATGCAAACTTGTGATTACTTATTGTGCTAGTTAAATAATGCAAGCTTGCAAAAATAAGCTTGCGAAAGCCTGCAAAAATGAGCTTGCGAAAGCCTGCAAAAATAAGCTTGCGCAAACTTGCTGCAATGTTCCAAATACAAGCTTGCTGCAAGCTTTATAAATTAGCTTGTTGCAAGCTTGCTGCAAGCTTTAAAACAAGCTTGCAATTTTGGTTTGGGTTGAGACATTGCAGATTTTTGTGTGCTTGAATAAACACATGCTTCTACATAAATTTAAGAATTGCTCATTGAATATAAAAATTAGATTATTTAAATCTTATTGCTGCACAATGTGATGTACTCCTCTGTGGACAAACTTCAGTGAATGTATGAAAAGAAAACTAGTGTTTGGTTATAATAATAGTGTTGATTATCTAGTAGGCCTGCCAAGATGCCAAGATGGAACAGTGCCTCCAACTTGTTTGTAAATTATAACCTATTCAGTTTTGATGAAGGTGAATGACATCAGTTCCAATGTAGCCTCTAGTTGTTAAATTGTTAAGAAACTTGGTGAATATCATAACCATCACATGAAGTATATGCATATTTTTAATTACTATTATTTACGAGTCATTGTTCTTTTTTTAAATCTAATTTTAAATGCAGTGTATGGCAAAATCTTGTGAATGCAGCTGATATGTTTTCATTGGATAACCAGGAAACTTTGTAAATGTTATAGTCATTATCAGAATATGAACAAAATGACAATCACTTTTCAATGGATAACCAGGAAACTTTGTAAATGTTATAGTCATTATTAGAATATGAACAAAATGATGATCACTTTGCTTCTGTAATTCTGATGGAGTTATTGCCTGTTTTTTTGTTGCATATTAGGACTGTGTATGATAGAATCTTGTGATTGTGTTTTTGATGAATGACTGAGTTTTTTAATACATATTATGGTCATCAAAGAAATGCTCATACATACAAACCATTGTTCTGATATTTTGCTGAAAGTTACTGCCATTTGTATCTTGATGATGGTAGTAGTGTATGACTGAATCTTAGGAACTGCTCTCAGTTTTCAGCTGATTTTCATGAGACTTTTAATGTTACTGTCATAATTTTTGGTGACTTAAATATTGGTGACTCACTTTGCTCTCGCAGTTTTTATTCAGGTTATTGCCCTTATTATCACACTGCTGCACACAGATTATGAGCAAATTTTGTTAAAATTTTTTTTTATATATCAATGTGAAACTTAGTACATATTATTGTGACCATCAGAAAATAACTGCTTTGACTGGTCCTGGGCTCGCACTACATTTGGAAGAGTTGTGCATTATTTTTGCTTTTGACTCTTCTCAATGATCCGGGTATGGGTGTGATGTGGCAGAGGATATACTCAGGGTAATGGTGTGATGTGGGAGAGGCTATGATTAGGGTAGGGGTGTGATGGAGAGGCTATGATCAGGGTATGGGTGGGATGTGTTGAGAGGCTGTGATTAGGATATGGGTGGGATATGGGAGAGGCTATGATCAGGGTAGAGGTGGGATGTGGGAGAGGCTATGATCATGGTATGGGTGGGATGTGGGAGAGTCTATAATTAGGGTATGGGTGAGATATAGGAGAGGCTATAATCATGGTATGGGTGGGATGTGGTAGAGATAGATGTACAGTCCATATTTATCCTTAGCAGTTTGCTCACCATTTGTATAGTTTATTTTTAATATTTAACTTTATTTTACCAGGGATCACTGGTGTTCAGATAGCTGCAAGGGATGGTAGGCCAGAGGTGTTAACGAAACTACTTGTGGTAGGTTCCAATAGAATGCTTCTTATACTTTTGATGCAAAACCTTGTTGATTTTAATGTACAGTCAAACCTTTCTAAACATTACCTTGAAAGCAGGATCCTTTACTTCGCAGGATGCCACAAAACAGTGAACTTGATCTAATTTTGACTGAGAAAGATTGTCTAAAAAACCATGTAAACCATGAAACTTGTTTTCTTTGTTGGTATTATGACTGACTTTGATTTACTAGTATTATAACTCTGTTTGATTTATTGGTATTATGACTCATATTGATTTACTGGTATTATGACTGACTTTGATTTACTGGTATTATGAACCAATTTGATTTACTGGTATGATGACTCAATTTGATTTATTGGTATAATGACTCAATTTGACTTCCTGATATGATGACTCAATTTGATTTATTGGTATTATGACCCAATTTGATTTATTGGTATTATCACTCATATTAATTTACTGGTATTATCACTGACTTTGATTTACTGGTATTATGACTGACTTTGATTTACTGGTATAATGACTCAATTTGACTTACTGGTATGATGACTCAATTTGATTTACTGGTATTATGACTCAGTTTGACTTACTGGTATGATGACTCAATTTGATTTACTGGTATTATGACTCAGTTTGATTTACTGGTATTATGACCCAATTTGATTTACTGGTATGATGACTCAATTTGATTTACTGGTATTATGACTCAACTTGATTTATTGGTATTATGGCTGACTATGATTTACTGGTATTATAATTCAGTTTGATTTATTGGTATTATGACTCAATTTGATTTACTGGTATTATGACTCAATTTGATTTATTGGTATTATGACTCAATTTGATTTATTGGTATTATGACTCAATTTGATTTATTGGTATTATGACTCAGTTTGATTTATTGGTATTATGACTCAATTTGATTTACTGGTATTATGACTCAGTTTGACTTATTGGTATTATGACTCAATTTGATTTATTGGTATTATGACTCAATTTGATTTATTGGTATTATGACTCAATTTGATTTATTGGTATTATGACTCAATTTGATTTACTGGTATTATGACTCAATTTGATTTACTGGTATTATGACTCAATTTGATTTATTGGTATTATGACTCAATTTGATTTATTGGTATTATGACTCAATTTGATTTACTGGTATTATGACTCAGTTTGATTTATTGGTATTATGACTCAGTTTGATTTATTGGTATTATGGCTGACTATGATTTACTGGTATTATGACTCAGTTTGATTTATTGGTATTATGACTGTTTGATTTATTGGTATTATGACTCAATATGATTTACTGATATTATGGCCCAATTTGATTTACTGGTATTATGACCCAATTTGATTTACTGGTATTATGACTCAATTTGATTTATTGGTATTATGATGCAATTTGATTTACTGGTATTATGACTTTAATTTACTGGTATTATGACTCATATTGATTTACTGGTATTATGACTTAATTTGATTTACTGGTATTATGACTGAATTTGATTTATTGGTGTTATGACTCAACTTGATTTAGTGGTATTATGACTCAATTTAATTTACTGGTATTATGACTCCATTTGATTCATTGGTATTATGACTCCATTTGATTTATTGGTATTATGACTCAATTTGATTTATTGGTATTATGACTATTTGATTTACTGGTATTATGACTCAATTTGACTTACTGGTATTATGACTCAATTTGACTTACTGGTATTATGACTCAATTTGACTTACTGGTATTATGACTCAATTTGATTTACTGATATTATGACTCAATTTGACTTACTGATATTATGACTCAATTTAATTTACTGTTATTATGACTCTGATTTACTGGTATTATGACTGACTTTGATTTACTGGTATTATGACCCAATTTAATTTACTGGTATTATGACCCAATTTAATTTACTGGTATTATGACTCAATTTAATTTAATGATATTATGACTCAATTTGATTTACTGGTATTATGACTCAATTTAATTTACTGGTATTATGACTCAATTTAATTTACTGGTATTATGACTTAATTTGATTTACTGGTATTATGACCCAATTTAATTTACTGGTATTATGATTCAATTTGATTTACTGATATTATGACTCAATTTAATTTACTGGTATTATGACTCAATTTAATTTAATGATATTATGACTCAATTTGATTTACTGGTATTATGACTCAATTTAATTTACTGGTATTATGACTCAATTTAATTTACTGGTATTATGACTCAATTTAATTTACTGGTATTATGACTCAATTTGATTTACTGGTATTATGACTCAATTTGATTTACTGGTATTATGACTCAATTTAATTTACTGGAATTATGACTCAATTTAATTTACTGGTATGATGACTCAATTTGATTTACTGGTATTATGACTTAATTTGATTTACTGGTATGATGACTCAATTTAATTTACTGGTATTATGACTCAATTTGATTTACTGGTATTATGACTCAATTTGATTTACTGGTATTATGACTCAATTTAATTTACTGGTATTATGACTCATATTGATTTACTGGTATTATGACTCAATTTAATTTACTGGAATTATGACTCAATTTAATTTACTGGTATTATGACTCAATTTAATTTACTGGAATTATGAGTTAATATGATTTACTGGTATTATGACTTAATTTGATTTACTAGTATAGTGACTCAATTTAATTTACTGGTATGACTATGATTTATTTGTTTTAGAATAGCTATTGTGTATGAAGATTTTTTAAATTAAATTTATACCTAAGAATTTAACGAATGCTTTTACACTAATGTTCAGTATTATTCTTTAAAAGAAAGACAACAATACTTGTCACAAATCATAAAGACTGTGTCAACTGTGGTGTATCATGGTCGAAGAGGACATCTTTATACACATATAATGAACTATCAATAAAGACAAAGAAGGATACACTTAACTGTTGACAAAAAATGTGACTACAGACATAATGGACAATGAGGATATTTTTACACAGACATAATGGACAATGAGGATATTTTTACACAGACATAATGGGCAATGAGGATATTTTTACACAGACATAATGGACAATGAGGATATTTTTACACAGACATAATGGACAATGAGGATATTTTTTACACAGACATAATGGGCAATGAGGATATTTTTACACAGACATAATGGACAATGAGGATATTTTTACACAGACATAATGGACAATGAGGATATTTTTACACAGACATAATGGACAATGAGCATATTTTTACACAGACATAATGGACAATGAGCATATTTTTACACAGACATAATGGACAATGAGGATATTTTTACACAGACATAATGGACAATGAGGATATTTTTACACAGACATAATGGACAATGAGGATATTTTTACACAGACATAATGGACAATGAGGATATTTTTACACAGACAGAACAACTATCAGTACAAAATTAAGGACAAACACAATTATTGAGAAAAACAGGGAGATTGTTGGCATTTGGTAAATCATGAACAATGAGAATATATTTACACATCTAATCTGAACAATTAGTAAAAAGCAAGGGATGTAAACTACTGACAAAATCACTGAGACTATGGACATTGGTAAATCATGACCAAAGAGTACATATTTACACATCTGCTCTTAAATTTCAATACAAACTAAGGATGCACACTATTGACAAAATCTCGGAGACCATGGACATTGGTAGGAATATCAAGGACAACAAGGACATACTTTCACTTCTAATCTGAACTATCAAAACAAACAAAGGATACACAATATTGACAAAATCAGAGACTGTTGACATTGGTATATCATGCCAATGTTTAAACATTAAGCCTGAAAAAAATACAAACTAAGCATGCACGCTATTGACAAAATCACGGAGACCATGGACATTAATACGTGATGGAAAACAAAGGCACATTTACAAAGACTAAAGACATGCTTTTGACAAAATCAGAGACTGTGTATATTGGTTCATAATATGCCAAAAAGGGGTTTACATGTCTAGACCGGAAATATCAAGAGAATACAGAATAAGAATGCACACTGTTAACAAAATTATGGATTTGTGGACATTGGTACATCATGACCAATGAGGATATGTTGACACATCTAGTCTAGTCTAACAATCAATACAAATTAAAGATGTAGACTACTGACAAAATTACAGACACCATACACATTGGTATGTCATGACCAACGAAGATACATTTACACATCTAGTCTGAACTATTAGTACAACAAAGAATGCATACTATCGACAAATTCATAGAGAGTGTAAACATCGGTACATCATGACCAATGAAGATACATTTACACATGTAGTCTGAATTATCAATACAAACAAAGGACACATACTATTGACAAATTCATAGAGAGTGTAAACATCGGTACATCATGACCAGTGTAGTCTAGTTTAATCAATCAATACAAATTAAGTTCGCACACTATTGAAAAAATCATGGAGACCATGGACATTGGTACATCTTGACCAAAGAATATGTTTTCACATCGAGTATGAACTATTGGTACAAAGTAATGATGCACACTGTTGACAAAATCAGAGAGACTATAGACATTGGTTTTCAAGGACAATGAAGATGCATTTACACATCTAGTCTGTATATTAAAACAAACTAAGGACAACACACTCTATTGACAAAATCATGGAGACTGTGGATTTTGGCACATTATGACCAACATGTATCAATGTTTATCAACATGATTATACATGAAGTATGAACTATCAATACAAATTAAGGACATACACTATTGACAAAATCACAGAAATCATGCACATTGTACATCATTGACAAGGAAGACATGTTTATATATTTAGTCAGTGTTATGGAAAACTTGCATTGAATTGCAAGATCGATTTGAAGACAAACATTATAAGACTGTATAAACAGTTCTGACTCGGATGACTAGTGCAAACAGATGTAATAGTGGATGGTAACTTAATCCTAGACCCTTTCCAGAACGAAAACATTGATGGTAATTTGACTATCCCTTTCCAATTTAATACAGCAATGTTTAGTTACAGTAAGGTGTCAGCCTGACTCCATAGTTTTACATACAAGTATAAAAAGCTCATGTAATCAAAATGTCTTATTTCAGGCAAGATTAAAAATTTGCTATATCATCTAGTCTATAAAATATGAAAACATCATATCATTCATGGTATCTCAAGCTGATTCCTTTTTGTTAATTATTATTGTGTTTATTCTTTTTGGATTGCATTGATTATTATATGTATTTTATTTGGATTGCATTGATTATTTTTTTTTATTATTTGGATTTCATTGATTATTATATTTATTTGATTTGAACTTCATTGGTTATTTTATTTATTTTATTTGGATTGCACTGTTTATTATATTTGGACATCATTGGTTATTTTTATATTTTTATTTGGATTGCACTGTTTATTATATTTATATTTTTGGACTTCATTGGTTATTTTATTTATTTGATTTAGACTTCATTGGTTATTTTATTTATTTGATTTGGATTGCATTGATTATTATATTTATTCTATTTGGATTGCATTGATTATTATATTTATTCTATTTGGATTGTATTAACTTTATATCATATTTATACAAAATGAAGTTACATTCTACACAATTATTTCTGGTGGCTTAGTGGTTAGAACATCTGCTTCAGAAGCAGGAGGTCATTGGTTCGAACCCTGGCTGAGTCATACCAAAGACTTACAAAAATGGTACTTACAGCTGCCTCGCTAGGTACTCAGCATTAAGAGGTTATTGTTAGGACTGGTTGGCCTGGTCTCAGGATAATGTGACGGGGGGGGGGGGGACATGTTGCTACATGTCTGTGGCATGATGCCCTGGTGCTAGACATCACTATAAACTGCCACACTACAGACAGCATAGCGATATGACTGATTTTTTTTTTAAAACTACGTTAAAAACCCTAATCACACACACACTCTACACAGTTATTGATTATTATTTTCTGTAGAATCATGTAGAATGAAAGACACCAAAATAATTTTCAGAAACAACAAAACTGTAAACAACAGTTCATTATGCTCAGTCGGGTCATATTTACACAAATATCTTAGCAATCAATTAAAACAGGACATGCTGTTCGACCAAAACTTTAAAACTTGCGACAGTAGTATTATAACACAAATATTTTGAACTATTAACACAAACGATAAACAGAATTACTGATACCAACTATGCAGATGGTGGACAATGGAACATCATGTACAATGGGGGCATACTTACTCAATCCAAAGTATTAATTTGAGCTCAAAATAAGCATCATTATTTTAAAAAATAAAACCACCATCATTTTAGAGAGTGTGACATCACAGACAACGAAGACTCACTTTGTCCTGCTTAAATATACATTTTTAGGCTTTGTCTGAACCATTCAGATTCAGGGAGTTAGTACACTCAGAAAATTGTGATAATTTTTTTTTTTAAATCCTGTCCAGATCATTAACCTGGCACAAGATGAAATGATGACTGCAACTTGATTATCAATTGTCTAGGTAGTATATTGTTAACTGACAGGCTCAAGATTTCTTACATTTACTCAGTAGTACGGGATCACATTTATAGATAAGCTCATGTAACAAAACATCTGTTATGATATTTCAAATGTACTTAATTGTTTCTACTTGATGAGTTCAATCTTTTCTTCTTTATACATAAATAAATAATTCATAGACTCACGAGTTGATAAATTTATTGCCTTTATCTCATTTGAATTGTATGACTTTCCTTGTATATACTACAAATGCCCAGTGTAACAAAGAATTAAAACGTCATATTAAAACTATATGCTGGATAGTGGATATGTTTCTGACATTTTTTAAAAAGATTCAGGGGTAGGAAATGCCACCATGTAAGGAAATAAATAATGTTGCCAAATAATATTGATTTTCTGATTTTTGGAAACTTTGCATATTTAAATTTCATGAGTTAGTCTTTATGAAAATATTTATTTTTAAATTTGAAAGATATGCATGAGATCTCTGATCCCATTATTAAGATGGTGCAAAAATATAATGCCATGAAAATTCACCTTTAAAGATAATATTGTGATGTCAGAAAATTATGCAATGAAAAGTTAGTGATGTTTAAATTAGATTTAAAAGAAATAAAAATACAGATATTGTCAAACTTGAAGTTAAATTTGTATGGATGGTTTTTGTAACTTTAAATTACAGGTGACAGTAGAAACAAACAAACAAGTAAACATAGTCTGTTTGAGCATTCATATAAGAACAAAATTTTCCATGACCTGATGTTCTCTATTTTTTATTAAAAAAAACTTGTTTCATGAGTTATAATTCAGGATGCTATTTTTAAAACTCCATGTTATGATGGGTTTTTAATTATTTTATAGATAGATAGATCAATCGATTGATTGATCGATCGATCTTCACTGTTGTCTTGTATGCATGAAATATTAATAAAAAATACCAGGGACTGTGCAGTAAGCGATAGCTCTTCTTATACTTATCAAAGTTGTTGGTATTTGAAAATAGGATCTAAAGGGAGATCATATTTCTTTCTACTAGTTTTTCTTAGAGTACTTTGGCGGCCTATTGGTTAGCGTGCCCACCTTCGATGCAGGAGTCCGTGTGTTTTATTTGCAACCGAGTCATACCAAAGACTTACAAAAATAGTACTGACAGCTGCATCATTTGGCACTCAGCACAAAGAAGTTAGTGTTAGGACAGGTCTGCTTGGTGTCAGGATAATATGACTGGGTAGGGCTTGATGCTACATGTCTGCGGCATCATGCCGCAGTGCTAGACATTGCTACAAACTATCACCTTGCAGACATTGTAGTGATATGACTGAAAAATAGTTAAAGCTATGTTAAAAATCCAAATCACACACACACATTCTTATCGGGGAGAGAGTTATAAATGATGTACAATTTTCTGTTGTTTGCCCAGAATTTTTAATAACATGTAAAAGGATTTAGTGTCTTTTGAAATGCAAAATTTTGGCAAATTCACTATTTTTATTTTTTTGCAGTCTTTGAAGGCGTAGTGGCCCAATAGTGTACCTGAATTTTAGAACCGAGAATCTTTAGTTCAGTCTCTTCCCAAGCCCCCCTAATATCTCGGCCATGAATTATTTCCATATCTTACCACACCTCTCCCTCAATAACTTGCACACAAGTGGTCACAGAAACAAGACTGCACTTTAAGCAATGGTGACAGATGCCATGTGACCTCTGAAAAATAAAGGGCATGCCATACTAAGCATTAAGAAGACTGAAAGGGGGGGGGTAGCAGGGCTGTTTAATGACTGAATACTCATTTTTAATTGCGTAGTACGAAGTTGTCAATTGCATCGTTTTATAATGAAATTTAATCACTTTTCAGTAGAATGTACCTTTATTTTCAAGATAACCAATCTCTGAAAGATAACGAAAGCCATGCCTCTATGAAATTTCAACCTACCACATGCATGTGTATCTCGTTGTGTATTTTTGAAAAACATTGTGTACTATGTCATTGCTTTTTTCACAACAGAACCATATTCCTTTTGCTAAAAAGTAGAGGCATTTGTTTTGTGAGAACCATCAATGTTGAAACTTCATTTTTTAAAAATTGTTTTATTAGTTAAATATTTCTGCTGTGTATTCTTTGCAAGTAATAGTGAAACTTATGCTCATTCTGCAGGCTGGAGGTGTTGTGGATCACAAGGATGGCCTAAGCTTGACTGCCTTGCACCATGCATGTTCCAGGGGCCAGCTGGAGTGTGTCAAGGTGCTACTCAGCCATGATGCTGACCCCAACTCCAAAGACAAGGTGGGAAACTTTCATTCTTTTGTGTGGGAATTTTTTTTTTTCATCTCGCCAACATGTCACACAGGTACACTTTGGTACAATGTAGTTGTTGTAGTTATTATTAATAATGTCAAATAACAAACACAGCAGCATGACAAATGTGTCATACATTTTGTTGGAACTCGGCATCATCCATTATTCATTACTCCTTCAGAACGAGGTGTCTCAATGCTAGGCTGTCCACATGTAGGTGTGGATTTAATAAAAATATATATAAAATACCTCAGTATCAGATGACCTGGCTATACATGATGACTTCCATGCACAGTATTATAATGACAGAATAATGTAATTGGTCCACAGGAAGTATTTCAATTATAAGGGACCCAGACCTTGCGTGTCAACTATTTCCATGGTTCCTCCAGTAATGGGGATCATGCAGTAATAATACTATCAATTCATTGTATTTATTGGGGTACTGATTTTTGTGGATTTTTCTATAGTTGCTAAAACTCACATGACCCAACAAACAATAATCCTTCCATGGAAACAGTCCATAATTTTACTGTGATATCATCACTGGAATCAAACCAGCCAAAAGTGCTGTATGTTTCATATGAGCATGTGATTGACATGATTGTTTTTTGTTTAGGTATTTGACTTTATTAGTGAGCACAATCCTCACAGCCCACCATTTTAAATTCACCTCCATGATGTAGAGATAAGCTGTTATACTACCATTGGTGTTATCATGTGACCACACAAATTAAAAGCATCCATTTGCACACCATTGATGAGTGTCAATTATTCTTTCTTCCTGGTTACTAGGCAACAGCATGGAGTGGGTACATAGCACCATTCACATGGGAATGGGACTGAGGAGGCTAACTTTGTACATTCATGTATCCTGGAGTCATAAATTTTGATGAGCTTGTCACTTGAGTACTTACTTCCAACTTTTCAGACGAGTACTTCATACAGATGTCTCTTCTTTCATTTGAAATATTAGTTTTTTAACAAAACAAATGTCAGTGATCTATTCCTTCATATTATGTTGGGCATACAAATGGGCAATCCCATTTCAGAAAGTTTTTGTAGTATGTCACTTGTTTTGATACACTTCTGTTGAATCAAATTCCACCAATCATACTGCTTTGTGTATGACCCATGATGAAAATGAAAGACATCACTAATAGTACTTATAAAGTTTTCCTTTTTTTAAACAATTTTGAGAGGGATTCTTGTCAAAATCTAAACAAATTAAATTGGGAAAATTCACCTTGGTAAGATGGTTGGTAAGATGATTGTTAACTTGTAAGCAAAAAGTACTACAAAATTGTTGCAAAAGATTAAATGAATATGCTGGAATGTAGAAGTTGAGCTCTCTGCAATGTACTCTTTCAAACATACAGGCATTCGTTTTTCAGAAAGTACAGTTAATTATTGCACATAAGACATGAAGTTATTGGAGAATGGTTTTGTTTTTAATTTTCTAATTTTCTTGCCACTATCTCCATATTAAAGAAATAAAATAGGTCAAAAAAGTTAAATATCAAGATTCAATTGTAGAATATGGAAATAGAATTATTGCTATAGAAAAATTGTTTATTTGCTATTACACACAACAAAACACAGATCCAGTTAAGTTTTATATATATATATATATATATATATATATATATATATATATATATATATATATATATATATAGTAATACTGTTTGCCTAGGGGTACTGTCTGCTGCTACTTATGAAACTGTTTTGGTCCATTCTGTCAGTATGCTTGGACATGTCCATTTCCATCTTATGGTAGAAAAATCGCATATGATTAAGGAACACAACTCTTGTTAACGCTTGACCTGTAGCTTAATGAAAAGTGGAGCTGAGTTGATAAATTGTCTCCTGTATTGCATGAAAGTCTTCAGAGCATAGTCGCCTTGTGTTTTTAGCCATGTTTATGTCAGGAAGAAGACGTTGATATTCTGGTCGTTGAGAAAATTAACTATTTCTCTGTGCTTTTCCAGTGGTCCTACTGATTGAGCGTTGGCTAATGCAATATGCAGTACTATCTCTGAGACAGTTGACACAAAGGTTGGCGATTTAATAGTGTTTTAATGGCATCAACTGAATGATATTTGCAAATGGAGCTGATGCATCTCAGCAAAGATATGTGGCCTTGTATAAGTCCATGACATGTTTGTGCAATATGATAATACTGTCCAGAGTAACACCTAGATCGTGTACTGACTGTGTGAATTTAATGAACTAAGCCCTTTTTCATTCATATGAATGAACTAAGCCCTTTTTCATTCATATGAATGAACTAAGCCCTTTTTCATTCATATGAATGAACTAAGCCCTTCTTTCCAAGCAAACTGATGGAGCAAAATTTCTAGTGCATCTATTTTTAGAGTATTTGCCTCACTGCTTTTTTTCTTCATATAATTTTCACACAAATGAGTGAACTCAGAATATAAACTTAATCATACAGCCTCTCATGAATTCCACAACATAGCATTATCCTGTATATGTATGATTGACATTATTGCATTTTAATGCTAAATCTTAAAGAACATAATATTTAGACTGCTTTCTACAAAATGTATACTGCATATGAATGTGTTTATAACACATGTATAGATATAACAAATTTGCTTGAAGAAAAAGCATTACTTAAAACCAATGTTAAGTGCAAATTTAAGAGACCATAATTTTATGGCAGAAGGGGTGGTCTTTCAAGATGGGTTCTACCTTGTAGATCATCCACAATGGCTAAGCCATATGTTTGTCAAGGCTATAAAATAAATCTGTAATTACACTGATTGTTATTCTGCTCTGTGGTGGCTTCATATGTTTCATGGCTTTAAACTGGTATCACTGATAGAACTTTGCTAACTACTGTCAACTGGAGGTATATGAGATTTTGGCTTCAGAAAGGTTGTAAATCCCAATTATTTCCCATTTGTCTTGAATCTTTCATATTAACCCTTAGGTCTTCGCAAATATTTTGAGTGTATCCACCTTGGTTATTGTAGTAAAGTTCACTTATTCAACTTCAGTCTATTATAATTCAAAAGCTTTAGATAATATCCATGTTTATTATGGCTAGATTCGACAATAGATCTCAAGAAAATAAGAAAACTACACTAATAATGGGTTAATAGCCCAATTTTTTATATAAATTCTCGTTAAATCGAAAATGAAGTAGCAATTTATCTGTTTATTTATTTCAAATAAAGAATGAAATCAAACTTTTGACAGATGGTTTCCAAAATGAAAATAAATGTAGCCGATTCCAAAAATGCAAAAACTTTTAATTAAGTGTTGATGCCTTTCTTGGTGATAAAAATCTACAGGTAATTAACATCAATCAAAAGTTATGGTTCATAATCTCTCATGTGTACATGTAAATTACATGTTTTATTGCAAAGAAAGATGCAGTTTTCTTATATAAAAATGAAAGCTTTTATTGTAATACAGTTTTTCGTAACATATAATAGATTTGCGCTGCTTGGATAAATATATATTGTAATAGTATGCATTTCATTGATGATTTATGGATTTATAATAAAATTGTATATGGTTTGGTTTATATACCACTAGAAACTAATGTTTTGGGAAAATATCAAACTTAACCAAATTATGTTTCACAGTCAATATTTTTTTCCGCAAACAACAGCAAACATTTTGATTCAGATATTATGGATTCTTTTGAAACCTTCTGTGCTAAAATATAATACTGAAGCTCATTGCTCCATCATGACTGATCATAGTTAACAAGCATATCAGCAGAATTCATTATAATAGTAACTCTTTCTTTGATATGGTGTGAAAGAATGTTCTTTTATATTGTTTTATGCTCTGTCACAATTGGTTCGAAACATCAACTCCTCTTCCTGATTCAGTTGTTGGTGATTCTTGTTATGTTAAAATGCTGTTTCATTATGTTGAGATGTCAATTAAAATCTTACCCAAAGTTGAATACCATTTATAGCCTATACTTAGCCATTTGAAACATGGTATTCTTGATTAAAAATAGCACATCAAAATACAAGGTTAAAAAAATAATACAGTGATAAAAATATGCCTTAATTGTTTTTGATTTTAATAAATTATTTTTCCCCTAAGAGTTCTGCAATATTTTGAGATTTGTTACAAACATGACTCTTTGTAAAACAAAAAAAATACAAATTTGTTATGGATTTGTCAAAAAATGGAAGTTTTATGAATGAAGAAATGTACATTTTTTATGACTTTTATGAAAGAATAGCAAACAAAATTGGAGAGTGCCCAAGAAATTTAACGAAGTAAGGCATGTCAATTTGTGATGCATTTCATAAAAGAATAATAATTCCAAATATAACAGTCTTAGGACAGAAAAGGAGAGTGATACATTTATATATTAGAGTTGTGTAGCAGATAATGGTTTTTAATTTAGAGTTATACCAATGCTAACATTCACTAAAACTACCAAAGGCAATCAAATTTATGGTATTTTCATTTAATTACAAATTTGGCAATATAAACTTTTGAGTATTGTCCTGTTGTCAGTAGAAAGTCATTGACAGCTGCCAACATAATATATTTTCAAGATTGTACTGCATATATTAGTGACTCAGTTTTTATAATTGACCATTATTATTAATTCAGACATTAAACATCATGCAGTTTAAGAAAAAAAATCATGGTGTTATGTGAATTGATTCAGAAGACAATAAATAGTATAACAACAAGTTAATTTAAAGCATAATCCAGAAAATGGTAATTTTGGGAATGTAAAGTTATTAAATATATATGAAAAAATCATTACTGATTTTATTTTGATTATATTATTATGTAAAGAAATACATTCTTTTGATTGACTTTCTGTCTGTTGTTTATGTTTAGTTATTGTCCCTCTTTGAATTTATATTTTCCATCTCAGACCCTTGGACGTTTTGTTGAAAAATTATCTTAGAAGGGTCAACTTTGTGTAATGTGTGTTTATAGCAGTGCTGTTGAACAACATGTTTGCAGTGTTTCCATTTTGAAAAGACAGTTAAGGACATAAAAATATTGATCTTTACCAATATAATAATATCTTTTACATGAAGAAGACTACTTTGTCTTGTCTATAATACATAATGTAAAAGTAAAGAATTATTTACCTGGATAGTAATACACTGGATTTTAAACCAAAACAATACCAATCCACAATAACATCTTTAATAAGTTTATGGAGGTAATGTCTGAAAATGTGTAAATAGAAAACCAATAGATGAAGATTTTTATTTTTAAAAGACATCCTTGTATGATACATGTATTTTGTTACAGTTAATGTTTTTTGCAAGTAAGAAAATCTTGTAAATCAGTTAAAATCTATAAGTTAAATGACCTTTCAAGTCAAACATTTTTCAGACTGGAAAACCCCCATTGTTCTATGCAGCTTATGCAGGTTACCTGGACATCTGTAAGGAACTTGTGGACAATGGGGCTAATGTCAATGCTTCTGATCAACAACAAGTGTATGTATTCTCTGTTTTTACTATTTATGTCTGTATAACAAAAAAAAGGGCTATTTCTTGTACTCATTTCAAAAGGTTTTAGACAGCCTATCCTCATTTTCTGATCATACATCCATATATCAGACATTTGTCCATCAATCTTTCTGGAGTTTTTTGCTATCCTTGTCTTTCCATGCATCAATACACAAGAATCAGTCTGTTAGACTGGTTACATTCTGTATATATGTCAGGCATTGTGTTGGGGTATTCATGTTCTGTGATCATATTTCTAGATTTACTGTTAGTCGGATGGATTATAGTTGTTGTTGTTGTTGTTGTTGTTGTAGGACTTAATGCCATTTTTCAGCATATGATAGGCCATACATGGCGGTCAGTATAAATGGCGGAGGAAGAACCAGGGAAACCCAGAAAGAACCACTGACCCATGAGAAGCTACTGGCAGTCTTTTTCACATGCCCATATTGGCTGAACCTGAGACTTGAACCCATGCAGACAGAGGTGAGATGGCAGTTATTCGTAATGTGTTAGACAACTCTGGGCTCCAATGGATTATAAGTAAGAGTAGTGTTAAAGTAGGCATTTAAGATTTTGAGAACTGAGATAAGTGAAATCAGTGGCGTCACTAGGGTTGGTTTCATCCAGTGTGGTAACTCATGATGTCACCCCCATGGACCTCCTTCCATAAAAGACGATACAGATCCCTTAGTAATGTCATTTTGGTGTCACCCTCTCTGATGGTGTCATCCAGTGTGGTCTGCAATAACCCTATTGAGGCCACTGAGTCAAATTCTTTACTTTACTACCTTTATCTTGATCATAATATGGAATTTTATGTGCTTTGAGGCAGTAAGTAGGCAGTCAGAAAAAAAATTAATCATGTCAACAACCAGACAAAAAAAATGCAAGTCAACCCATTGACATCAATATAATGCCACATGTAGTGAATTTTAGCTCATTTAGGGGGCCCCGAGTGGCCGAGTGGTCTATTGCGCTTTCCGTTACAGATCACAGGCATCTCACCTCTGTCTGCGTGGGTTCGAATCTAAGATTTGGCTAATGTAGTTATGTGAGAAAGCTTGCTAGTAGCTTCTCATGGTTTGGTGGTTCTTTCCGGGTGTTTTCCTGGGTTCTTCCTCCACCAATAATACTGGCTGCCATCTATTGCCTATCGTGTGCTGAAAAATGGTGTTAAACCCTACAACAACAACAACATCGGTTCATTTGCTGTAGTTTTATTGGTTTATTAAGTTGAGCCAGGGTGAACTGCTGTTTCGAGATGTCAACATTTTAGAAAAAGTCAACTTTTTGTACCCAGTACATTGGGTACATGACATCATAGCCCTTTACATTTTGGTTGATTGTTTGTTTCTGAATGAACTAAAGCAGATGTTTTGTGGACATCTACATACCAGCTGTTTTCCTACATTCCTCATAAACTTTTTTGATACAATGTTTTAGATTTAGGCAGGCAGATAGATGCCAGATTTCATAAAATTGCTGGGTACCAACAAAAAAAATGCTAGTGACAAGGCATTAACTGTTTTCTTTAGCTGGCAATAAGACTGGCAAAAAATGTACTCAGTTTGACATCCAGATTTTCCTTAAAATATATTTTCTTAGTTCTGCAAATCCGAATTACATGATTCATGTCATGAGTTCTCAAGCTTCATTACACATTTCAAAATTATACTGTAATTTTGATTATGTTTCAAGTGCAACTACATCTTCCTAATTGCATTGAAAATGAAATAAACATTAAATACCAACATGTCTTTTTGATCATTGAAAATGAAATAAACATTAAATACCATCGTGTCTTTTTGATCATTGCAGTTTAAAGGCTTCATATTTTTCCCATATTATGATTTAAAAAATTCAATGACAAAACAGAAACACACTTCCCTCACTGCGTCAATCCAATGTATTTCCCTCACTGCGTCAATCCAATGTATTTCCCTCACTGCGTCAATCCAATGTATTTCCCTCACTGCGTCAATCCAATGTATTTCCCTCACTGCGTCAATCCAATGTATTTCATCTAAAATTGGCACAGATATATCCAGTCTATAATCATAAAAATTTCTAAAATATAAAAATCTATTCATTTCAGATCAAATGGAAAAGTTGTTGCGATGCACATTCATCCACAATATGACTTCAGATTTCAATTTTAAATAGATCAAAATGCCATTTCCTTTAGAAAGTTTTGCCTAGCATGTGACTAAGTTCAAATTTATCTGGGTGGAGTTATGTGCACATTAATAATGTTGTTGTGTAATGATGAATCAACAGCTGTGTATTTAGTTTGGAATACGGCATAGATACAATTATTTTGTTTCTTGATGCATATTTTTGTTTATATAATTAAGCCTTATAAGAAATATCATGAAAAGGTTGCTGCATTTTTATTGGAAAATATGAACTTGTTTTGTCGGCTGGATATACAGCACTCCCAAATTCATGCTGTAACCAAAACTTCACCACCCTTTATAATCAAGTTTTTGTAAATATTGAATGACTTTAACAGAATTAGATGAATTCTTAGCTTTCATCATAGAGTAACATTTTCATCAAAAAGTCGAGATTTTACTTGCCTTACCGTCACCAATGGCAACTCTCATTTCTGCTAGTACCATGCAACTACCATTACTTTTCTCACTATCAAGTTAACAAATAACTTCAATCCTCTTTCTCTCTGATGAAATCGCCTTACATTATAATTTGACATACTGAAACGTTTGAGTTACCGTGACAAGGTGACTTGAGTTTTGTGAGGACAATCAAGACTGGAGGAGTTTGCACAGATTCATGTTCTAATCTTTTATTTCATCAAATCAGCATGTATAATGCAATCACTTTCTGATATGTTCCACTTAAAGCAGAGAGGAACCATTATTTGGTTAGGAAACACCAGCGTACTGACCATTAAAAGCCTGTGGGGGCCCCAAGTGGCCGAGTGGTCTAAAGTGCTGTCTGTTATGGATCACTGCCATCTCACCTCTGTCTGCGTAGTTTTGAGTCTAAGATTCAGCTAATGTAGCTATGTGAGAAAGCATGCCAGTAGCTTCTCGTGGGTAGGTGGTTCTTTCCGGGGGTTTTTCCAGGTTCTTCCTCCATCATTAATACTGGCCAGCATCTATAACCTATATTGTGCTGAAAAATGGCGTTAACCCATAAAAAAAAATTTTAAAAAAAATTAAAAGCCTGTGACCATTATATTTAGAACTTTTATATAGGACAATTGTTAGTGGGAAAATAAAATATCCATTTTGATCAGGTGACCATCGGGACAGGTTTTGCTCTAATATCCATTGGAAACCTAACAGACGTGATCATGGGATAACACGTGTAATTGTCATTGACTTCTAATAAAACTTTCCCATACTTGACAGTATCCTAAAGTTATATTTGGATAATATAAATTGGATAAATGAGACTTGGATTGGACCAGTTATTGGTTTTGTGCTTTCAGTTTTATGTTTTCTTCTACAACAGATCTCCATTGATGGCAGCAGCCAAAAAAGGTCACAAAGAAGTATGCCAGTTCCTGCTCAAGAAAAGTGCGCATGCTGATGCCACAGATGGGGGTGGTAAGGAGACATAGAAATTGCTGTATGCTTTACTTTTTTAAAATACAATATCCTGGTTAGAAATCACAAAACCACATCACAAGTATTTGCATAATGACCCAAATGGTGGACATAAAAGAGGCAGACCCTCTTATTCTGATGGTTTGTTTTGTGGCTTACTGATAGTATATAGTTTTGGTATCACCATGGAGAGTAATAGCTGTGTATATTTATCATCTGCTTGCAGTGTTAGCAAGTTTACGACGGATTTGCTAAAATTGGGTCATAACTTTGTGGAACTGAATGATAATAGAAATCAATTAATTGTGGGTTGAAAATGAGGTCATAATGAAGTACTTGTCATATTCAGAGATGAGTCTGAAGAAGGTTCTCTAGACTGCATGTGCTTCTCCCATCCCAACCCCTCCAATCAACATGAGTCAGCAATGGTGTTGGGATGCATGACCTTGCATAATGTGAGAACATCTTGCAAAATGAATGGAAACATTATTCCTGAAAAACATTGTAATTCTTGATCAGCATCTTGGACCAGTTTTAGTTGAACCTTTATGTGATAAACCATACCACATAGAGGATAATAATGCCCCTGCATACTGAGCATGTACACACAGTATCCTATGTATTATATGGCTTGCTGAATTTGGGACTTTGAATCATAATAAAAGCTACAAATTGTATCCAGAATTGTCAATACTATACACAGTCTATTTTGTTTTGTATGACATATTGTTCAAGTTCAGTCTGGATTTCATCAGGAATGTATACTTTTCCATCCCACATTGGCTTGTTGTAATAAGTACTTGATCAAAGGGTTATTTGATGAAATATTAACCCTGGTAGTGTTGTAATGTTTTTGAATGACCTTGAATCCATTGCTGATTTGTTTCTAACTGCGCTGTCTGTGTATGCTGAATTGTTTTAGAACAAGACAGACTTTTTGGGCCAAATCTATATAGCAACTTTAAAATTAGTATTTATAATCTGATTTCTGTGAAATTGTACAGAGTGATACATATATGCATGCAGATTGCTAGCTGTTAAAATGTCAGTGATAATGATGTGTTCATGGTTACCATAGCAACCAAATAGAGAAAAAGGAAAGGTATTTTTTGACAAACATTTTCCCTTTGAAGAATGAATACTTGACATGGCTCGGAAATTCAGCTATCTCTTTCTCTAACCCATTTTAAGATATCCCTTCAATTTCATTGAATGGAACACTGGCCCCTTTTAAGTTTTAACACTGAGATGGAAGAAATTACAAAAAATGGTCAAAATGACCCTTCCCAAATACTCACCTGGTCTAAATGTGATAAAATCTTTAAGCTCGTCACATTCAACTTTATGGTTCAATGCTTTTTTGAACATCGATACTTCACACCAACGTCCAGTTTAAGAACAATTTCAAGAAAAATGATCACTATCACTGTACATATATTCTATTATTTATTAATAGTTCTTGATAAAATTTTGTATGCATTCATCTAAAAACAAAATTATATGGCAATAAAGATATACTTCTATCCTTAACATTTGAAGATCACATATTTTAGCATATGAAATCATTTCTGAATTACTCGTTTTCTTTATATCAACCTAAATTTATTTTATTGACGTTTAATCCACTATTTTGTGAGTTATCTGTTCTTTTTCACTTCAGTTACAAAATTTATTTTCTCTTGCCTTAAAATTTGTCTCTTTTTAGTTGGAGGTTAGTCCATTGTTTTTAAGGCTCTAGGTGTTAAAAATAATGCTTAGTTGTAATATCGAATGTAAAGAATGTTTTGACAGGGCTATGGGAAATATGAAAATTCAATACATGATCATTGCATATCTAACAATTAATGAAATAGAAAGAAACAATTATCTCATCCAGAAACAGAATCATTTACTCCGAGACAAAAGTCAATGGCTTCATTCATTGAAGTCAATCTAACGGAAAACTAGTTTTCTCATTTGAAAATTGTTGAAAGGCAGATGTTGTACAGATTTTCAAATGCATTAGACATTTACGTTGTCAAACTTTTGAGAGAAATGAAAAAGAACAAGCTTTATCTTTTCATTTTGCTACCTCTGAAATTAGCTATGTAGAAAAGAAACAAAATGAAACTGACGAGAATAAAATAAATAAAGAAAACATTTTCACCAGGTCTAAAGTTCATCTATTGAAGAAAAGTTTTGATTATTAGATTCCCAAGTCGCATACATTTCACATTGCTGTCATAAGAGTTGGTTCATTAACTGGATCTCATTCTCTCTTGTCCTTTTCTGTGATTGTTGTGTGTGTGTGTGTGTGTGTGTGTGTGTGTGAGAGAGAGAGAGAGAGAGAGAGAGAGAGAGAGAGAGAGAGAGAGAGAGAGAGAGAGAGAGAGAGAAAATATTGTGGTTTTTTTAAAAATTTATAACATTGGCCAGGCAAGGAAAGGAAAACGAAAAATTATGGTTGGTCCCTTTCCAGCTTGCACAGTTCTTGCTCTCGATGATACAATGTATCCACCAATATAAGAAAAGGACCTGCTCTATAAATGACAAACTTGTTGATAACCTTGGAATTTTAAGTTATTATCGAATTGGATGGTCGTGTCATAATACTTGTATAATAACATGCGAGTCTCACTGCACTTTCTTATCAACACGTGTTATAATCATGCAGAAAATTAATTTCCAAATTTGGGAAACTTTGTATTGATATTTATATCTCTACACTTCCACACAAAGCCTTTATTCTGTTGCAGACTATCACTTGCATGTATACGGTAACAAGTGCAACTGGCTATGAGACAGCTATGTGACTGCAACTACTTAACAGCCACCATTTTGTTAACATCAACATCAACTGTTGACAAAAGACCTTACTTGGAAAATAAGACTTGTATTTGTAATATTAGTTTCACTGATGCTATGTTACACTGATGCAGAGCCATGATCTATTAGACTATTGTATATGCTATCTCCAAGCTATCATTAGCACATGATTAATGATTGGCCTACATTGGATATTCATAGACATCACTGTCCTGAGCCATAAAATATGGTATCCGCACACAGAGGTAGACGATATCAACTATAAATATATGACTCCATCTCTACAAAGGTTAAGGTTATAGACCAGAATAGTTTATGGGCTGGTCTGTTGTCCATCGTCCATCATTTTGTCTATCCATTAGTACAAGTTTGTTATTTGTGCTTCTCCAAAACTATATTCATAACGTGGTCTGATTGATCTTGTATAATAATAATAATAATAATAATAATAATAATAATAATAATAATAATAATAATAATGCTTTATTTATAGAGGGTGACTCATTAGTCAAGGACTATTCTCCCTTGAGGCCCTCTTAATGAGAGTATAACAAATGCACATTGTGTGAAGAAGCAATAATTAGTGCTTATATTAGCATGTTTCGTCTTAAAATACTAAATTCCACTATCTATTAGAAACACATGCATGCTCATGATGTATGAAAATGGTATTACTTGGACATCCAGTATGTCCACCATGATGCCATCTTGAAAATCTTGTTATTGCTACACCTGTATGAATTATCATATTAGCATGAATTTTCACGAAAAGACTTCTGTTGTTGTCTTTGAACCGTTAGGATAGAGATTTACTAATAAAGTTGCTGGATTGCAAATTTTGTCTTGCTGGATTGAATTGTGTTTAATTGTTACAAAAGAACCCAGCTGTTTATATTCAGGTGGTCAAAATATGCAGGTTGCTATTATAGCTAGTTTAACTGTAGATTGTAATTTCTGATGTTGAATCTGACTTCCTCAGATTAATTACAGGAAAGTCCGGTTTAAAATGTTTAACATTGTTGTAAAGAAAACAAAAACTTGTAATTTATCAGAATTTTAAATTTGAAACATTATAAATGAAGAGAGGATTGGTGTTGAGTATACTATATTGGTAAGTGTGAGTTTATTTATCTTAGCTGTTTGCAATGGAGGAATGATATGAAAACATGAACTGTGAAGATTTTTTGTACAGAGATGATAGAATTAAATATATCACTGCTTTAGAATTCACTCAGTCTGATTTTTCATTACAGGTCAGACTGCTTTAGAATTCACTCAGTCTGATTTTTCATTACAGGTCAGACTGCTTTAGAATTCACTCAATCTGATTTTTCATTACAGGTCAGACTGCTTTAGAATTCACTCAGTCTGATTTTTCATTACAGGTCAGACTGCTTTAGAATTCACTCAGTCTGATTTTTCATTACAGGTCAGACTGCTTTAGAATTCACTCAGTCTGATTTTTCATTACAGGTCAGACTGCTTTAGCCTATGCACTTAGTGAGGGACATACCAATCTTGAGGAGGTGTTCAAAATGGCCCCCACAAGAGCATCATGGGATATCCAACCAAGCTATGGTAAGTGTACCTCAAGATGCAGATGAACCTCAGACAGCCTGTCAACAGATTTGTAGAAAAGTTAATCAGGAACATTAAATTGCACTGATAGTCGTTTCTCCAAATGTTCAAAGATTTATGAAATATTTGTTGGAGGCAAGATAATCAATTTTTTGTATTTGTCTTGCCTGCAAAAGATGAGAGATAACAGTCAAAATGACCAATTCCCTGTCTGGCATCAACATTCTTGTTAAAGATTTTTAAGGGGCAATATGACCTGATTTTATCAGGGTATCATCATCAGACTTTGCCAATAAATGCATCGGGGGAAGAATACCCTTTGAGATTCATAACTAGGGAGCTTAAATAAAGGTCAGCTTCACGAAAAGCAATTGTTACAATTTAACATTAATTAATGTTTTTGTATCTGACACATATATGTTAACCATTTGATATCAGTATTGCTACTGGTGTGGAGGTCAGAAGGTCAAAGATGAAGGTCAGATTAGTTTCTTATATTTTTCTGGATGAGAAGAAAGGTGTCTATGGATAAGTATTAGATTTTTTTCACAGATTCACCATTGTGTATTATGCATACTTGGGGATGATGGGTCCAGATGTCAAGATCAAGTCACACAGAATTGTTTGTTTTTGGAATAAATTGCTTATGAAGGGGATATAACTTATGTTTTTGGAATAAATTGCTTATGAAGGGGTTATAACTTATGTTTCCAGACATTATTATCTGATTTGTGATATGTTAGCAGCAGAATGGAAATTCTAAATGTCTGCAGTCCAGGTAAAAAAGGTTTTTGTCATACGTTTCTAGATCTGCTGTTAAATGCCACAGGCAAGATGATACATTTATGGATTTTCTTTATGAAGTATTTAACTGATGAGTGTGATTTATTATGTATATATAATTGGCATTGTTTTTTAGTTTTCTTTATTGATTATATTCCAAGGGTTATGTAAAATGGTGTTTTATAGCTGACCCTGTCCAAACTCATGTTTGTTTTCTACCTGACTAAAATGATTGATTTTGGTTTTGTAAATACGTTTATCTCAATCTGAGTCCAGCAGATTGGATATTTTGCCATGAAATACTGGGTCAACCTGATGTTTGACACAATCTGTATTATTATTTTAATAACAGACCTTTGTGTAATTGTAGCATACTGTTATGGAAATGAACTTTTATCCCACATCCTGGCTCTTCTATTGTTTCTTATGTTTTTAATTTCTTTTATATAATCTTGTTTATCTAGAAATTATTCATTCCTGCTATAACATCTGGGCAGAAGTCATTTATATTGTTGTATTTTTATTTTTATTTGGGTGGAATACCACTAATGATTAGAATGTTATTCTTTAGGACTTGTGTTAGAAATTCTTGGATTTTTATTTGGGATTTAATTTGCAGCACCATAAGTTATAATTCTATTTTCACTTTGTATTCAAGGGAAATAAATTATTAGTTGAATTTTACAAAACTTGTTGGCTTTTGCTCTTTTCAATTACTTATATGAAGACCATAGAGTCGAAATACATTGTTCATGTGTTATAGACAACAAACTTTTTTAAAGCTACCATACAGGGGAATATCCTTAAGTAAGTGCAGCATAATAAACAGGTAAATTTGTTTAGATTTATGTATAAAATGATTTTGCATTTTGGTGATTTTTTATCGAAGCTGCTTATTAGAATATGATATAATCTTTGTTTTAGTGAAATATTGCTAGTTTGGAGCTTTTACATCTGATATTAAGTCATTTTCTTTTGTTTTGTAACCAGTTTTTGAGTCCATGTTAACTTTCCTTCAGTTCAGTTGGATTTTAAATGATTAATTTGTATGTCTGGGAATCTTTGATGTGCTCATACAGAATTCTTGGACAAAGACAGTTTATCAAAACTTTATTTGAATTTCCATCAACGGAGTGTTAAATATTGTATTTCAACAAGGAACTATAGATAAGCACGAAACAGACTTAAGCATACATCTTCTTCCATCTTGGATTTTCCAACAGGACTTGAACTTGAATCTATCAGAACATTACATTAAAGGGCTTTTGTAATTTAATACATGGATTATTTTTCTATTTGATTATAAAAACTAAGTTCTTTTTTTATTTTTACAATCTTTTTACAGGGAATAAATTATTTGTTAAATTTTACAAAGCTTGTTGTTTTCACTTTTTCTGTTTTGCTATTGATTAGACCCTAAGCACATGACAAGATAATAATTGAATTGACAGTATATAAAAGTTGTAAGAATATTTCAGATGTCATTCATGAAAACTAAGGAATTCCAAGTTAATTAAATCAGCTTATACACTGTATCTTGAAATGAAATAATCATTGGATTGTAATGAATAATTTCACGAATATGAAGTCCCTTTTTACCTAGGTGTTTAGTAGTGGTATAATTTCTGCTAAAGATTTTTGTATATATAAAATGATGTGATTAAAATATCTGTCCATTATTATTAATTATTATTAATTGTATTATTACATAAAGTCATGTAAAAGAAAATGGTAAAAGTCAGCAATTACTATACAATACTTTGGAGACTAGATCTGTGACCTGCTGTAAATTAGGCACACACATTTTCTATTATGGAGAAACAAATCAGTAACTGTTGTAATGAAAACCTCACACACCAGCATAATTATCTTTTTCTTTGTATTTGAAAAGAGGCATGAATTTTCTTCAACCTGTGCAATTAGATGAATTTTTAAATCTTTAACTGTTTTTTATTATATACAATTACTGTTAGGGTTTTTTTCCCCATATTTTTTTGTGTGATAACCTTTACTTTGTGTGGTACAACTGGTATACCAATATACCACAGTACATTTGTCCAGTGGTTCATATCATGGTAATGTTTTTTGGTACTTTGGTAGTTTCCATCACTAAAGAATGTTGTTATCAATTTATTGATAATAAAAGTATGTTTCATTTTTTATGACATTGTATTTGTCACAAATTATATTTGAATATTTCAAATACAGTTATGTTTATGAACCTTTACTTACATATTTGACATGTGTCATTTATGCAGCATGACTGCCAAATGTCTTGTTGTGAAAGATATTCAGGCCAAAACCAACTTTGAAAAAAACTTGGGATTACTGAAAGAAGTAAAACAATGTCATTTTTGTAGTTATTTTGTAGCATAGGTTAAAATGTTCAGTACATGTATTCTTTTAATGGCCTGAGAATCCACCTAAGATTTTTCAGTTGTTTTCCATTGTAATTTTAGGTGATTTCTCTAGTTCACAAACTATTTTCTCATTTATGTTGTATGTTGACTGGCACCCTCTGATAAATATCTTTCCTGATGTTGGTATCCAACGCAATGTGACTGCCTATTATATTAATCGTGTAGCAAGAAAATTGTAGGTTTTCAGTGCCAGCACTTTTTTTTTAAAATTGTAAGCTGTTTTATATTGGCACAGTGTCAGGGTGTCTACCATAGTCGAAGCCTAATCTTTCTACTATTGTTACAGTTTTTGCATGACAACTTGTACAATATTAACATAAGCTGAGCAAATTCATCTTTATGTACTCACAGTTTAATGTGGGTTGGGGAGCTGGGATTTTTTTGAGCATAAGTATTTTATTTTATTTTATCACAAGAATATTAATTTGTTTCAAATAATATAAATATATATAATTTGGTGTTATTTTGCTCTGAATCAGGGCAAGATATTTTTTCCAGCAAATTGAAAACTGGAAATTTTATTAAAATTAAATTTGTTGGTTCCCAGTATAATTGCAGTAACAGTGGTGCATATGATGGTATACTATGTTACCCAACTCGAATTATGTGGGTATAGATTATTCATCAAAGAGAAGTGCAAGAAACACACACAAATTTATACATTTTTTTATTGTGATTTTGGGTTTCTTGTAGTTAAGCAAGGTAAAAAAAAAAAGATTAAATATTCCAACATTTCACGAGTGATCATCCATAAAGTATCATAAAGCATCAGTATTTCTACTGATTATAATATTTTATATCGGAAAAATGATCATATTCTTGTTGGTTATTTTGCAGCTACACAGAAAGAAGAGGGAACAGAAGAGGTGGATTCCAGTAATGTTGACGACCAGGATCAGGTAACTAAAGTTGATCATTTTATCATGAACATAACATTCATTGCTTCTGCCATGTAAATCCATCAAACACATTAATTTGACATGATATGACAATTGATTTTAAGCATGTATAATAACTTTCTTTATGGTACGATGTGGTCTTTGCGGTCCAGTTGGTTAATTTGATAAAACACTTGCATATTTATTTTTATCTGTTTGATCATTTGTAATGTATGTTATTGTCACCCAAATATGTCTAATAGTTTTCCAGATGCTCTCAACATCATTGTTAAGATACCATGCTAAAGTTGTTAAAGTTTTCTTGGGGGCAGATTCAACTGACATTTAAGATAACATAGGGCACTAGCAAGACATTGGATTCCATGTGAACTTTTTCCTTATAATTTACCATTATGTTTTTTTGCCACAGGAAAGCAGAACTGTGGTATCTCCATTTGTTGCTGCAAATACTCCTGAAATAGAGAGAAAAAGTATGGATGTATCTGAAGAGGTGAGTTAAAAGATAAATTTCCAAAATTTTGCCCCATTCTAAAATATCTTTTCAGTCTTTAACCTTTTAAGTATTTCACTACCTATCTAATTTCATACTTTTCTCTAGTATTTTTAAGAGAGCACTGTTGGATATATGATATATATAATAATGGTACATGTGATGGTATACCATGGTACATTTGTCTTGGTACACAACTCGAATTATGTGGGTATAGATAGACCATCTAATGTTCATGCCTCTAAATTGATCAAAATTATTGTTTTATTTCAAAAACTATGCAGCCAAGTTTTATTCTTGTGGTTTATATAAATATTATTCCTAAAAAATCTTTGTTTTTTTTTTATAATAAAATATTTTTAGCTATAAAATGAAGTTAATGATGTTAGGTTTTTCTCTTACTGAATAATACTGAAAATTATTTATAGTTTAAATATTCTCACTCTTACTAATTAATACTGAAAATTATTTATAGTTTAAATATTCTCATTCTTACTGAATAATACTGAAAATTATTTATAGTTTAAATATTCTCATTCTTACTGAATAATACTGAAAATTATTTATAGTTTAAATATTCTCACTCTTACTAAATAATACTGAAAATTATTTATAGTTTAAATATTCTCATTCTTACTGAATAATACTGAAAATTATTTATAGTTTGAATATTCTCACTCTTACTAAATAATACTGAAAATTATTTATAGTTTAAATATTCTCACTCTTACTAAATAATACTGAAAATTATTTATAGTTTGAATATTCTCATTCTTACTGAATAATACTGAAAATTATTTATAGTTTAAATATTCTCACTCTTACTAAATAATAATGAAAATTATTTATAGTTTAAATATTCTCACTCTTACTGAATAATACTGAAAATTATTTATAGTTTGAATATTCTCACTCTTACTGAATAATACTGAAAATTATTTATAGTTTAAATATTCTCATTCTTACTGAATAATACTGAAAATTATTTATAGTTTAAATATTCTCACTCTTACTAAATAATACTGAAAATTATTTATAGTTTAAATATTCTCATTCTTACTGAATAATACTGAAAATTATTTATAGTTTGAATATTCTCATTCTTACTGAATAATACTGAAAATTATTTATAGTTTAAATATTCTCACTCTTACTAAATAATAATGAAAATTATTTATAGTTTAAATATTCTCACTCTTACTGAATAATACTGAAAATTATTTATAGTTTGAATATTCTCACTCTTACTGAATAATACTGAAAATTATTTATAGTTTGAATATTCTCACTCTTACTAAATAATACTGAAAATTATTTATTGTTTAAATATTCTCACTCTTACTAAATAATAATGAAAATTATTTATAGTTTAAATATTCTCACTCTTACTAAATAATAATGAAAATTATTTATAGTTTAAATATTCTCACTCTTACTAAATAATACTGAAAATTATTTATAGTTTAAATATTCTCACTCTTACTAAATAATACTGAAAATTATTTATAGTTTAAATATTCTCACTCTTACTAAATAATACTGAAAATTATTTATAGTTTGAATATTCTCACTCTTACTAAATAATAATGAAAATTATTTATAGTTTGAATATTCTCACTCTTACTAAATAATAATGAAAATTATTTATAGTTTGAATATTCTCACTCTTACTAAATAATAATGAAAATTATTTATAGTTTGAATATTCTCACTCTTACTAAATAATAATGAAAATTATTTGTAGTTTGAATATTCTCACTCTTACTAAATAATAATGAAAATTATTTGTAGTTTGAATATTCTCACTCTTACTAAATAATACTGAAAATTATTTATAGTTTGAATATTCTCACTCTTACTAAATAATACTGAAAATTATTTATAGTTTGAATATTCTCACTCTTACTAAATAATAATGAAAATTATTTATAGTTTGAATATTCTCACTCTTGCTAAATAATAATGAAAATTATTTATAGTTTGAATATTCTCACTCTTACTAAATAATACTGAAAATTATTTATAGTTTGAATATTCTCACTCTTACTAAATAATAATGAAAATTATTTATAGTTTGAATATTCTCACTCTTGCTAAATAATAATGAAAATTATTTGTACAGTTTCAATGTTCTCACTCATACTAAATGATAATTAAAATTGTTTGTAGTTTGAATATTTTCTTATAGAAACTGCTCGAATTGCTTATTGAAAAAGAACTGCTCCTTGATCAGTCCAAAAAAGTTTTGGTTTGCTTCCGAGTTAATAATAATATATCTTAATGCAGTAGTTATATTTTTCCCTGTTTCATCTGCAACAGGTATGCTAAATGCATATTTACTGCAATATCAAGTACATTCATCAGGTATCTTTTGTTGTTGTTGTACTGTGCAGTGTTTGACATATAAGCAAGATATATCACGCAAATGTCATCAACTGCACTTGTGATAACCTTTTGTCCAACAAAATCATTTTTAGTTTGTGCAGTTAATGTGAAAATACTTCTCCAAGCCAGGGCTGAGGTGCATGTGTCTTACGAAGCCAGAGTTTATATTTTGTTCCAAACATACCCTGCACTAGTTAACAATCAATTTGCTCTCGTCTTCCATTTGGTTGCAGATATCTTAGTTCATCAAGCATAACCCGATCATAACCAGGTTTATCATTTTCATTGTCATAGTAACATATGTCATGACGCATTGCAATTTCATCAATCTGATTGTAAGGTCCTTGTCCCTGAATTGGGTAGTCATTTTCATCAAGTTGTTAATCAAATGGGTTCCAATGTCCAGTGTACTTATGGCACGGCAGCGTCCATCCTTTGCTGGGTTTAGGCAGTTTGCCAATTAACTAGTGAATATCTAAGCCAGATCCAATTACAGCTCACAGATTACAACACTGACAGTAAGTTATTGTTTTATCCTGCTCGTTTTTATTATAATTTGAACATCAACTAAAAGAACATTAGGAGTTCTTTGCATTCCATGATCTCCAGGTAGTGATCACTCAGTTTAGCTTAAGAACTATTTTTATTAACCAGTCAGTTATTCATAGTTGTTTCCATAGTTTTGCTTGTATTTTCTGCTTTACTTCTGCACTTCACACAATACGTAGTCATTTTTTATATTTGCTTGTTAGACAGAATTTGTAATAACTATATTATTGTTTTTTGCACTAGGTCACTGGGTAAATTGTAATATAAATTTTAGAAAATCAACCAGTTTCTAGCGGACTGCTTTGTATGATGTGCTTGCATCGGGCATGCTGGTATCCAAGATATTTGTTTGATAAACATAATATAATATCCACAAGCTGCAGTTCCAGCTCAATGAAATTGATTAAACAAATAGTTTATTTTTTTTAATATTTTTTATATGCAAATAAGTACTGCTTGCTAACATCACTTTTTTTTGGGAGGTAGACCAAACGAATCATAGTAGTTGCTGTTGTAAAACGCTACCCAATATGTACCACATCCATTATTGAAGTTTTGTATATTTACTGCACAACTTTGGCAGCAAGCTGCTTTTAGCAGTGAGCAAAATTCTCCTGGTTGACTGCTAGTGCTCTGAGTTTATCTTCAGAAAGTACTCCTTGAAATCCATTGATATCTTTCAGTCTAGAATCACAGAGTTATTTAATGGAGCTACGTCCTGGTTTCAGGTAGCATGAGTCCTCTCCCATGTTCTATCCCCAGCCAATTTGTTTGTAAGCTTCCCACTATTCCGGTTAGCAATGGCCTTCTGAATCTACCTTGGACCGCTGTGCAGCTTGTATTGAACCGCTGTGCATTCTATTTGTTTTAGTTGTTGGTTTACATTTAGTTGCTGTTTTATGTTTCTGAACACTTTGTGTTTCAGGCATATTTTCTTACTGCTAGACAAAGCGAAATGGTTCACATTTAGACAAGTTTTTTTTCCATCATTAGACATGGCTTTTTTGATGCACCTGATGCTGCAAATATACCTAATGTTCCTAGTACTTATAATAATTTCGCTAGTACTGTTTTAGCAATACTTGCTAGTGCAGGTCCCAGACATTTTTCAGTTATTTCTTTACTTTGAGCAATTGCAGTAACTTCTGCTGTTGATAAATTAAAGAAAATGACTTGCATTGCTGTATTTTACCGTATTTTGTTGTGTATAACGCGCACTTTTTTTACCTAATTTTCTTATCCTAAGTCGGGGGTGCGCGTTGTATACAAGAACTAAAAAAAAAAGATTTTTTCCAGGTCGATCTGAAGAGGATGAAGGCACTCACTACTTGTGAAATATTAAATCCATTGTACATTGCATTGTAACTAAAATGTTTACCGGTACTAGCCGTATTAAAGAAATAAATAATGCTTACAAATAGTCTTGTTCTTTGATTGCTTATGTTAATAAACTGGTTTCATTTCACGTCACTGTGTCAAGTTTTGTTCTGTGCCACGGCCGGAAATACATGTACATAACGACTAGCAATTTGTTCAAAAGCTGTGCAAAGTGCCGCATTGGAGCGGAACAAATACCACTGTGTGGATTACCGTACTTGTTTCGTAAATGTTTAGTACCGTATTCCATAACTGTTGATCTAATCGAATTTTTCTTCATTTATTATTGGTCGAATTGAAATATAATATGTGTAGAATTCAACTAGTGTTAATGTTCTCATCAGAGCATCTGTTGGGGACATATATATTTTTGCGACTACGGGTTCTTTCTTACGGGAACACTGATACGTTGTGGAACAAAATAATCAATGTATGAAGTCGGGAAACATTTTTTTCCTCTTTGGAAAATAAGCTTCTTACTTAGTTTTATTTCTTATCTTAAATCATAGTATTTGAGATATCTTTGCGATTATACAGTGATCAATGGCTTCAATGCTTCATCGACTCGGTGTGGTCTTTTCACGGTAATCGGCGCCAGGTAAGCTTTGATGCGCTCAACATAGTTACAATGCTTTGTCTCGGTGAGCAGTATTTAATTGATTCAGGACATACAGCGACTTTTCGAAAGTGATGAAGACAAAGTGGAATTTGAGGGATTTGATGCAGTAGACTGCGTCAACTAGACGAACATTTAAAGGGCCCTTTTAAGGGCCAACAATAAAATTGGAAAGATACAATATCAATATTGCCACTTTTTCATTCACTATCTAAAATGACCAACTGTTGTTGCACTATGAAAACGGAGCGAAATAGCGGTAGTCAAAATTTTAAAATGCATTATATCACATGCGCGTTATATGGCAGAACTACGTTTTTTCCACTTATTTTGGGTCGAAAATCAGGGTGCGCGTTATACACACCAAAATACGGTATTTATTTGTCTTTTTGTTAGCATCAGTATTGCTTTCAGAACGCATTGCTTTCTGCCACTTTGTTTTTTAAAATCTATCATTTAACAATCATTTGTGTCAGTTTTTTTTAACTTATCCAGTTTATTTTGTGTATGATATATTTCATTGTATTTTATTTTTCTTTTGTTTGATAAAATTGTGCTGCTTGCGATAAAGTGGAAAGCACTTCAAATGCAGAGCATTTAACACCTGAATAGTTATTCTTGCTAGAAAATCAATCGATTTAAAAAGAACTTGCAATACTCTTAATACAGTTTTGTGGAACAACCTTCCACTACATGTAAAATCTGCTGAAAATATTAGACTATTTAAGAAAAGATTTCATAAGCATGTATGTGTTTCTAATAGATCATTGAATTTAGTATTTTAATTACTAATTATTACTATCTTCCTATAATGTGCATCATTATACTCTCCATTAGAAGTCATAAATGGAGAATAGTTCTTGACTAATGAGTCACCCTCTATAAATAGAGCATTATTATTATTATTATTATTATTATTATTATTATTATTATTATTATTAATACATTCCACTCTTTGTAAGAAAATCAATTCATTCTGTATTTTGTTCCACTTGGTGTAAAGTGCAAAGCATTCAGCTTGATAGTCATTCTGCCTTTTGTAGAATCTGCAGCAGTAACACATCTTCATTATGTCTGAAGCCCATCTTCTGTTATGTTAATTTGAATTTTCATCGAGATATTCAACATACTCAAATTCTCTTGTTTGAATTGTCTGTTTGTATATATATATATATATATATATATATATATATATATATATATATATATATATATATATATTTCCTTGGTCAGATCAAGGTAATTTTGTATGGAAATTTTTTAATTTGTAATTGTTAGACAAAATCTATTGCTTTGCAGTTTGAGGTTAGAATGCGGCAACATAATTAACTGCACTGTGGTTTTAGGTCTTGTTTTAGTTACTAATTTTCAAATAATTTCTTTGCCTGGCGGATATAGTAGTTTTTGTTTTTGTTTTTATCAATGCCATAGCTGTTTCTGATATCGGTGATATTTCAGAAATTGCTTATTATATATCTGCTGTACTTGGCAGAATGCCAGACACTCTGCCCTTGATGAGTGTAATGCAGTAGTTACTAATTTATTTGTAATTCCATGTACATTTTCAATTATTTTTAAAGAATATATTTCTGAATATATTTCTGAAGAAACATCTTTGGATTTTTTTTTTACAATAAATTTTTCCCTGTTTCATTTTGTTATACAAAACTTTATGATAGAGTTTATCCAACAAGCCTTAAATTGCCAATAGTAGTGTCACCATTTGTTATTGAGATTGATCTGTCAATGTAATTGTGATAGACAATATTTGATTTTTGACACCAATAGGTTAGTAGATTATTTGCCGCAGAGTTACTTGCATTAATGAGAGGCTAGTGTTAGCACTGGTCAGCCTGGTGTACGAATAATGTGACTGGGTGGGACATCATCATAAACTAAATTTGACCATTCAATACGATCGTTGATGACCATATTGAATAGTCAAATTTAGTTTATCTTGCGTTGATCAACTGTATCAGTAATAGTTAATCCTTGAGATGAATGGATTGTCATTGCAAATTCTAGCACCCATGAAGTTTTGTCCATAGCTAAAGCGCTCTCAACAACACTGACAGGAATTAAACCAATATCATTTAACACAAGATTTTGCATCCTCCTAGACTCTGTCAAGGGTCCTGTTATATCAACTTCATTATTTTGTTTGTGTGTATCTGCTGGCCAATAAAATAATGGTAAAGGTATATTTGAAATTTCTTCCTTACGTATCAAAAATTGGTGTTGATGTGTATCACAAACTAACTTTCTACTTGCAACTGTCAAATCATCTGGTCTCCACAAATTCCAAAATCTTAAGCTCTCTTTATTCTGGATCAAGCACTCTATGATCATCAGTTTTTTCCTATTAATATTCTACTTTTTTAACCATTCGTGTAGAGACCATCCAACAAAATATGTTAGTTGACCATGGTCGCCTCACATTATTACAGCAGTAATTTTTTTCAATAACCAATCAAGAAATATTTTTAATATTTCTAACGACACTGCATATTTCATCCCAAACAATAATCTTTGGAAAATGTTTCTCACCCATTCGTTCAGGAGTCCATTTATCTCCCTTCCATCAAAAAAATTTATGATAAGTGCATGATTTAATATTTCTTTATCTCATTTCTCTACCGAGACTGTGTAGGGGTTAAAATGACCTTATCAAATTTTCAAAATAGTTCAATCGCATGAGTTGTTTTACCAGAACTTCTAGGTCCATTAAGATAAACCGTTTTATTTCTACCTACAGATCATACACTGATGGTGCAGATGATATCTTTCATATTTTCTACAGTAAATGTCCTTAATTTCAACATCGGCAGATTCAGAATAACCAAGTATATTTTCTTGTTTTATTCTCCATTCACCCCACAATGCATAAGTGCCAATATGTAGTTGTTCTTGCAATCTTGAATACTTTTTATTGATATAAAGCGAATCTGTAGTGACTCTGACAGCAAACTTAGAAACTCTATTTATCATCGAAAATAGATTTATCAAAATGTATGCGTGCATTGAAGATCTTAAATGAGTAAACTATAGTGACTTACCATCAAAGTAACTAACAATTATGCCTAATTTAGTTCTGTTAGACATGTTAACACTACTTCAATTATAAATATAATTTTTTCTTCATTGTATTAGCAATTATAAAATATAACTATGCATCGTCTATAATCAATCTTGTACGATGCTGTTGTGATTATATGATCCAACTTGGGTAAATTTACCGATTATTTTTCTGCCAAGGTCTTTTGTGATTTTATTTTTGTAATCAGTTATATCAGGATTTTCATCATCAGAATATTTTTTTTTTGTAGTAACCAAATTTCTTTCTGTGAACAATATGATATAATTGCTTCACTTACTGTTAGAAATGTTAGTATTTTTACATCAATCATATATCATAATAAAGCTGTTGGAGCCCGTTGTTTTTCTGAAAATGTTTGCCAAACCAGACATAACAAATTTGATGAAGACCTTTGGCAAACTTAAATCACTCGATATAAACAAATCCAGTTAATTCGAAATCAGCTAATTGTCCATTTATTGATACTCTGGTCATTTCATGTGTTGGATGTCCAAATCTTTTAAAATAAACAGAACGCTCCCATTCCAAGAAAACTTCCGAGATGACATGCAAACATATTAACTGAGATAACATCTTTATGATCGTATTTACTATTCCATAATCCACCGTGTCTGTAATCGAACAAATGGATATTATATCATCAAAAAAATCAAACAGAGTTGGTTTACACTAATTTTTTCTTGAGCAAAATGAGCTCTGACTGACGGAAGTGTAAAACAATTACTCAGTTAATAAAATTGAATATATCATCGTTATAAAATTTGACTTCAATTTCGTGGAAATATTGTTACTGCATTAGTCCATGCATGCACATTATCATCAGTAATTTATATTGAAGCAGAAATAAGCTTGTGGCAAGCTTGCAAAAATAAGCTTGCAAAAATGTTCCAAATACAAGCTTGTGCAAGCTTGCAAAAATAAGCTTGTAAAAGTAAGCTTGCAAAAATAAGTTTGCGCAAGCTTGCAAAATTAAGCTTGCAAAAATGTTACAAATACAAGCTTGCAAAAATTAGCTTGTGCAAGCTTGCTGCAAGCTTTAAAACAAGCTTACAATTTTGGTTTGGGACATATAACTACATTGTCTTGTGCAGAAATATATATAGATGCTACCATCCAAGGAGTTGCATTTCTGATGTAAAATCATGGATGTGTTTGTGTGTGTGATTAAAATTTTTAACGTAGCTTTAAGAGGTTAGTGTTAGGACTGGTTGGCCTGGTGTCAGGATAATATGTGCCTGGGTGGGACATCATGCTACATGTTTGCGGCATGATGCCCCAGTGCTAGACATCACTATAAACTGCCACACTGTAGACATTGTAGCGATATGACTGAAATATTGTTAAAGCTACATTAAAAATATTAATCAAACAAACAAACAAACAATTTTTTTTAATAAAGCCATCACTGTTTAGTGATTGGAGGGAGTAAACCTGGCAAACAAAACAGGATATATGATGAAGAGGTTAATTAAAACTGATGACATTGAAATTTGAATGCACTTTTTCTACAGGGAAGTTTATTGAAAAATGTAGTTAGCACGATCACGCTTATATCTCAATGTTATTCTTTGGACCCTGAGCATCACATTATAATGGGTTTTGCCTGTACTTTTAAGAAAATGAAGCAAGCTGAATGATATTTATGGAACATAGATTTCAAAATTGTCATGTAACTTATTACAGAAAATTTCTTAAACACATTTTCAGTGCATTAATCTATTCTGATATGGATTTGGATTAAACAGATAATATAGCCTTGAATTGAAAATTTTCACAATTGAGAGAATCCTGGTTAATATTACCCTCTACCCTCACTGTCTTGATGTTGCTTTGATAACACAGGTGATAATGCATGTCTTCATTCAAGTGACTTTTTAATGTTGTGGACTTCTATAATGCATTTCTATGATGTTCTACTGTTTTTAAAATGGTCTGTCATAGTTGTAAAATATGACTTCCTCTTCCAGGCATTACTGTCTTTCTATCATGTCCCATCATATCTTTCCCTTCATTCTGTAACAGGATCATCTAGAGGATGAAATAAGAGCCCAAAAAGCAGCCTCCCCACCTGAGTCTGTCATAGAGCAGAGAACACTGGACGCCTACAGAGTATGTGTTCCTTATTCATCATTTCTCTTATCATCACCATTGTTGTCCCTCTACAATGTAATCATATCTTATTACATAATCATTTAAACCTATAGCATCACAGATATTCAGGACTGATGAACTTTGCTTCTCTACATGTACTTTCCTTTTTTGCATTTCAAATATTTAACGAAACAATTTGAATGATTTGTTTGAATATAATACTAACTGCTATGGAGTTCTGATTCATGATGTCACTGGATTTTAGCATTATACACAGATTTGTTTTCAATTATCAACCTTTGAATTGATTGAGTCAGCTTGGAGCTCCACTGTTGCATCTGTCATTACATTACTGCAAAGCACCGTAAAAAAAACAACTAAAACTTACAGTGAAAAATGAAATGCATGAAGCGAGATGCCTGATGTATTTTGCAGTTTAAATGAATCGAATGACATCATAAGAGAGTGACCAAATGTATTGTATGGCAACTTTTGCAACTGCTTAATCTCATTGAAAGCAGCAGATCAAAAACAACTTTAATAGCTTACAAAAGTTATAACTACTTCTAGAGTGGAAATATGGATCCAAATTTTGCACAATACATAGACTTTGGAGAATAAAATTATTGTGAAAAAAAATACACTCATTACAATCAGTAAATACAGTAAAAAGCTATGTTATTTGTACAATGGAGGTGGGTTGTTGAGAATGGGTGGTGTACATGAATGCTGGGGAAAGGACAAAAATCTTGCATCTGCCTGGATTTACTTCATTTTCATATCAAAATTTATGCTTTGGAAATCGATTTCTTTGGTCAGCATTCCATCTAAAAATGTTCTGAACAAGCAAAAACCTTTTTAGTTAGTATTTTTTTGTTTAAAGCTTTCATCCACTCAAGTTTCAAAGGCCCATCTGATGGCATTTTTGAAATTTTAAAGAAACTAAACATGCGTATTCACTGGATTTGTGTTTTTCACATAAAGATTATTTCCATCTATTTATTTTCTCGAGTTGATTGTTCATCCACTGACTGCATATGAAGTTTCAGTCTGTTTTATACATTGCTATAATATCCATCATAAAAACAGCAATACATGTACAATTGAGTAACGCTAAACGTAAATGCAAAAAAGCAAATACTGCATCAGGGCATTGGCTGATGTACCACATAACAGAATGACTTGCCCATGAAAATTGGATCAGTGCCAGAAAAAACCTGTGTATAGTGAAATCAGGTAAAATAGACTTTTTTTGAAGATTATAAGTATTGTTACATAATATTGCAATCTATGTGTAAAGTATACGCGCTCAATCAATGTGTACAGTATATACATGTACTGTACTCAACATGTGTACATGTATAGTATATACTGTACTAATTATATGTGTACAGTAACCTCTTCCTTGATAACTTGGCCACAGCGGGGTCAACAAACATAGACCGCACTAAAGCAAGGACACAAGTTATAGAGTGACCTCCAAAAACTGAAAAAAATATTACTTAGACATTGAGAAAACCATTTTTTTGTAGGCAGCATCGGAGAACTGGGCTGTTTAATGCCTGAATCCTCACTTTACAATCTCATTGATAATTATCTTTAATTACGCTCTTTTTCTAATAAAGGTGTTCTTTATTCTGTTTAAAAAACAATTGTCAAATATCCAACATGTGAAAGATCATCCCAACTGGTTTCAGTAACCATCACGCATATGCAAAAATCCTGTGCATTACATCACTGCTCTTTGTTTTCTTGATGAATGGTTTCCATAATGGTGTATTATAATATCCTGCCAAATCAGGAGTCGAAAGAACAGGGAACTAGACTGTTGATACACCACCAAACAAGATTCTTTTTCTTCAAAATCAAGTGACATTTTTTTTCGTGAGACAATTAATTGTCTGCATCAAAACTCAATTTTTTATTGTTCAATTAGTACAGTATTGATGTCATGATTTCATTGGAAATAATACTGAAACTTCTTATCCTCCTTGAGGATATCTCTAAATGCTAGTTCAAGAATTCTCTGAAACTCGCTTGCACACAATGGCCATATCTGTGAAACCAAGCTTTTTTTTTTTTAAGTATTCATATTGCTTGGTCACGTTGCTATCTTTGATTACATTTGAAAGAGTTGGTTAATTTAAGGTAGTTTATGTTACGTACACAATAAAATTTATAACAGTATTCAATTGATCAAATGAAGCTTGTTCAACTGGGACCGCTAGAATTTAAGTTTGAGGATTTTCATGCCTTTAACTTTTCTTTTATTTCACCTCCTTTTTTATATTCAAAAGACATAATTAAAGTGATAATACAAAAGAGGCCAGCTTTTAATTCAGTGCAACAAATACTTTCACAAGTCAGTTATCAAAACACAGTCGGCACTTAATTAGGTCTTCAGAGAAACACTCGTGGACATAGCTGTTAATTGATGCATTTTATGTTAAATTACAAGAGGACCTATTGCATTTATGATGTTTACACTTAAAAGGAACTAAAAGATAGAATTGGAACACAAATTTCAATTGATACAAAATTTACTTAATTTGTATTCATTTATTAAAGTACTGCCTCCACTCGTGCAAGTGACATTTTCATTGATCAAAATTTCCATACATTTTGTTAATTGTGGTGTACTAGGAATGTTGTTTGGAAAGAAAATGTAAAAATTGCATGCACTATTTTTAAATTTGGTATTTTATAATGTTTATTAAAATTTCCAGGTCCTATCTACTGTTTTCGATGATATAACAAGCAATATATCAAAGGTTCTGTTACAAATTTTCTTCAAGTTCAATAAATAAAGATACATTTTGGAGGTATTTTCTGGTTTGAAAAATAGGATCCATGCCTGATCCAGCATTATAAGCAGGTTCATGAGTTATCAGGGCACGAGTTATTGAGAGAGTGGTGTATATACCGAGTCCAAATGCAAACTACACAGGCCTAGATCTGCTGTAGCAGAAAGTTTTGGCAGATCTGGTTCTGTGCAGTTTATTAGAAGTGATAAGTAGAACAAAATAATATAGAGCTGATCTGCAGGTACATACAGAATCAAACACAAAATTTGATCTCTGTTCTACGTTTCACTGACAGACTCCAGTCCAACATACCTATCCAGCCTCACCCATGTGTATACACCAGCTAGATACTTACGCTCTTCTGGCAATCATATACTCTTTGTTCCCACTGTGAAAATGAAGTCATATGGACAACATTTTTTTGCATACCAGGGCCCAGCAACGTGGCACAAATTGCCCATTGAAATTAGACACAAAGACACAGTGGTCCCTTTTAAGAGTGCTCTTAAAACTCACCTGTTGCAACTGAAGGACAAACTTAGAGACCTAATAATGTTTTGTATCTTATATGTTTTCAGCATGTTTTTTATGTTTTCCAATTTCATTGTTTTTGTCATTTGTTTTTCTGTAGTGTAGTCATATCACTATAGATGGTGTAAAGCGCTTAGAACTTCAATAGATTAGGTGCTATACAAAGTCCTCATTATTATTATTATTACATTATATCATGGCAAATCATGATTTACGTTTTTTGTAGTTGGACGCAACTTGATATGCATTGACAGTATATCGAGGCAGCTGTATTTTCTTGTATCCTTGCATTAGAAAAAACAACCTAATTGTGAAACATCAGTTTGGCTAATTAATCTTTTTTAATTCATTTTCTGAATATTTATATAAACTTAGGCTTTGCCTGCCAATGTACCATGAATGTAGAGAAGTGGAGTTTGTTAATCCAGGATATCCGACAGTTGGAAATATCATTATTCTTTGAATCTTCTTCTTCAGAGCAGTCTCAGAATTTAATAATATTGATATTCCATGTAAAATACTGTAAAATTCAGAGTAATTTGCATAATACATTCATGTGTAGCAGTAATAGGCTTTGAAAATTGCCTTGAAAAATTAATGATTTGCATAAACCATAAATGTTGCTGAAGTCTTATATGAAGATTTTAGGCAAGAAATATTTTATGTTGTTGGGCAAAGTATTTACAATTTATGTATCCTATCAATAGAAACTTTGTTCTTTTTTTTTTTTTTACCTAGATGTCAATCACCTATATCAGGGTGGCTAATTTGACTGTATCTGACAGTTATATAATACTGTCCTGTATCCATCAAGACCAAGAAAAGTGAATATATTTTCCAGATATAATACTGATTATATACTACATCATTTTGATGATATATTAATTACTTTCATTTGCCAAAAATATGTTTCAATTGTTCCAACTTTGATAGACAAAGTTAAATTTTGTTAGTTAGACTTAGGTCTGTTTGGTTAAAAAAATACAATTGTGTCAAAATCCAGTATGGCCACCATAATAGCCATCTTGAAAATCATATCCTCTTTCCTGCAAAATGGAAAGTGATATCAACATGGGAATTTTGCTAGAAAATTTTTCATGTCTTGGTAATTTAAGTTTTGTTCGGTCTTAAATAAAAATGATGCCAATCAGACATACAGTACGTTTATGACAGCAATCAGTTTGTAAATCTTGTTATTTCAAAAGAATATTATAAAGTCTGTTAAGTAAAATAAATTATTTTTCACATTATTTATTGAGGGGAGTCTGTTAGGCTTGAGGTGAAGTTTGGTAATGCCGCTTTTAATGCTAAATAGAGGTGGAGGTTCATATGAAGTATTACACTACCGGTATATATGCAAGTGTTTTTGTAGCATGATGCAGTGAAAAGGGTATTGGGAGAGAAATCAAGGGTATTTTATCACCCAAGTTTTCTATGCCAATGCCCTCTGAGTATACAATTCTACAGTATCACACAAGATAATATTGTGTAGCTGATTTATAATATGATTAATATGATTGTGGTTTTATTGCTTTAAAAATTAGTTTTGTTTCCCACATGTCACAAATATCTCCTTGTTGCACCTCTTGCAACATTGTTTTGAGCAGTAAATTGTTGTATCTTTCAAATCATATTTCTGAAAGCATTCAATCAATTTAAATTAATCACATGATTATAATCATTGGTCACTAGCAAATATACTGCAAGCAATTTTATGTTGTTTTGTTGTTGTTTTAGGGTTTAATGCCATTTTTCAGCACACGATTGGCTATACATAGCAGCCAGTATTATTGGTGGATGAAGAACCCGTTAACCCCCCCCCCCCTGGAAAGAACCACCTACCCATGAGAAGCTACTGGCAAGCTTTCTCACATATCAACATTAGCTGAATCTTAGACTCGAACCCACACAGACAGAGGTGAGATGGCAGTGATCCATAACAGAAAGCGCTTTAGACCACTCTGCCACTCGGGGCCCCTAGCAATTTTATGAATTAGATGTTTATTTAAAATGTAGTTGAATGAATCTGACACCATGCATACTCATGCATATGATGTCCAACTATGGTTTTAACAGAATGCATCTTGACTATGCATACTCATACATATGACATTCAACAATGGGTTTAACAGAATGAATCTGACACCATACATATTCATGCATATGATGTCCAACAATGGATTTAACAGAATGAATCTGACACCATACATATTCATACATATGACAGCCAACAATGGGTTTAACAGAATGAATCTGACACCATACATACTCATGCATATGACATCCAACAATGGGTTTATGTATGTGAAGCATTGGGAGAACTGATCTCAATTGGTTTAACAGAATGAATCTGACACCATACATATTCATACATATGACAGCCAACAATGGATTTAACAGAATGAATCTGACACCATACATATTCATACATATGACAGCCAACAATGGATTTAACAGAATGAATCTGACACCATACATACTCATGCATATGACAGCCAACAATGGGTTTAACAGAATGAATCTGACACCATACATACTTATGCATATGACATCCAACAATGGATTTAACAGAATGAATCTGACACCATACATACTTATGCATATGACATCCAACAATGGATTTAACAGAATGAATCTGACACCATACATATTCATGCATATGATGTCCAACAATGGGTTTATGTATGTGAAGCATTGGGAGAACTGATCTCAATTGGTTTAACAGAATGAATCTGACACCATACATATTCATACATATGACAGCCAACAATGGATTTAACAGAATGAATCTGACACCATACATATTCATACATATGACAGCCAACAATGGGTTTAACAGAATGAATCTGACACCATACATACTCATGCATATGACATCCAACAATGGATTTAACAGAATGAATCTGACACCATACATATTCATACATATGACAGCCAACAATGGGTTTAACAGAATGAATCTGACACCATACATATTCATACATATGACAGCCAACAATGGATTTAACAGAATGAATCTGACACCATACATATTCATACATATGACAGCCAACAATGGGTTTAACAGAATGAATCTGACACCATACATACTTATGCATATGACATCCAACAATGGATTTAACAGAATGAATCTGACACCATACATATTCATGCATATGATGTCCAACAATGGGTTTATGTATGTGAAGCATTGGGAGAACTGATCTCAATTGGTTTAACAGAATGAATCTGACACCATACATATTCATACATATGACAGCCAACAATGGATTTAACAGAATGAATCTGACACCATACATATTCATACATATGACAGCCAACAATGGGTTTAACAGAATGAATCTGACACCATACATACTCATGCATATGACATCCAACAATGGGTTTAACAGAATGAATCTGACACCATACATACTTATGCATATGACATCCAACAATGGATTTAACAGAATGAATCTGACACCATACATATTCATGCATATGATGTCCAACAATGGATTTAACAGAGTGAATCTGACACCATACATATGACAACCAACAATTGGTTTAACAGAATGATGCACACTGATTTCAACAAATTATATAATGAAATGATATTCCTTAATAGAACAAATCAGAACATGCAACTGCAGGAAGTAATCAAATAAGAATCAACACATGGAATTTACAAACATATATGATTGATATATGGATCTGTCACTGGTATGATGAATGTATAATACTTATGAACAAGTGTGATTAATATATGGATCTGTCACTGGTATTATAATACTTATGAACAAGTGTGATTAATATATGGATCTGTCACTGGTATTATAATACTTATGAACAAGTGTGATTAATATATGGATCTGTCACTGGTATGATGAATGTATAATACTTATGAACAAGTGTGATTAATATATGGATCTGTCACTGGTATTATAATACTTATGAACAAGTGTGATTAATATATGGATCTGTCACTGGTATGATGAATGTATAATACTTATGAACAAGTGTGATTAATATATGGATCTGTCACTGGTATGATGAATGTATAATACTTATGAACAAGTGTGATTAATATATGGATCTGTCACTGGTATTATAATACTTATGAACAAGTGTGATTAATATATGGATCTGTCACTGGTATGATGAATGTATAATACTTGTGAACAAATGTGATTGATGTAAGGATCTGTCACCATGAGCGATCAATCTATAGAGCTTGTAAACAAATATGAACAATGTATGGTTCATTCATAAGTAAGAGGTTATGTATAACTGTTTTTTTTTATACTTTTATGGCAATATTGAATTATATTGAATGGTCAAAGAGCAACCACCCATGGTCCACGAAATGGAATATAGTTTATCTGTTTATGTGACATTCTATTAATTATGTCTGACTGTCTATAACATTAAGAATAGGTCCCCAAACATTAATTTTATATTTAAAAAAAACTATTGCTTAAATAGATAACAAGAAAGAATACAATTATATAGGTCACATACTTCTGCAGTGGAAGATTGCTTCTGTAAAATGGACAGCTTTCTTGCAAAACTCATGGTATTGTGACAATACACTGAGAATTTATTGTATAGCTCACCTTTATAAGTCATGTCATTGGAAATTAAATTCCAAGCATGCACATTTTATGTAGAGCAGAAAAATAGTGAATTCAAATTACACAACAAAAAAAAACAATTACATGCAAACTTTGTCGGAAGAGAGCAAAAGTATGTACTGTACTACAAAAAGTTCTCTAGTCTTAGATTCAAAACTCCAGAGTATGATGATCACTGACAAATTGTAATATTTGATACTTGAAATTTTGTAAGACAGTTATACCGTGTACTGTAAAACAAAATTATTTAATATGTAAAGTTAAAGAAATAATTGTATTTTATAGATATGCTGTAACATCATATTTTAGACAGGCATTGACATTATTTACTTCTGTTTTTTCAGTATCCACATGTTTCAGTTGTTATATTGTCAAACCTGTATTAGTAAGTGATCACAGTGTCACATGTATGAGGTTTAGGATTAAATTAATTTATTACATGATTTGACTTGTGCTTAATTTAACTTCTTCAGCAAAGGCTGGTTCATGTTAACAATTTTACCAATCATGTGCAGCTGGGTTTATTTCATACATTCTTTCCATTTACAGATGTTATCAGCATTAGTCCTGCTACAGTCTTAAAATCTAGAATTTTTCTGATAATTTGTTCAACGAGAATATGTGTTTTAAACATTTGTCATGATTCTTCATGTTTTGAAATTTGACATACTGTTAAGATACAAAGGAATATGGGAATGTGCTATTTACAAATTAATTTCTTTACATACTGGTTTATATGACTAATGGATAGTATTTTGCTAAAGACTTGCTCATGTTGGCAAACACTGGATTATCAGATTATAGTGTCCACAGCATCTAGCCAACTTTAAACACAGACACATATAGGTATTATAAAGACATTTTGTTAAACACATTATCAAAAATATAGTAATTCGTATTAAGAAAAGGAAATAAAACACTTATTATTTATTGTTCTGTGTTAAAGATGTTAGTGGCTACTTTATAGAACAGCTTAGGGATACATATAAAGATTTTTAAGGGCCTGTTTTGGTATCAGTCATTACTTTTCGCATGAAAGTAATACTTCCTTGACAAACTGATTTTCCAATTGATTGACACTTGGATAAAATTTGATGATCATTAAATTTGATACATCATTGTTGTTGTTTTTTGCCCAACACAAAATGCACATGCACGAAAATTAATCCTTATCTAGTTTTAGCACAAGGCAACATTCAGCATCATGAATTGATCTGTAAGGGCCCTGGTTAGGTGAAGTCTATGGCCAGGAAACTTGAGGTAGTCTGGGTTTCTCACTGTAGGCACTTTGTATGTGAAGCATTGGGAGTACCAATCTCAGTATTTGAAATAATTAAATTTAAACCACCCTCTAGTATCAATATATGCTGCAATGAAACCTATATACATTTTCTTACATGTATATTATATCTTGACATTAAGTACACACAATTCCATGACACATTGGATTTTTCTACAAGTTATTTGGTATACTTGATGTATTTGAGCATTGTGATTTTCAATGCACCGTTTGTAATCAATTCTGTTAAAAATAGGAGTTTTATTAAATGTTATGATTATTATATTTGCCGCTGTGACAGAGGAAGTGGAATTGTATATATGTACCAGTATACAAGATGTATTAAAGCTGTTTGAAGTTAGGGATATTTTTGTTGCTGGCCAATGGAGGGAAAAATATTGGCATTAAAGCTCTGGGGTAGTTGGCATTAATAAAGTACATTCTGTCATATACAGGTGGGACCACTCCAGTGGCCTAGTAGTTAGAGCATCCACCTCGGATGCAGGGGGTCACTGGTTTGAACCCTAGTTGAGTCATACTAAAGGCTTCAAAAATTGTACTAAAAGCTGTCTTGCTAGGTACTCTTAATAAGTTAGTGTTAGGACTGGTAAGTCTGGTGTCAGGATAATGTGACTAGGTATGACATGCAACATGTCTGCGGCATGATTACTCAGTGCTAGACATCACTATGAACTGCCACGCTTCAGACATCATAGTGATATCACTAAATTTAAAAAAAAAAATCTAGATTAAAAATCCAAATCACACACACGCACACACACATGGGGTTTGAATGATGCTATACCAACCATAGCTGCAACAAAATGGGTGCCAGATCTATGTACGGCATTAGGATGTTCTCAAGATAGAATTTATGAATATATTACATAAACCGTCCATAAATCCAGAAGCGTCATAAATGCTGTTGATTATTGCCAACATTCTCACACAAAAGAAAATCTCAACCATTTAAGACTGAAAGAGAAAGCAAGCCAGATGAATACCGTATTTTGGTGTGTATAACGCGCACCGATGTATAACGCGCACCCCGATTTTCAACCCAAAATAAGTGGAAAAAACGTAGTTCTGCCATATAACGCGCATGTGATATAATGCATTTTAAAATTTTGACTACCGCTATTTCGCTCCGTTTTCATAGTGCAACAACAGTTGGTCATTTTAGATAGTGAATGAAAAAGTGGCAATATTGATATTGTATCTTTCCGATTTTATTGTTGGCCCTTAAAAGGGCCCTTTAAATGTTCGTCTAGTTGACGCAGTCTATTGCATCAAATCCCTCAAATTCCACTTTGTCGTCATTACTTTCGAAAAGTCGCTGTATGTCCTGAATCAATTAAATACTGCTCACCGAGACAAAGCATTGTAACTATGTTGAGCGCATCAAAGCTTACCTGGCGCCGGTTACCGTGAAAAGACCACACCAAGTCGATGAAGCATTGAAGCCATTGATCACTGTATAATCGCAAAGATATCTCAAATACTATGATTTAAGATGAGAAATAAAACTAAGTAACAAGCTTATTTTCCAAAGAGGAAAAAAAATGTTTCCCGACTTCATACATTGATTATTTTGTTCCACAACGTATCAGTGTTCCCGTAAGAAAGAACCCGTAGTCGCAAAAATATATATGTCCCCAACAGATGCTCTGATGAGAACATTAACACTAGTTGAATTCTACACATATTATATTTCAATTCGACCAATAATAAATGAAGAAAAATTCGATTAGATCAACAGTTATGGAATACGGTACTGAACATTTACGAAACAAGTACAGTAATCCACACAGTGGTATTTGTTCCGCTCCAATGCGGCACTTTGCACAGCTTTTGAACAAAGGCAAGTCGTTATGTACATGTATTTCCGGCCGTGGCACAGAACAAAACTTGACACAGTGACGTGAAATGAAACCAGTTTATTAACATAAGCAATCAAAGAACAAGACTATTTGTAAGCATTATTTATTTCTTTAATACGGCTAGTACCGGTAAACATTTTAGTTACAATGCAATGTACAAGGGATTTAATATTTCACAAGTAGTGAGTGCCTTCATCCTCTTCAGATCGACCTGGAAATTTTTTTTTTTTTTTTAGTTCTTGTATACAACGCGCACCCCCGACTTAAGATAAGAAAATTAGGTAAAAAAAGTGCGCGTTATACACAACAAAATACGGTAGATGAGTTGCTTAACTTAAGCACTGCCTTGAAATGTAGAATTTTAAAAATGTGTTATAAATGTACCTGATAACTGCTGTGAATCATTTTCTGTAATTTTTTCAAAGTGTATGGCTGTTTAATGTTAGAATTTGCTAGGATTGCAGACATTTTTTCACTCGTTTAATTTCTGAATTTTCTTTGTTCTCTGTTATTCATTTTAATGTTTTCTTTAATGATCTTTTGCAAATTTATATTTTCTTTAATTGTTTTATTAAAAGCCAATTTCTATTTTGAAAGAAATAATTGCCGCTTTTTAATTGTTTGACCTAGTTATGTTTTCTTTCTCATGCACACATAATACACAAAGAAACAGGCAACCACAATATAGTCATAGTAGATTTCTGTTATTACTTTTTTACTCTTACATTAATTCATTTTTTTTGTCTTTTTGGTACCAATGCCACTACTGCATAGTCCATCCTGCATCACTGACATTAATAATCAGTATTCCACTTGGTATTAACCATATATTGAATACCAGTTACTGGTACACAACTGCTTGGCATGATGTGCTACCAGAATTTTAAAATTGGGTAACATCAGAAAAGAAGGCAGCAGTAATATAAGAACAAGATACCATATAAAGTATAGTTCTTGCTAATTGTTCCTTCAGAAGGAAACTAATATTTATGAAAACTGCACCAAGTTAAATCAGTAATTATGTTATTTCATTTCAGAAACGAAGAAGTTTAAGTTTTGATTTTTTGAAAGTACAAATACAGTTTTTTTTAGGAATTTGTGCTGCAAAGTATAAAGATAACTTTTGATTTTATGATTTTGTGTTGCCAAGTTCAAGTTAAATTTTGATTTTTGGGATTTGTGTCACAAGTTGCATCAGATTTTGGGATTTGTGTTACAAGTAGAATCATCAGATTTGGGAATTGTGCCACAAGTTGCATCATCAATCATGTTATTTCCATTTGCAGAGATTTCTTGTCCAGCATACAAAGGTATTTAACTGGCCTCATGTTTTATAACTTGATTGTTCTTACAAAGAAAATGTCTTATTGCATGTTCATTACAACTAGTGAATTCTTTCTAATCTAACTTTATGAGAAAATAACTTTTAGAAGCTTTTGCAGAGAATTGTATAAAAATGTTCAGTAAAACTAATTGCTTTGTAAATATTTCATTTTGCAGTTTGAAAGTTACCAGTGTTCATTCAGAATGTATTAATTTTAAAAAATGCTTTAGAATAGCCAAATTTCTATTGCAGTGTAACATATTGATAGGAACAGGGATGGAATAAAGTTAGTTGCTCCAATTTCCTCATTATGGTACCTCTTCTGAGTCATTTGCTATTGTGTAAAGTTTCAGGTTTGTCTTCAGCCGTGTTCGATAGACTAAATTAAAAGGTTTCGACAGCTATACTTTTTCATATTGTTTTGCAACTGTCGATTGTTTCCATACTTTAACAAATTCACATATCGACACATTTGTACATCATTCCAAAAGCTATTTTAGAATAATAGCACAAAACAAGAGTTGTGAAATTGTTCACACTTTATCAGTAGCATAAGATAATGACTGGATTAGATGTTTGGGATATAATTGCATTTTAGCTCACCTGGCCATGAGGTCATATGACTACATGGCATTGATCTGCATCTAGTATGTGTCATCGATCAGCAATTGCTGTTTTTAGCTTATTCTCAAAAAACACTCGACCAGTTTCAGCCAAACTTGACAAAAATCATAAGACATAATGGTCTTCAGATTTGCAGAGAAAATGCTGATCTCCCATCATGTATGGCCTGGTGACTGTTACTTAAATGCAGTAAAAGTATCACATTACCTCTTGTTCTGAATCACTTTACAAAATTTGACCAAATTTGACAAAAAGAATCTTAGACTTGAAGGACCTCACAATTTGTACAAATAATGATCTGCACAATTCCAAAACTGCTGACAGAAATGGACCCAATTTGGCAGAAGTAGCCTAGCTGCTAAAGAGACCTTCAGGTTTGTAACATAAACTACCTTAAATTAACCAGCTCTTTCATAACTGTGATCAAAGATAGCAAGGCAGCCAAGCAAAAGGAATACTTCGTAAACTAAAGAGCTTGACTGCAGAGATAGTGACCATTGTGGGCTGTCAGTTTTAGAGAATTCTTGAACTGGCACTTAGAGATTTCCTCAAGGATGACAAGAAGTTTCATAATTATTTTCAATAAAATCACAACATCAATATTGTACTAAAATTGCACAATACAAATGTGGGTGTTATGAAGTTAAATCAAGTTAAATCCACAACTGGGTGTTATGAAGTTAAATCCACAACTGGGTGTTATGAAGTTAAATCCACAACTGGGTGCTATGAGGTTAATCCAAATGTGGGTTCTGAGTTTGGTTAATCCAAATGTGGGTGCTATGAGATTAAATGCAAATGCAAGTGCTATGTGGTTTCAAATATGGGTGCCATGAGGTTAATCCAGATGTGGGTGCTATGAGACTAAATGCAAAAGTGAGTGCTATGAGACTAAATGCAAAAGTGAGTGCTATGAGACTAAATGCAAAAGTGGGTGCTATGAAGTTAAATGCAAAATTGGGTGCTATGAGACTAAATGCAAACGTGGGTGCTATGAAGTTAAATGCAAAATTGGGTGCTATGAGACTAAATGAAAAAGTGGGTGCTATGAAGTTAAATGTAAAAATGGGTGCTATGAGATTAAATGCAAAAGTGGGTGCTATGAGATTAAATGAAAAAGTGGGTGATATGAGATTAACTGCAAAAGTGGGTGCTGTGAGATTAAATGCAAAAGTGGGTGCTATGAAGTCAAATGTAAAAGTGGGTGCTATAAAATTAAATGCAAAATTGGGTGCTATGAGACTAAATGCAAAAGTGAGTGCTATGAGATTAAATGCAAAAGTGGGTGCTATGAAGTTAAATGCAAAAGTTTCATAATTATTTCCAATAAAACCACGACATCAATATTGTACTAATTCAACAATACAAAAATTGAGTTTCGATGGCTCACAGAATAAAAGTTGCTTGATTTTGAAAAAAAGGAATCTTGTGTTTGGTGGTGTTGCAACAGTTAGTTTAGTTCCCTGCTCTAAAAACTCCTGGTTTGGCATTATACTTTTAAACACCACTTCGGGAAGCAGACTTATAAAGAAAATGAAAGAAAGCACACACACACACCCTTTTTCTTGATTTTTTTTTTCTCGTGATTTTTGGAGGTTCCTTGGTAACTTGCACTCTTACAGTCCATGTATGTGGACCCAATTGTGTGCAGGTTATTGTGGGAGAGGTGTAGAAGAAAAGGTTTCAAGGACTTCTTAGAACAGTTGAACAAACTTGACCAAATTTAAGAGAAATTATTCTGGCATGAAGAGCTTTTAAGTTTGTGTAATTGTTGTAAGTACCTGATATCAAATATGGCTGCTGTTATTTTTAAAATATAGGAACACTCAAACAAACTATCTGAAAGAATAAAAAAAAAACATTTCTAGTCTTTTTATGGCCCAATAAATCAAAAAATGGCTAGGACAAAAATTCTTTAAAAAAAAGCAAGGATAAAGTCTTACAGCTTAGACCTTCAAGTTCAGTTCATCTGTACAAACTTTCGTTGTGCAGTTAGGAAAACCCTGGATTTGTAATAATATTTATAAAAATATTAAATAGTTCTGTTCCAGTCAAATATCTTAGCTGGAATTACAAAAGCCAACTGTTTTGCAGTATTTAATTCTGACTTTTTTATATTTCTATTGTTACCCGTATTCTGTCAATATTTGCCCTATATAGGTTAGGTACCGTTTTGCACCTAATGTCGATAGAAAATAATCGCCAGGTCACATCTGAATTTTCTCACCTAATGTCGATAGAAAATAATCGCCAGGTCACATTTGAATTTTCTCACCTAATGTTGATAGAAAATAATCGCCAGGTCACATCTGAGTTTTCTCACCTTATTTATCCTATGATATTTCAGAAAATCCCTTGAATTTCTGGTTAATTTTGTTACAATGGTAATGTCCAAATATTTCCAAACATTTTGTCAACTGTTCTTTTACATAAAAGACTTGTTTTTCTAAAACCTTGTTAGTTAGTTTCAAGCTCAGCTGATGTGGGTATGTGTGAAAACTACCATTAGCTTCCCATTGGTGGGTCATTCTTACTGGGTTTTCCCCAGATTCTTCCACCACCAAGTATACTGTTGCCATGAATAGCCCATCTTGCACTGAGAAATGTCATCAATCCCAAAACAACAACAACAACATATAAACTGATTCTAACTGCAAATACAATGAGAAGAAATGGAACATTTTTATTTTATCATAGTTATATTTCTTCACAAGTGATATAGTATACTCAATTTAATAGATTTCCTGTCCTTTGCCTAAAAGTGTTAAAGATCATACATCTTTTCTGGGAGTCATAGAGTTTTACAAGCAAAACTGAATATAGTTATGATTTCAGATAGGTACATGGGGTTGATTGCTAACTTGCTTTTGCATGTACAAATGGTAAAAGTGTGAATGAATTTGTTGCATGATATAATTCTAAGCCTGATAAGTAGTTGAAAGCATGTGCCTAAATTTTACTAAAGAGAAAATTGCTAAAAGAATATACTTGTCAAGTTTGTTTGTGACTAATATAAATTTATTTCTTACACCTGTAAAAGAATCTTTGAAAAACACCTGTTGTACTGATCTTTCTCATCATGGCTTAAATACGTGTACATTTTTTTATAACTCGTACTTTGAAGATGTAGAATTCATTTTGTCCATTAATCTAGGAGTCCATTTGTCCATCCAACCTTTTTCAGACTGTTACACATATATTAATTACTATGCCTTTTGATATCCAACTTGTGGCGTGAGTATATCTTGGTTGAATGTGTGTAACAATTTTGTAATGAAAATGAATTATTCTTCAGATAGCTTATAAAATGATGTTAAATCTACATTTATTAAGCTATTTACACAAAGTATAGACTGCACTTTAATTATTACTACTTCTATTGACTTCAGACAAACTTCAGATGACTCTTGAAAATGACTGGTACAAGAACTGGTTTTCTGTGACCTAGTTTCTATAATGAACAGCGTCTAAACACACTTGGGTTTTACTGCTGGGGGTGGGGGTATCTCTAATATTCTGTTGTTACATAGGTTTGTCAAGGCTAATATTTGCCACCTACCAAACATGCCAACAGCCAAAAATACCAAGAAAAGTCCATTCTTCAACCCAAAGAATATTGCTCAAAAATGCCATGTAAAAAACTGCATCAGTATAAATTAAATTTGCATATGAAAAGGAAGAAATTAGACCTCATGCGGAGACCCTCCATTGATCAGGATAATGTAATTGACTTTACAAGCGCAAGATGGCATGCTCCACTGCTCATTTTCTAGCTTTACTAGTAGGTCATACATTTTTTCCAATTCCTATTTATTGCTTGTATACTGGCTTATTTTATAACACATGACCCTCAGAAATACTAAAATTGTTATAAGATCTTTCTCAAAATAAATGTACCAGCTAAAGTTAAACCAATCATACAGTACCACAGTTGAAAATTTTGACTCCCAAAAGTAGTAGTCTTACAATGCACTAATGTCTGCAGCATGATGCCCTAGTGCTAGCCATAACTATAAACTGTCACATTGCAACTCTTGGCAATTCCTAAGGATATCGAGTACAATCAAATATGCATTCCTTTGATTTCTAAATATTTAATTTCATGTATGTAATGACCAAATCGAGCTATTTTACAATTTTTTAAAAACATAGTTATGATAAACAGAATATTTTGATATTTTGTTAAAGACACCATATAATATGCTAGATAGACATGAACACTGTAAGTTATCTAGCCACTTTGATAATCAAGAGATTGTCTGTTAGAAAAACTGTTGAGTTTGTTCTAAAAAATGTAAAGACTCGTATAAGATGAATCCAGGATATTAGAACTGCAGTCTAATTCTCAGCGAGATTTCAAAGTGGAAGATAAATTTCAGATTTACAGACAGAAGGTAAGTTATATATTTAAAAAAAATAAACTGAGGTAATGTTTTAAATTTGTAATGAAACCATGGCCATGAGAAAGAAGTTCTTGAGAGGTTTATGATATTGAGGTAACCATTAAGAACAGGTTTTACAATGAAGTTATGGGTTGTGTTGATAAACTTAAACTTAATTAAACTTAACTTAATTAACTTAAACTTAATCCATTCATCTATGTGTCTTTATGTCAGGAGCTGGAAGAGGAGAATGAACACATGAATAATGAAGTGAAAAGGCTGACCTTGGAAAACAGGAGGCTTATGCACACAGTGGAATCACTCCGCTCAAGTCAAGTGTCTATAGAACCCCAGGTGGAGTAATCCCATAAGTTTTGATTTATACCACACAAGTCATATATCTACCTGGGGGATGGTCACTACATATAACCTTTCAAAATAGACAATATTTGATATTTAAAAACCAGTTTAATGCTTACAGAATTTTACTACTCACAATTTTAGTTTTTCAGTGTATGTTATATACATGCTTGAATAACATTCTTTCCTGTTTTTAAGCATGGTATTGCATTGGAACATTTTATAAAATATTAATGTATCAACTATACATTACAGTTATCTTTTCTTTTTTTGAGTATACCTGATCCAAAAGCCAAATGAGGCTATAGTGTGGACCTACATCCATCATGAATAATCAATCCATCAACAATTGTTTTTATTACTCTGGAGCCAGTTTTTCTGATCTGATTTTGATCAAACTTAGAATGATGGCTTATGTCTTAAAAATCTTGAATGAATTTAGTGCATGAATTATGTATATCTTTTAATCAGGTGATATTTAATCTGATCGTCCAACCTTGTTACAACTTTGGAGGTCATTTTTCTGAATCAGTTTTGATCAGTCTTGGAATATATTTTATATCATTTAAATCTCAGATAAGTTTAAATGGTATTTCTGGGTAATGAGTCTACTAATGACATGATCTTTGATTTCATTGCTGAGCTTGTTACCACTCTGGAGACTTTATATGTGATCTGGTTTTAAATATCTTTGAAAATATACTATGTCATCCAGATCTTAGGAAAATTTGATAATGAATAAAGATTATGATGTATCTTGCACTAACTGGTTGAACTAGGTTCAACTCTGGAAGCCATATTTCTGATCCAGTTTAGATCAAACATGAAATGTGGGTTTATTTCATCCTCATGAGCTTGGATATTGTTACAAAGTGCAACAAGAAAAGAGTGAAGCAACAAGCTTTGTAAAGTTTAATAATCAATTTATTTCCTTAAAAAAATAAGGCAAAAAATAGAAAACAAACTTACAGTTTTATGAATCAAATCCAAAATTAATCCACAATTCGTTCACAAAAATGCAATCATGTATTGCAAGAGATTAAAGATTTCCAAGCAAACAATGTTGAGACTCTTTAGAGAAAGTGATTCAGCTTTGAAACAAACAAAAGGAAAAAGAAATCACACATAAGTATTGGTGTGTTTCATTCTCTCAGTCACTTTTAAATTATTTACACAGAATGTTTCTACACAATGAAATATTTAGTGTAATCCAGTACACAACTTCTTCTAGGCCAGCTTGTTTAATACTTGTGACCCAAATATACATGTCCCTGTGATACATTTTCTCATGTCTACTTTTACCATTGATCTACCTTTTAGTCAATACAGATGTAATTTATTTGGTACAGTACATTCTTTCAATCCACATGACAAATACTGCAAATTATGTGCATATATCAGTTGAATATTGCTTATCAGTTTAGTTACAGATATGTTACATTTTTACCTAACATTCCTATTTAAGAACTTCACATTAATACAGTAAACAATTTGTGTTGTAAAGATCATGGATTCACTTTACACAGGGTTTAGCAATTTATGCCTGTAATCGCCCAAACCAAAACTAAGCTATGAGTCACTAGTACAGTTAAAAGCAATAATAAATGAAGGTGAAAGAGTAGGAGCAGTTATAATGTGCAGATGTGTGAACAAAATTTATATTTCTCCATGCTGAAGTAGCAGTAAATTCTACCAATACAACCATCATGTCAACTTCTGCATTTCTGACAAAATGTCTACTTTGATGCAAATTTAGTTGTAAAATGTTTATCTGTGGTAAATAAGATGTTTCTGAACTACAATAAAAATAGCCAGTCGGTTGGGTTGAGCTGTATCTAAGTGGAATTGTTTCTTCTTCATACATCTTCCCACACCCACCCATCTATCCCAGTTGTTTAACTCGGTTAGGCATAAACTGAAAACATCACATCAGTCAATACTGCTGTGTAGATTGCCAAAAATGGCTAATCCATGTTTGCCATCAAATCTCAAATTGCACTGATTGCTATGAATATGTGACTTCTTGCTTTTAATGGCTTTCAAGAGATATCCCTATTAGAACTTCAGAGCTTACCAATGAAAGAGGGAGATGGTTCCTCGAGTTCACAAGCTACAACACCTTGTCCTAGGCAAAACCCTATGCCAACATAAAGATTCACGATGCTGGACATGGCATGCACCAAATGGAACCCATCATAACCAGATCAACTACATACTGGTTCAAAACCGTTACTGATCTGGCATAAATAGAGCAAAAACAAGGATGTTCCCAGGTACTGATGTTGGAAGTCATCACGACCTCGTCATTATGAAATTCCGAGTGAGGCTGAAGAATATTAATAAGCCAAAGAACATCAGGCTCAGATTCAACCTTGAACAACTGAAGGACCTTAACTGTCGGCAAGTTATTCCAAGCAACAATTAGAGAACAATTTGCTCCACTCCTTGTGATGGATACTGATGTTAAAGTGAAAGCAGTCATGAAAGCAGCTGCCAATTACATCATTGGCCTCCATCGTCCAAGGAAAAGAACCTGTTTTATGGAAGAGATTCTGAAGTTGTGTGATACCCGAAGAGACCTAAAAAACACCAGGCATGTAACAGGATTACTGAGAAATAAACAAGAATATCAGAAAAAACTTGAAGAAAGCATGAGGAGATTAAATTAGACAAAAGTACACAGAAATAGAGAGCAGTCAGATAAAGAATAACAGCAAAAAGACATTCCAAATTGTGAAAGACTTCACCAGACGGAAGCAACCAAGAGTCATTACTATTCAAGATGAAAATTAAAAATGCCTTGAAAAAGCAAGTGACATTGCAGAAAGATGGACTGAGTATTGCAAAGAACTCTACAACCATCCATCCACAGGAGACCCAGAGCTTGTCAACATCTAAGCAGCCATTTCTGATTATATTTTTTATTAAACTTGGTTAATATGCCAAGATATATAACATATTTTAATATGAGCAAGATCTATGCATATTAATAAGATTATCTTGCATATGATTGGCTGATCTTAACTGAGAGCTTCTTTCTGATCTTATTGTAATAAAACTTGGTAATTAGAATATTATCCTCAATGTGTTGGATGATTTTTATTATGAGTGAGACTTGTGCATATTTATGAGGTGATCATGCATCTGAGTTTTGTTTTACCACTCTAGAAACTGTTTTTTTTTTTTTAAAAATTGATCAAACTTAGTAATAAGGATATCAGGATCTGATTTGAATATGATTATTAGTACAAGTCATGCATACTAATGGTATTACCTTGTATTACCTGATATTACCTTGCATTTTGAGCTTGTTACTTTACTGGGTTTAGAGACTATTTTGAGCTTGTTACTTGACTGGGTTTAGAGACTATTTTGAGCTTGTTACTTTACTGGGTTTAGAGACTATTTTGAGCTTGTTACTTGACTGGGTTTAGAGACTATTTTGAGCTTGTTACTTGAATGGGTTTAGAGACTAGTTTGAGCTTGTTACTTTACTGGGTTTAGAGAATATTTTGAGCTTGGTACTTGACTGGGTTTAGAGAATATTTTGAGCTTGTTACTTTACTGGCTTTAGAGACTATTTTGGGCTTAGTACTTTACTGGGTTTAGAGACCATTTTGAGCTTGTTACTTTACTGGGTTTAGAGACTATTTTGAGCTTGTTACTTTACTGGGTTTAGAGGCTATTATGAGCTTGTTACTTTACTGGTTTTAGAGACTATTTTGAGCTTGTTACTTTACTGGGTTTAGAGACTATTTTGAGCTTGTTACTTTACTGGGTTTAAAGATTATATTTATATTCAGTTTCTGACTTGATAAAAGAGTATTTATTGTATACCTATCTATTTTTTACTCAAGAAAGTAGGAAAATGATGATGTTTTCATACTTATGAGGTCAAAAATACTTTTTCCTCATGGTTTCATGAACACATTATCAACACCTCAAGTGATAGAATTCTAACACAAGCACGGAACACAATTCTTAAAGGAACTTTGAAAAAAAAAGAAACTCAGCTTTATATTTTAAATGTTTGAAATGTCCAAAACTTTGTTTTTGTCGATACAATTTTAAAATATTTAAAACTATTTGAAAAGGCTTGTCTGAACTGAAATCACAAATAAGAATCACCTACCATTCACCTACCAAAACATCACCATACAGTACAGCACATTTATGAAAGTATAAATATTGAAGATATGTTTAATGATGAGTTCAGATTATAGATAGTAATTATGTGAATTTGTCATAAATTGTGAATGATTCTTCTGAACCTTTGCTGATGTAAACAAGACTGCGACCTTTGTTGAAGTAACAGTTAAGAAAAGTCAAAATTTGCAACCAGTATGACCTCCCAACCCTGAGAAAAAAACTACTTATGTAATGTGAAGCAGTTTTGAAACTAGTTACAAAAACCAGTTTGGATTTTCAGAAGAAAATAAAATTGCTTTCTTGGAAGGTGATAACTTTATTTGTTCATTTCTTCATTCTATCAGGAAGTCTGATGGGAGTGACAATGAACTAGATACTTTAACATGCTTTCACAGGTAAATTGTCAGGTACCATTGTGAGAAACAAATTACCCATACAGCATAGCCATTCATAACTAATTTAACTCTTATAAGAACACTTTTGACATTTAAGCATAAAGAGTTGAAAGAAAGGGAAAGGGAAATAGAAAGGATGTCACTGAACCCTGACTTAGACCAGGAAAAGAAATCTTGCCAAAAAATGGTTTTAGAGGATTCCACAGTGCAGGAGCCCAAACTAAACAAATTTGGCAACAAAATACAATGGTGCCTATACTGAGAGGTAGAACACATAATTAAGAAAAGAATTTGGTTGATATTCAGCTTTAAAATGATGCAATGGGCATGAATATATTTTTTTAATTTATTTGAAACAAAAAGTTAATACATTCAAAAAGCAGGGTATCTAATAAAGAGCATTCCATCCAAAATGTTGTGCATGTGCAGAAGATCTGAATTGTATCATGTTGCAACTTAAATGGTTTTCAATGGCCATCATCCAGAAAGTATGAATTGTCCTGAAAATCCCTTTTATCTTGTAAAAAATTTCATTCTTTAGGTCAACACTCATTGTGCACAATTATAAATAATATCCAAAGCCAATATTCCTGGATTAAAAACTAATCACAGTGTTCAACAATTCACTTGCAATAAACGTCTTCATGCTAGAATAGCCCCTACAACAACTCGGCAACTTACACTTTGCAAAAGTATGCAAAGCTTAAACACCTAACCAGAGCCTCACTTGACATGCAACAGAAAATGAGTGATATTTATTGTAATCAAGTGCCAGCAAATTGTCCAGTCTCTTAAATAACTGTTAAATTATTATGTCATTCCAATGTCAAGTCCCGGTTTTGAGCCTCTCACAATGTCCCACAAAAATCAGTTCAACTGCAATCAAGGTGCCTCAGAGAGAAATTTTCGGAGTCATTCAGCTAGTGAAATCCTCTGAGACAGATTTAGACAACTGCACAATGACTGCATATCACATATGAATCAACAATTTATGTCATTGACATTGATTATAATGAAAATGAGTTACTAGTTTTACACCCCTTCCTTTTTTTGTTTGCTTTTCATCCCCATATTAGCTGATGAAAATTCTTTAATTCACTTTATGATTTTAGTTTATATTGTGTGTGTTAGTTATGATGTTTATCTTTAGAAAGATAATTTTTCGAGGATAGTTTATAATGGATATATTTTTACAGTAGTAAATAAGCCTGCTTAGTGAAATGATCAGCCCTTATGTAATTCAGATGAGTATTATCAACCTCTTGTTTTCCAGTAATGCAGATTATTGCCTTGGAGCCAAAATATTTGTGTTTCATTTTACAAGGATTCTTTGATGTTTTAATTTGACACTTTGTCAGACCTAATTAGTTCACAATTTAAGACTATATTTTAATTTCTTATGAAATTTGCATGGATTTTGGTAGATACTAATTATCAGTAACAATTATGTGTTATGTAAAAAAGAATATCTTAATACAGTACAGTATGACCTCTACAAGTCTGTAAATGACCTAGATAGATTTGACTACTTGCTGTTGAGAAACTAAAGGTAGAAATAAAATGATTTAAAAGCAGTAATATATTAACTGTAACTATCATAATTATTGTTTGCAGGACTCTACACCCAGTTAAAGCTAAATTATTCTCTCCATTTTTAGTATTGGAGAGCCATTTTTGAAAAGACCATGATCCCACTCTGGTTCCCATGTCACAGCTATCTTTTAAAATAACATCCATTTTTGTCTTGTATGAAAGGTTTATACTATAAGTTAGTAATATACAGTTCAAGAACCAGGATATATATTTACTTTGTCAAATATCTCACTTCATGTCTTTCAGCTAACAGATGAAGAAATTCATGAATTAGAAGATGAGGTGATTTCATTTTATTTCATGCTCTTTTGTATATTCTATGGGGAGTCATAAGAATTTACCATCATATAGTTGATGTCGGCTGTTTAGTACTTTCTATGATTAATGTGAAAAGAAATGTTACGATTGGGTATGTGTCATGTGGGATCATATAAATTCTAGAATAATTATCTCTCATTAATTACACTTAAATGCATGATCATACCCATTATTTTGGGGGTGGGGCACAATACTGAAGCCTCTTGTATTAAGTGAACACATTTTTAACATTTATGTGTTGTTTATAAATTGATATTTCATACATCACATGTGTGTTATTTGTAATTGTTTGAATTTGTTATATAGCTTCATGCTATTGCCCAGATGCAAGTATTTTAATAACTTTAAATGTTTGAAAACATACTAAGTGTTGAAATCGGTTATGCAAAAAAATTACTATTTTAAAAAATTGTTTTCACAGTTAGTTGAACACAGTCCATTAGTCATACCAATGATTTATAACAATGACACTTAGCACAGCTGCTTTGCTTGGCACTCAAAGGGATTAGTGTTAGGACTGAGCATAATCATGCCTGTGATTTCAAAGGGGCCCAGAGTTCCTGAGTTTTCTAAAGTGCTGTCCGTTACGGATCACTGCCATCTCACCTCTATCTACATGGGTTTGAGTCCAAGATTCGGCTGATGTAGTTATGTGAGAAAGCTTGCCAGTAGCTTATTGTGGGTCGGTGGTTCATTCCGGGGTTTTTCCGGGTTCTTCCTCCACCATAAATACTGGCTGTCATGTATAGCCTATTTTGTACTGAAAAATGGCATTAAACCCTTAAAAACAAAACAAACCTGAAATGGAAATGACATTCTCTATTCTTTGAAGAATACAAAATGATTTGGAAAGAGGTCTGGACCCAGAAACTTTTAAGGGCCTGTTAAGTGTACAGCTCAATAATCACGGTGAATGTCATCAGTGGTCACCTGACAACAATCTTGTTAAGGAAACTAAAACTGCTATTGGATGTTATTTTACAAAATCATTGCATTGATTTTAAAGATAGACAAATCTTCCTTTTCATTAACTGACAACATAGTGACTTGTATTCATTAATTATTGTTGCAACATTGCCATCAAAATTGGATTTATGTTCAAAATGCGGTTGTTTATTATACTTTGAGGAGAATACATATTATGGCAAAACATGCATTGTTTTGTTTTCATTCCTCTTTCAGAATGTGCATTTTATGCTTATTCAAAAACTACAGGTTCAAAAGTCAATCTACTGATCAAAATTTGTAAATCTACTGGTTTGATATCCTGGTTCTGTCACATGTACAGTATGCTTATGTGAGTTTCATGGATGCTGCAAAGCACAGATTTTGGCAAAACCTCCAAATTTACAGACAACATTTACAAGAAGAACAACTATTACAGAAGCAACTCATGGTTCACATAGATCTGCATGTATTAAGAAGTCATTTACAGATAACCAGTCTAAGGAGGCATTTAGAATAGATCTGCATGTAAAAAGAAGTCATTTGTTATAGATAACCAGTCTAAGGAGGCAGTTAGAATAGATCTGCATGTATAAAGAAGTCATTTGTTACAGATAACCAGTCTAAGGAGGCAGTTAGAGGAAGAGCGAGAGCGGTCAAGAACATTGGAGAGAAAAATGGAGAAGTCACATAAAGCTGTTGAAGTAAGTTAGAATTATGCAACTAATGAAAAGTTAAGTGGGGACTTTAAATTTTCACTATTTACCTGGTAAAGATGATAGTGAGACAAATATTGGCAAGGTTTTCTCTTTAATCTATTTTTTTAAAAAGAATTATATTACATGAAAGTGGACTCATTCAACAATGGCTTTCAATAGTGCTGATCTGTAATTTGTCCCATGGCTTAATGTCAGTCTGCCAGGAAGACAGAAATTTGGATCTTCCCTGTTATGAATTGTGTTTATGAAATTAAGTGTTTCATGAACAGAGTATACCTAAAAGACTTCTTGTGATGTCTACTTAGTCCTAAATCAAAATGGTACCGATCTGATATCCAATATGGCCACCACATTAGCCATCTTGAGAATCTTGTCACTAATCCTGAATGGATACTTGTATCAGCATGGGATTTTTCCTAAAAGACTTTTTATGAGGTCTAGCTTATGATGTATTGTTCTGGCATTAAGTATTGTGAACATGGCATTCATTGTAAACATCACAACTCTACTTTAACAGAAAGTTATATTGATATGGGGTTTTCACCAGAAGACTATTTATGATGTCTAGTTTGGTCTTAAATGTAAATAATGCTACCAGTAATCTGACATCCAATATGACCACCACAGCAGCTATCTTGAAAATCTTTTTGCTACTCCTGTATGGAATGTCATATCTTGAAAATATGTATTGTTATCACTACTTCTCTCCACATGGATGGCTATATCAAAATGGGGATTTCACCAGTAGACATGTTATTTTGTTGGTCTTAAATGAAATGGTGCCAGTCACACATTGAATATGAATATCATAATGACATCTTAAAAATCTTGTTTTCACTACACACCTCACTCCCACACCCTGAATGGATGATCATTATGACATGGTGTTTTTAATAACAGCTCAACTTGAAACCTATAATGCACAATTATAAATCAGTTTGCTATTAGGAGATATGGTGGCTAAGTGTTAAGGCTATTGGATTTAATTAATTTATTTTTTTTATTGTTAAATCCAAATCTGTCATTTGGGGTTTGATATTCCTTAGTTGGGTTTTTTTTTTCTGGAAAATTCAGGTTGACCTAGACTCTAGTTGTAAACAGGCTGACCTTGGCTTGGTTACCTCTTTATCTGACCTTGCTTTAGATTGATAAACAGGTCTTTAATACTATTGGTTAATTTCAAGGACAACTTTTTATTTTTAGTAATTAGTGGCTGATTTTTCTTCTGGTTCATTCTTTCAGTACGTGACATGGTGAAGGTAGCTTCTTTCTATGACCTTCCAGAATCACATGATTCCTTTTTGTTTACGAGGGAATTACATATATATATAGCTGTGTTTTGGAAGCTAACATTAGTAGAATTTTGGGCTTTAAAATTAACAGTTGTGTAATTCATGTTTGAGTGTTAATATTAATTTTTTTGTTCTGGACTTTGTGTCAGTTCATTGAAGAAAGAGGATTTATTATCTATTTGGAGGAGAAAACATGTGCTCATAATTCATATGGATGATAAATTAAACAAGAACTGCATCACGTGACACTGTCAGCCATTTTGGATTACATCGTCAAGATTCGAACCTGGAACTATTAGAACATTTATTTATCAGGACTCTTACAATTCCATTAATGGATTATTTTTGTGAATTCTATATTGGATTAATGTTGGATTTGATTCTCTAAAACCGTAAGTTTATTTACTTTAAGAAAATAATTGTACTTAATAAAATCATTGTTAAAGTTATACAAGCTTGTTAGTTTTCACTCTTTCTGTGTTGCTGCTTATTCGAGCCTAAGCACGTAACACTAAGTCTTTAGCGCGTCCTGTACTGATGATGAAAATGTTAAAGATTTAAATCCTACTATTGGATTAACCGGGTCAGGTATATCCATAAGCAATGCACTTTACTCCTTTATCCTCGGCAACAAACAACCTACTTGTGTTACAGTGAGATGAAAAGCTAAACCAAAACTCATCGTACAGCTAACAAACTAGAAAGCAAAGTGAATGGTCATCTGCAGGATAATTACATGTTATTTATAGGGATAAAAGAGCAGAGGGATTGGCTCTCTATTATTCAAGTGATAGCATCCTTGAAGGATAATTACATGTTAATTATAGTGATCAAAAAGCAGAGCAGTTGGCTCTCTTTTATTGAAGTGATAGCTTCCTTGAAGGATAATTACATGTTAATTATAGTGATCAAAAAGCAGAGCAGTTGGCTCTCTTGTATTGAAGTGATAGCTTCCTTGAAGGATTATTACATGTTAATTATAGTGATAAAAAAACAGAGATTGTGTTTTTTTCTTTTATTCAAGTAATTTCTTTTCTTGAAGGATAATTGCTTTTTCATTATATTGACTACCCACAGTCTGTAATCACTTTATTTGTTTGGGAATCAATATGACCTGCACGTGTATTTATATTTAGTCTCAAGCAAGAAATTCATTGATAATCAAATTTTAACAGTTACTGTTGTAGCCAATTAACAAAACTAATCTCCACAACAAAAGCATTTGTTACCAGTATTGTCTGAAACTATTTATCTTTGTTCCATAGAATCATAGACCATCCACTGATAAGGGAGAAAGGGAGAACACTACAGACAGTGATGAAAGTTGGGCAGAGAGTGATGATGAAGGCCAACAAGGTACATTATAACATGTTATAACAAATCCATCCAAGACCCCAAAATTAGAGGTCTGCACTAGCTATCTCATGAGACGTGCTTCTGAATCTATATACTTTATTTCAGAGGAAACATGTAGCTTAGGTACATTTTGTTTCTGCAGTTATCAAATTTGCTGCATGGAATTAAAACTAAGTGATGATCACATAGTAAACAGTGATGTATGTTTTATGCACTAAAATAAACAGAACAACTGATTGATAATTTCCCCCACAGAGCTTCCCATGATCTCCGTCACCCTAGCCAAGCACATCAACAACAATAGTAGCATGGGAACTGGGCCAGTCAATTTTGAGGCAGCTGAGGGATATAAACTAAGATTTAAGAAATAATATGGGAAGGACTTAAAAGCTATTGAAAAAATCAGTACTTGGAGGCTACTAAATGCAACAGAAAATAGTGCATTGGCATTTTCAATGGTACTTTTAAAAAAATAAATATTTTAATTTTGTTTGCTCGTTTAAGAAACATGTGGATGTTGGTGGCTTGGTGTGAACATAACCATTTACACAAAAACAAAAACAAATTTATGAGAACATGATGGTGAGTTTGCAACCATAAAGTTTTGTTTATGACAGACCCCAAAAATAAGGATTCTCTAAAATTTTATAGTCAAAGACCAAGCATTGAACAAAAACAACCCAATAGTTAAGTTTTGGAAAATATGACTAATGATGGTAGAGCTCTGTCAGTACAGTCGACTCCAGTTAACTGCACACCCTCAGGCCCGTCACGAGACTGTGCAGTTAACTGAAGTGTGCAGTTAACCGAAGTACGGTACAGTACAGCTTTAAATCAGCATGGCACGAATATATGTGAAGAATAAATATAAACAATGATTAGAATCCAGTTTTACTTAAATGTTCAGCTTGTTTTCCTTCCTCCGAACAGAACTTCACTGATTCAACCAATGGATCAAGGAATTATAGCGAATTTCAAGAAATTCTATAGATCGCTAGTTATTTGAAAACTGATGTCAGACATTGATGGGTCATCTCCAGCAGAAAGGTGTTCAGCTCCAAAGTCGTCTTCATCCTGTTTTTTTTTGCCGTGTTGTAGTTTAAATTGAACTCCGTTGCGCATTTTCCATCTTTCCAACCATCCATTTGTTGGTTTGAAATGATTCAAACCCGAACGGTTTAGAGCAATGTTTCCCATGCTGTACATGTACTATGATTTTTCCCACACTATTGCTCTCTAGTGGATGCGGATATACATGTATATACCACCTAAGGAGTCCTTTACATGTCAATCATTTACAAAGTCGCATTTACCAGCTTATTTGTCGGCTTGTTTGAAGCTCTACAACAGTGGACTGGCAATAACTGATCATGACTATACATTGTGCAGTTAACCGGAGTAAAATTGTAATGAATAATGTGCCACAGGCAGAAATTTATCGTGCTATTATCCGGAGTGTGCATATAAGCGAAGTGCAGTTATCCGAAGTTTGTTCCTATTGAAAAGCATTGGGAAAAAACGGGACCGACGTGACTACGTGCAGTTATCCGGAGTGTGCAGTTAACCAATATGCAATTAAGTGGAGTAGACTGTATTGGAAAAAATACTTTAATGTCTAAATATAAATTTAGAACCTTATCATCTACTTCATCTTATAAATAATTTTTGTCCCTAGATCCTCGATTTTTATTTATTAAGAGATAAATTGTCATGTACTGTTAAAATCTGCTTTCTGTTTCAGTGAAAGCATTTATCTTTTTCTTTTTTAACCAACACATACATACTAATGAAAAGTTCTTGATATCAGTATATTTGTTCTTGATATCAGCATATTTGTTCTTAAAATTTCTAAACATGGTGGCAACTGTTTCCTAAATTCAGTCCAAAAAGCTGGGCTGTACACAGCATATCTGTGCCAGAATACAAAAAAGACAAATATTTCTAAATTGTTAGTAACTGCTGAAGTGGAGGGGATTTTTGGAAATGAAATCTCATTTATGGTACCCAAATTAGCTGGTGCTTAAAGTCCATGTAAATTGGGGTCAAGTTAGTATATCTGCATACATGCCAACTTTTGTTTATTTTCACCTAATAGACCAGTTTCATAATACCCGAAAATAATGCTCTCAGGTTGTCTTGCAAAAAGCTCAACATTCAAAAACTAGGTACTCAATGCTTGAAGACTTAATAATAATCACAATGTCAGAACATGAGAAGTATATCAATTACAGCCTAGAGGATTTACAATAATTAAACATCAAACAATTAAAGGACAACTTAAATGTGATTAGTATCAGCATAGACTTGGCAATGCTAGTGTCGTCTACCTACATACACTCTGATTTGCAGGAAAAAGTATACCACAAAGTTTAAAATATGTAGAATATTTTTATTTTAAATTAAAATATAAAATGATAGAATGATATTTTAACTTAAAATACAAAATATATTATGTTATTTTAATTTCAAATACCAAAACTATACAGTAATGTTAGTTTAAATTGCAATACCAAAATTGCATAATGATGTTTTGTTAATTAAATTACTAAAACAATAGAATAAGGTTATTTTAAACTAAAGTACCAAATCAATAAACATAATGTTGTTTTAAATTAAAATTGTTTAGATAATTGTCAGACTTGGACCTAGGATGCTAAAAAATTGGTTTATGTTGACATTTTCACCATTTAAACTAACATTAGTAGGTTAGTCAGAGACTACCATATTTCACTATATTAGGGAATAGCATGGGTGCTCACACATAGGGGTACATGCCCTCCCTCCCCCCCCCTTACCAATTTCACCCAGAAACATGTTTTGGCATACTTTCATAAAACTTGATAAACTCTGTATCTGACTACTACAGTTTGCCTCCCCTCCCTCAAAAATAACTTGGTGGGTGCCTCTGCAGAAATATGTTAAGTATTATCATTAGAAGTAGTAGTATTATAGATCTACATGTTCTGAATGCTCATATTTTTTATCAACACTATTAGTACATGTACGTGATGTCATGATACTGTTTTTACTGTATATATTGGGACACAATAAAAAATTAATTTGTTTCCTGTTCCAGTACTTACGATGAAACTTTTTTCACCTAGGTCATTCGTCCCAAGACTTAAGAAATGAAATAAAATTGTATTAAATGTGCAAACACACCCCCACTGATAATAAAATGCTTATTTGATAATAAAAGAAAAGAAATTAACCTTGTATTGTTATCATTTATTCTTTGTTTTCATCATGAGTATTAAAGAATAAAATATAGTTGTATACAGCATTTAATAATAGACCATGATATATTACTTCATTATCTCCAGTATATATTTGTCATTCATGATACAGCCTTATTATGGTTTAAATCCTACTTTGTCAACAGGACACAAATTGTGAACACAAGTGGAAAACACTCCAGCCCAGTTGATCTATGTTGTGGTGTTCCACAGGGGTCTTTTCTTGGACATGTTCTCTTCATTCTATACATTCAGCTACTCTCAACCGCTCCAGTGGCCTAGTGTTAGAGTGTTCACATTGGATGCACGAGATCATGGGTTTGATCCCCAGCCGAGTCATACCACAGACTTACCAAAATAGTAATAGAGCTTTTGTGTGTCACTTGGCATTCAGCATTAAGAGTTTAGTGTTAGGACTGGTCAGCCTGGTGTCAGGATAATGTGACTGGGTGGGACATCATGCTACATGTCTGTGACATGATGCCCCAGTACTAGACATCATTATAAACTGCCACATGCAAACATCATAGCGATATGACTGATTTTTGTCTAAAGCTACATTTAAAAAAATCCAAATCAAAAAGCTACTCTCAAGCATCATAGGTCATCATCAAGTGTCCAGTTGTATGCTGATGATACCCAAATATACAAATCTAGCCACCCAACTGAAGTTGGTGCTACCATCCAAGGTGTAGAAAAGTTAAATTCCAACGTGAAATCATGGATGACATGTAACATGCTGCAGATGAATGATGATAAAACTGAAGCCATTCTGATTACAACACATTGACTTTCTCATTCACATTTTTTACCTCAAACAATAAATATCAGCAACACCAACGTTAAATTCTCAGTTAGTTCGAAACCTAGGTGTTACTATAGACAAAACTATCACATTGCACCAACATGTCATGAACATATGCAAGGCTGCATATCTTGAGCTGAGATGCATCGGCTCCATTTGCAGATATCTAAAACTTAAAGAATTCAGTTATCAAAGTCATATAATGAGAGTATCAGGTTTTGAATCCCGAGTAATCCCGACAAAGTTCTATATAGGTCCTAAATGAATGAAATTTTAAATTTCTAAGCTAGAAAATGTACTGGTCCACCAAGAAACATGACATCAAGATATTGTCAACCAGATCTCCTCTAATAATTCACAACAGTTCTAGAATAATAGTATAGTCCAAATAATGAGCACTTTTATTTCGACTCAACAGTCCAAACAAATGTTTTTCCTCTTGAATATTAAGTACAGCATTAAACACACCTGCAGACTTACAACAGGAACACAATAAATGAGAATGACTCCAAAATTCAGAATGAAACTGATTGCTCAGTTCTTCTGTACACCTAATAGTACGACACTGATTTCACAGTATACCTGAAATGACAGGCCATATGACCCATTTAGCGTGAAACTTGCCTGTTTATGGGAAAGTACTGAATTCTTTTAGAAATGTTAAAACCTTATTTGTCAATGAAAAATTAATCCAAAGATAGTATTATTGGACACTGATAAACACCACGTCCTGTACACTTGTCAAAATAGCATCAACTCTGAAGCCAGGGGGCACACAGCTGGAGTACCAAAACTTCTATTAAGACGGTCATGTCTTGTATTTATCCATATGAAGTGAGGTGCTCTCCAATGAACCATTATGAAGTACAGTGTTCATATGACATGGACAGCTGTATCGGTCTGTTCACCCACAAGACCTGAAAGAAGAAAAGTTGAAAAGCAGAACCAGGCAGTAGGAAATACTATGGTGATATGCAGAATGACCTGAAGTCAGCACAAAATTGCAAACTGTTAATTTTATTGCTCAGGCAGATATATTTCTCAAAGGGGTATGACTAGCATCTACCCAAGACCTGAATAATACTATCTGATAGATATTGCTTATTATCATTATGCTGCCTCGATCCTAACAGTACGAATTTTGAAAAAATTGAGGATTTAAACCGCATAGCACAAGCAATGTGTACAAGGCTTGGTTGAACTCCTGCCTAATTATGTGCAACTAGCCAACTCCCAAGAAATAAGGAAGAGTGGTCCCAAATGAAAACCTAGTATTTGTATATAGTGATGCAGCACATTTACAGGCACTGATCTTGTACTTTTTTGGGGGGGGGGGGGAGCATGACACTTAGGCAGAAGGGTTACCCTTGGAGTGTTTGTAGTGTGTAAACTCGACAACTAAACTAATGTCAGTATTCTTTACCTGAGAAAATTGAAGTTTGGGTTTAGGCAACCAGGTTTCCCCTAACCTCAAGAATGCATGAAGTGAAAGGAGAAACATGAAAAGCAATTTGAGTGAATTTAGGCATTGCTAGAACTAGTTTTTGTAGTTTACATTTATCAGTGGTAGTCTGCGGCAAATGTTTATTAAGTGTTTGCAGAAGTTTTTGAATAAGAAAGAAATTGATTAGATCAGGGATTATATTGTTCAGTTTGTATTACATAACTGCTTTTAAGTTTTTTGATTAGTCTGGTTCCCAGTGTGGTATGTGATAGTATAGTGAAAAGCAGGAAATCTAGAAATCTATGAAGCTGGGAATCAGACCAACTGTTGGTACAACGCCAAAAAAAGATTTCTCTCTTTCAAAAAATGGTACCATTTATTTGGTAAGACAAATGTCTATATCAAAACGCATTGTTCAATTACTACCATGTTGATTCCATGATTTTAGTGCAAGTACATGTAGTAGTGAATTTTCATATCATCCTTGTGGATATAATTAGGTGCCAATTAAGGATTTCTCTGAAACTCATTTGCCCACAATTAGAGATGTCAAAATTTTGGGAAAATTCTACCGGCACCTGTTGATTCTTATGATGGGTTACCTGGTACCCAATCAAAGGGAAATTGTATTAAATGTGAACCTGAACTGCTTTGTTATAGGTTCACACATGCCAAACACCCAAGAGAGGTATTAGCAAAATTTATTAATAATATAAGTGGCATAAAAATGTAATCTGAGCATAAAAAGAGTAAACTGCATGTTACATGCCTTAATTACAGAAAACTGTATGGAAAACATTTATTGTATTAACATACATTTGTTTTATTTAATATACATTTATTTTTGCTACTTACCTAGATATGCAGTTTAATTTTTTGTCACATTCGCCTAAATTCACGTGGATTAGTAGTTAGTTCAGGAGTATAGACAAAATTAATGGACAAATGATAACTGATGAAGTACCATTGACCTGCCATGGTTCATCCTGTAATGATGGTTTGGTGCATTACATTTTTTAGTTTAATAAAATCCTTCTGCTCTAACATTTTCCAGTCATATAACATCCATCAGTCACATTCATACAGCCTTTTTTTTAAGATGTCTGGTGCCATTCATTTTTAATTTTGACTTGTCCGCTATGTACATGTATAAAAGTAGAATGAATCTATCACAAGTGGTTTGCATTCAAGAATCCCATCTGTTTTCTTGGAACTGTTTCAAGTAAACATAATGCAAATAGTACCAGATTTACATACATAGTAAATAGTTGGTTTTTTTTTCTTCAGTGTTAATAAATAACAAAGATCTAATGTGGTATAAGAAGTGCATAATACAGTAACCAAGTTTTGGTTTTGCCTTTGCCATGACAAAAATATCTGCCTTGGGTTGCCTGCTATTAAAAGAGGGTCCATTAAACAAACATGTAATCAGCAGCCCTGACGTGAACAGCTAATAGTCACTCCAGGGCCACAAACTTGAGGCAAAGATGGCATTAAGTAAAACATTTATTTACATTGATATGCAGTGCGTATTTAAATTTTATTTCATTGAATATTTCTTAATCAGTACTTGCTGTCATTGTCTATGAAAGGTACTAACCCAGTTAATGTCATCATGATCTCAAAACAAGTATGTTTAAATCACAAGGAAAATGGGGCACGAGCCATGGATAGGCACGAAGTTAGTATGGTCTGTATTGAAATATCAGCATTGATTCTTGAAGAGAAGAATCCTCCCTTATATTATTAAACAGAAAATGTATGACAAGTAAATTGTATACAAGCCCCTGTGATGGTGACATAGCATGAGCTTGAACTGTAATCGTTATTCTGTGCCTTGATCTAAACTTGGAATACTTTTATGTTTTTAACAGGTACCTGGTTGCTCATTTTATTACCCGAGTTATTATTACAGGGCAGGTACCCGTGTATCTGGTTACCTGTTGGCATCTTTACCCCAAATGGTCTACATCTTGAAACAAAGCTCTTTATTTTACGAAGTATTGATTTCATTTGGTTACCTTGATCACTGGATGAATGAGTCGGGTAATTTAAAGTAGTTTTATTATATTACATACACATTAATATTTATAATAGTGTTTGATTGATCAACTAAAATGAGTTTACCAGACACAAGGCGGAGGCCACTAGATCTTAAGCAAGTAGGATTTGCATTGACTTTTAACTTTAAATTTATTCCACCTATTTTATTTGATTCAAAAGTCATGATTATGGAAAGGAGACCAGGTTATAATTCACTGCAAAATACAACAGATACCTCATTAGGTCAGGTAGCAGAACAAAGTTGGCACTTAATTCAGTTCTTAGAGAAACATTCACAGACATAGCTGTTACGATAGATTGACACATTTTACATCTTTTGAAATGAACTTCATAAACACACTGCGATTCTAATGGCTTCATAATTATTTGTAGTTATCAGTCTTGCTTTTTTTTTTGTTTTGCAGCACGATCTTCTATCAGCAGCAACAAACCACAGACATTTATGTTGCTACAAAACCAGGTAAAAACTCTACGACAAGAAAACAAGGAACTCAAAGAAAGGCTCAAGGTAAATGTTAAAGAGCCAAACTCCTTAATTTCTAGAAAATGGGGTAGGAGTAAGTGGATGTGAGTGTAGGGGGTCATATATGTAATACACTCAAATATGCCATGATCACATTTACACAACAGTTAGCTGGTCACAACAGCTAGTTTCTGGCAAATTATCTTTATAAATATCACATTGTGTGTAATGATCCCCTGCTTTCTGCAATGAGTGGCCAGGTGTTTTCTAACCAAACACTGGTTTCTCCCTGTCGTAAGTTGTCATTGGAGTGTATCTACATTGACCACTCTGTCTATGCAAACTAAACTTTTCCTTCATTGGAAGTCATTATGACATAATGGAATATCGTGTGAATTGATGTGCAAACATTTCTGATTTTGTTTGTGCTGTATTGTGCCCATTGACACTATGCAATTTAAAAGTGTGGCAGTTTTTATCATTAGGGTTGAGGGTTGAAGTATTTTGTTGAAAGCAGTTTTGTTATTACACCAGAAATGAAAGTGTACACATGCCAGTTGTGCCTTTCTCCAATGTTGTTTCCCAATTTAATGGTTTAAATGCAGGAACTGAATTTTTATTTGTACTGTGTGGTTAGCCCACTGGACATGCATTCTAGAGGTCACAGATTTGAACCCTGCCTTGATCAGCTGTAGTGTAATGCACTTTGTTTTCATTTCTTTAACACTTTATACCCTTTGATGTGTTGATGTGAAATTGAAGTATTTAGGTTCATTCTGGACAAGTTTCAATGTACCATGAAATTGCCATTTGTCATGGCTTGAATCCATCTTTTAAGGATTATTACAATTGAAATGATAGAGTATTTAAATTTTCTAACAACATATTTTTACAAAAAGTTAAGGGTTCAAGAAATCCAAAATAAAGAAATGAACATTTTGGTAGGGGCCCTGGTACTATTCTTTAGTGAATATCTGTACCAAAGTATTGGTTATAACATAATAAAATTATGGGAAACAACTACCAGATCATTAATTGCCTATAATTGAATAGCTAATTTGCTGCAGGCTGCCAGGTCATAAATCACTAAAGATTTTCATTGAGTTTATTATATTCTATCACAAGAATGTTATAAAGATTATTAAAAGTTAAAGAGGTTTTAGTTTTCATTATTTAATAAGAGATGGAAGTAATAACAGTGTTATTTGACATCTCTCTCTCTCTCTCTCTCTCTCTCTCTCTCTCTCTCTCTCCATTCATAGTGCTGTGATACATTTAGGTATAAGGTGATGTCATGACAGTGACATCATAATTTTCTGTGCTATAAGTGTGATTTTATAGATGTAGACTACCTCAACCTGCTGGCATTAATATCTCTGTTACTCAAAATGTAAAGATTATGAAAACATGGTCAAATTCAAAATAGAAGATCTTAATGTTATTTTGTTATGAAACAATAGATGATTAATATATGTCACACAAAATAAAATCAAGAGATGTCATGACATTGATTTGTTAAAAGTAATTTCATATGGGGGAGTATCAAATTACATAAGAAAGAAAATGTTGAGTTATTTTTTCAACTGTTATCCTAACAACATAATGTATCGAGATGTTACATGCATGCTGAAAAATTTCTTGATAAAAGAAAGACCTTCAAAGACTTAAAATGGACACGGAGCAGCTACTTTCTTTAGAGTCATATTTCCTTAATGAAGGTACCATATGCATCTGCTTATAAGTCGAGTCCTACTACAAAAAACATAGACCCTGATCTGCCATCATACAATGCACCAGCAGATACTATGAATAATAATAATGAAGACTTTGTATAGCGCCTAATCTTTAGAAGCTTGAAGCGCTTTACAACATCTATAATGCTATGATTACAGATCAGTGTCAGTGTTTTTTGTTTGTTCTACGGATTACTCCTAACAAGTTGCATTGACCCAGATCTGCCTGGATCTTTACAGATAGGCTTGACAGTATTATAAATTCAATTAAAAAAATAATCCTGGAAAGACAAAAATCGTGGAGAATGAAATGTTCCATTTAAAATTTCAGTCTGCTAAAATGCTGACATTTCAGAATGGCATTGTCCTAAACTTCTTTGAATAATTCACAGAAATAGTCTTAGAATAATATTTTAGTCCAATAAGCACTTCAGCTTGAGTGAATAATTCAAATAAATCTTTTCCCTCTTGGATAGTATCTAAACACATATTGCAGACTTGATGTTACAACAAGAATGCAAGAAATAAGAATCGGATTATTCTCCAGTCCTTGCTACATAAATACAGGTTATTGAGTAAGACATACACAACGTCACTATTACCATGTGACAGAACCAACATCTTAGAAGAACTCACATGATTTAACCCATCCAATGAGAATTAATCTAATTCTTCTAGGATACCACCTGACCGACTTGTCCAATGGGAAAAGGTTCAAGACTTATCGATATATTTACTACTAATTGTATTATTAGTAACAATAAACATGTATGTATCTATTTATAGATCCTTTGTAATTTTACAATCTTAACATCTTCCAATAGACCCAATGCACATACGGGGCCCCAAGTGGCCAAGTGATCTAAAGCGCTTTCCGTTACGGATCACTGCCATCTCACCTTTGCCTGCATGGGTTCAAGTCTAAGATTTGGCTAATGTAGTTATGTGAGAAAGCTTGCCAGTAGCTTCTCATGGGTCATTGGTTCTTTCTGGGGGTTTTCCTCAGGTTCTTCCTCCACCAATAATACTGGCCGCCATGTATAGCCTATCGTGTGCTGAAAAATGACGTTAAACCCTAAAACAAACAAACAAACCCAATACACATACACTAAATACACAATTTACAGTCATGAATACAATTTTAAAAAAATACATAACATAAAAAAACAGAAAATTAAATTTTCGTGATTCACAAGATCCTATACCAGATCTAGAATATTCTGGTACTAAGTCCAAAAATTCATTCACATTATCTGCTAAAGTTCTGAAATCCTCCATTGTTGTCTTGTTATCGTTAATATTAAATTCTGTTTCCTTAGCATCACTGTCATTTACAAGTTTTTACACAGAGATTGCATTTTACAATCACTTTGGTCATACATTGTTTGAAATATAAAATTAATTAAGGCTGCAACTGAACATATGCCAATTTAGTGGCAGGATTACTGGGAATTAAAATAACCCCTTTTACTTGGCACTGAGCAGATTTCAAACTCATGGTTCAGTCAAACACAGGTCACATTAGAAAACAAGGGATAAATGTCAAAAATTAACTGGAAAATGTAGAACTCTACCTGGCCTGTACTAAATTTGCAGCTCGAGCAAAAAGATTGTCAACTTGAAAACAAAGTGAGTGCTGTCTTTACATTAGTTAACGGGCTTTTTGGACCACATGCACAGGCAAAAAACTTAAATATCACTTTAATAGCAGCAATTATTTGTCTCGTTACTATTGCTTAGCTGTCTATTTTCATGGTGAAAATATACAGTCTGTATGATGTGAATACATTCTGTCAGAGTGGAGAAAAAGTAAGTTTGACCACTCTGCCGCGGGCCTTGTGCAAAAGGTAGATGTTATTATATGTCATTCTTTTCATGCTCTAAGACATCTGAAGCCCTTGTTACTTTGAAATTATTGCCTGTGGACAACTGATATACCACAGTTAGCTGGCTCTCCTTCTCGTAGTGTTTATAATTCTGTGTTGCTGCTGTGGTGGTAGACATATTTTCTTTAAATATGCAATGGTACTGGTAAATCCCAATACTCGAAGAACAAGAACAAGCCCTGCTCAAATGAATCAAACAAGTTATAACTTCATGCAATGCCCATTAATGTATTGGCATGTAAAATAAACAGATAATCAAAACGGGAATATCTTTTCTTTCAGTAAATAAGGAAATACTTTAATGATAATTTTCATCTTTTGGTTATTCGTGGTAAGTTGAATTTCACAACAGCAAGGGACCACACCACTAATAGTAAAAAAGAAAACAAAAAAATGTGACCAAAACAGTCTGTAGGGCAGTGTGGCCACAAGAAGGCTTCATGGGATACACAGACTGTATCAAGGTGCACTCGAAAAAAATATTGCATATTTTGTAACTTGATGTCTTCCAGCACCTGGTATCTAATACACTTTGTTAGGACTTACACGAAAAATGAAGCAATAAACACCTGCAGAAAACAACATCAATAGACACTTCACTTTGTGGTGCATAATATTTAATTTACCCATTATACTTTCAAATTATTAAAATTCAAATAACTATATACAAGTATTGGGTATTGAATACCATCATGAAATATATATCACACCATATAGGCATTTCTGAGTGGGAATAGAGGTATGAAAACAAAAAAAATATTTGAATCGACATTATTTTTGTGTACTTTTGACATCAGAGTTTTCAAAATACCGAGATTGATTAAATTGTTTCTGTGTTTTATTTTACAGTCATAGGATTTTTTGAGTGGGGTTTGATTGTGAGAAGGATTGGTTAGTTCTTAAAAGGACCATTTTCCCCATGTTTTCATTGAAAAGTGAACTGCTATGATTGGAAAAGTTCACCTAAACCCCCTATCCCCCTATAAGTCTGCTGCTGGAATATAACATATTGTAATTCTCTGATGATAAGATTACAGGGCCAACATAGTATAGTTGTCAAAAAATAGAGAATGGGTTTCATTCAGCTGCAGGCAGTGACACTGATATTAAAGTTAGATCCATTCCTTTCAGCCACATTATATATCATCTAAGTGCAACATCTTCGACAGACAAGTATTCATGGGGCATATCGGTTTGTATTAAGGAAAAATCTTTTCAGATTCCATAGCCACGGGCAGGAAAGTAGCCATAGCCACGGTCAGGAAAATAGTCATAGCCACGGTCAGGAAAGTAGATATAGCCACAGTCAGGAAAGTAGCCATAGCCACGGTCAGGAAAGTAGCCATAGCCACGGTCAGGAAAGTAGCCATAGCCATGGTAAGGAAAGTAGCCATAGCCACGGTCAGGAAAGTAGTCATAGCCACGGTCAGGAAAGTAGCCATAGCCACGGTCAGGAAAGTAGCCATAGCCACGGTCAGGAATGTAGTCACAGTCACGGTCAGGAAAGTAGCCATAGCCACGGTCAGGAAAGTAGCCATAGCCACGGTCAGGAAAGTAGTCATAGCCATGGTCAGGAAAGTACCCATAGCCACGGTAAGGAAAGTAGCCATAGCCACAGTCAGGAAAGTAGTCATAGCCACAGTCAGAAAAGTAGCCATAGCCACGGTCAGGAAAGTAGTCATAGCCACGGTCAGGAAAGTAGCCATAGCCACGGTCAGGAAAGTAGTCATAGCCATGGTCAGGAAAGTAGTTATAGCCAAGGTCAGGAAAGTAGTCATAGCCACGGTCAGGAAAGTAGTCATAGCCACGGTCAGGAAAGTAGCCATAGCCATGGTCAGGAAAGTAGTCATAGCCACGGTCAGGAATGTAGTCACAGCCACAGTCAGGAAAGTAGCCATAGCACGGTCAGGAAAGTAGCCATAGCCATGGTCAGGAAAGTAGCCATAGCCACGGTCAGGAAAATAGCCATTGCCACGGTCAGGCCATGGTCAGGAAAGTAGCCATAGCCACGGTCAGGAAAGTAGTCATAGCCATGGTCAGGAAAGTAGCTATAGCCACGGTCAGGAAAGTAGCCATAGCCACGGTCAGGAAAGTAGTCATAGCCACGGTCAGGAAAGTAGTCATAGCCACGGTCAGGAAAGTAGTCATAGCCACGGTCAGGAAAGTAGTCATAACCACGGTCAGGAAAGTAGTCATAGCCACGGTAAGGAAAGTAGTCATAGCCACGGTCAGGAAAGTAGCCATAGCCATGGTCAGGAAAGTAGTCATAGCCACGGTCAGGAAAGTAGTCATAGCCACGGTCAGGAAAGTAGCCATAGCCATGGTCAGGAATGTAGTCACAGCCACGGTCAGGAAAGTAGCCATAGCCACGGTCATGAAAGTAGTCATAGCCACGGTCAGGAAAGTGCCCATAGCCACGGTAAGGAAAGTAGCCATAGCCACGGTCAGGAAAGTAGTCATAGCCACGGTCAGGAAAGTAGTCATAGCCACGGTCAGGAAAGTAGCCATAGCCACGGTCAGGAAAGTAGTCATAGCCACGGTCAGGAAAGTAGTCATAGCCACGGTCAGGAAAGTAGCCATAGCCACGGTCAGGAAAGTAGTCATAGCCACGGTCAGGAAAGTAGCCATAGCCACGGTCAGGAAAGTAGCCATAGCCACGGTCAGGAAAGTAGTCATAGCCACGGTCAGGAAAGTAGTCATAGCCATGGTCAGGAAAGTACCCATAGCCACGGTAAGGAAATTAGCCATAGCCACGGTCAGGAAAGTAGTCATAGCCACGGTCAGGAAAGTAGCCATAGCCACGGTCAGGAAAGTAGTCATAGCCATGGTCAGGAAAGTACCCATAGCCACGGTAAGGAAAGTAGCCATAGCCACGGTCAGGAAAGTAGTCATAGCCAAGGTCAGGAAAGTAGCCATAGCCACGGTCAGGAAAGTAGTCATAGCCACGGTCAGGAAAGTAGCCATAGCCACGGTCAGGAAAGTAGCCATAACCACGGTAAGGAAAGTAGTCATAGCCACGGTCAGGAAAGTAGCCATAGCCACGGTCAGGAAAGTAGCCATAGCCACGGTCAGGAAAGTAGTCATAGCCACGGTCAGGAAAGTAGTCATAGCCACGGTCAGGAAAGTAGTCATAGCCATGGTCAGGAAAGTAGTCTGATACCTCATCGTTGATAGGGCTACAATTCGCATCCACAAATAGTAGTCACAAATATAGAAATCAAGATCACTGAAGAAATTGTTTTTTTTAAATGATAAGCCAGCATTTAAAATACTCTTGATCTATGTGTATTTGATATTTTGTGGAATTTACAAGCATTAGTTTGTCTTTTTTGTGTAATCTTGTTTGGCACTAGCTTACACAAACCATTATAAGTTAAATTATTTTGTTGGGAAGATTTTCGGCTTGACAGGGCAACATCTTGGCCATTAAAGTGCACAGGATTTAAAGTTATTACATTGTCCAGCGACTTTGGTTATCAGTTTGACATAACACATTATTAAGTATGGGTATAGTCAACCTTCCTGGAAGTAAAACTTTCATGATATTGCTAGCTATGATTGCCAAAATTTGTTTCATGCCTTTGTGAAACTGCAATGATCCTGAATATTTTGATGGCAATCAAAAGATACAGGGCAATTCAGGATCACTCTTACACATTGCTTTTATGTACCACAAAACAGAGTGGGAGGTGAGTATTTAATTCACATTTCAGAAATTTTAGACAACTGAATAATATTCAAAGATTAAGAAATATCTGTGGCTTGTTCTTTTATGGATTATTAAATAATTTACATATATTTTGCTGTTTGAACTTGAAAATAGCAAAAGGATTTTTTTTTACCTGTTAAACTACAAAACATTAGGAATGTTGGAAGATGTTATTTGTTCATCCCAGGATCAGATGGGTATTAGTTTATTTTGGGGGGATTCCCAGCTTGTAACATGTTTCTGAAAGAAGGAGTGGGGGCTCATTTTTTTTAGCATGGTCTGTCATCAGAGAAATACTGTAATTATTTTCTGGTATATAAGAGAATAAAGAAAAATTGTTTTTAAGTGACATTTTGTTTCCGGGAATGCCATAAAAATGAGGAAAAAGTTCTGATATAGCAGGCGGATAAAACATTTCTGACCATTTTTACCTCTCACATATTTTTCAGAGATGAATCAGATGGCTTGATTTGAATATTTAGGTATACACTTTTTACATGCATGATTATGAAGACAAAACTCATATTGTAACTATTAATTGTTTCTGTGTTGTGACCAGTTTCACCCAAAAGCTTGGCATCTACAGTCATGTCATTGTTTTGTGCCTTTTCATAATTTGTATGCAATTATACTTTTTCAATGCAGCTATTTTAAACTTTCAAAACAATAGTTTTACATATTAAATAGTAGTTAAAATGTTGCAGTTGTTTTTAAAATACTTGTTAGCAAAAAATTTACTGTTTAGTTGGGACTTGTATTTAAAAAAAATTCCAAGCCTAAATAGGCTTTTCTTTTCATCTGAAGCTTGAATTCGTTACATTAGAATTTAATGATTTTATAATGGGTATGCATCTATTTCCGAGATATAAACTAGATTTACTACCCAAAGATTTAAAAAAAAATTGGTGGGTATTTAGCCCTGCTTCTAATATTCTGTACTTAATAGTTTTAATTTTGAACTAGGAAATGATTTGGGATAGAATATAAAATCATGAAATATCCACTTATTAAGGAAAACATTTGCCTTGTATGATTTAAACATAGATGTGAATGGCAGAGTTCTTAGAATTTAATACATAACCATTTAATCTTTCATGTGACAATCTTTTGTTAGGTACAGATATTCAGTCCATGTTTTTATATTATACACCAGAATAGAAGTTTATTTTAGGTATTTTTACTCGTATTCATTTGTTGATATTCTGTCACGCAACAATACTCAAGCTTTTTTATATCACAATTTATATTTGGTTCCATTTGCACCATAAAGATAGAAATAATTGGAAAGTGTAAAACAGGAGGTATGGAATAAATACAAAACTGCATTGTCTTGGATTCAGTTTTGTGGATAAGAACTTCTCTTGTGAATAATTCATTTTGGACAGTCTGCATATCCAAATGCCA
>JARLTB010000041.1:3110000-3247581 GCA_030141615.1 Unio pictorum | reverse complement strand
GATTATCGCTTGTGTGATACGACGATTTATTTGGACCTATGAATGATGGTAATGTTAATCAAGCCGTCCAAAGAGAGAGAGAGAGAGAGAGAGAGAGAGAGAGAGAGAGAGAGAGAGAGAGAGAGAGAGAGAGAATGCAAAGAAGTGTCGATCGATTCTGAGTAACATGCTTCATGTTACTCAGAGAGAGAGAGAGAGAGAGAGAGAAAGTCATATCACATAGTTTCTATGTTCAGTTTTAATTATTAGGTACCATATAATTCAAGCGTACGATGTGCACATACACCAATATAAATATTTTTTGGGAAGTTAATTAACGTCTAAAAAATGCATCTAACCCTGGTGATTAAGTCCCGTGTTTATCATTTAATTCATTGCAATGTTTGAAACGTGTTTAAATCGTTTTGCTTGTAAATTTGTATTAGTTTTCACATTGCATGTATTTTCCATGTACAGTGAAGCATACATGAATTCATATAAAGTACAAATGTACATAAAGGGCATAGATAACTACTTCAGTTCCAACTGACCGCAATAATAATATTGCACAAAATTACTATCCTTTATTCATTTGTCAGGCAAAACATCATACACATGATCTTTCCATAAATATACGCCTAAAACCATGACAATGACTTGCTGCATGGCTAATATTTCGCACAAAAATTCCGACTTACATTTCCACATTCAAAATCAGTCCCAATAAGATTTTGTTAGCATATGAAAGTATTCGTCTCTAACAGCGATCACGTGATAATGGCTTCAGCTCAAGCTTACTATTGCCACCGTAACTAAGCCCAGACTGACCGTTGCCATCATTCTCTAAAAAATGATGTCAAATACTCCAACATTTGAAGGTTGATTAGATACCTCGTACAATCATGAGTTGTCTGTAAAGTCATGGGATAGTGTTGTTCAATCTCATTTGATAATGTCATTGTTATTTTCTACACAAAATTGCAAAACGTTTAGGTTCTCATACGTCTTCCATACAGGTTTTAAAATTATGTTTCGATCAAATGGAATCTTTTCGAAATTAATATGCAATTTACAAGTGGTTCTCCCCTGTGTAAGCTGATTAATATTCATTGTTCATAAAGGTAAGTAAGTAGTACGCCCCAGTGTAATCTGATTAATATTCATTGTTCATAAAGGTAAATAAGTGGTACGCCCCAGTGTAAGCTGATTAATATTCATTGTTCATAAAGGTAAGTAAGTGGTACGCTCCAGTGTAATCTGATTAATATTCATTGTTCATAAAGGTAAGTAAGTGGTACGCCCCTGTGTAAGCTGATTAATATTCATTGTTTATAAAGGTAAGTAAGTGGTACGCCCCAGTGTAAGCTGATTAATATTCATTGTTCATAAAGGTAAGTAAGTGGTACGCCTCTGTGTAATCTGATTAATATTCATTGTTCATAAAGGTCAGTCACTGATATGATACATATTTGCTCTAGGTATTTGTGGTGACTTGCATAAACAGATATTAAGCTGAAATCTCATCGACTGCTGAATGGCCAGGAAGTATGCATTACTCTCCATAAAATGACGGAAACGAAACATACTACTTGTGATATTTGTAGCAAGTATCAAGTATTTGTATGTTCTGTAGAAAAGGAATAATCCAAAACAGTTTAGGATAACTGTCGACAAATACAGGGTTGAAACTAACTGAATCACCGACCTATTTTATGATTGCTGTGTAAAATTTTGAATACCTATAAACGCACAGAAATATTCGCAACTGACGTAAGCGGGTTCGAATTTCCCACGACAGCAATATTAACAGGAAAACATGAGCATTTCGCTATTTATTGATGGCACATTTTGAGATATGTATCCTTACCTAAGAACACTCGTGCTGTGTACGTTGAGCAGACACGTGAGTTATATTTATTATATTGTACTCTTTACTCAAATCAAACATATACACGTTACATTCCCTAGCACAATAGTTCTATACATTCTCGGGTGGTGGGTCGTTTAGACAAGATCAGTTCTAAGCTATACGTACCCCATACTGCCGGTAGGCATGACTCCGTGTAAGTTAGCTGTAATAGTTCTGAAAAAACTGAAACGTTGCAAGAATGAAAACGCACATATATTGATTGATTTTGTTTGAGGATCCATGTCTTTAAAAATTGTATTTGTTAAATTCCTATCTGAAATATGTAGCTTGAACTAAAGGTTTAACACTTTGATGAGATAACGAATAAAGGAATGTTTACCTTTAGTTTCGAGTACTTATGATTTAAAACATTCTACATATCTAAGTTTTTCTTACGTACTGAGCTCGGTTGTTTGAATTGTTTCATATGCTAAATGAAAGAGAGACAAAATTTCTGCATGTGTTCCCATGAATATTAAATCTAGTGAAAGCAAAACAACGCAGACAGTAAAACTGATGCAGCAAGCCATAAAATAAAATTATTGACTGATAAAAAGACCATTAATTTGGTCCTTGGCTGGTTTCATTATTAAAGTCCTAGTTGAAAACAAAATTATATTGTCTTATGAATCAAACAAATAGTGATGTAATACTGTATTTAGTCTACTTGTGTTTTCCTTATCAACTCATGCGCATTTGTTCTGTTCGCAATCATAAAATGTCTTCATTATTATGACATAGTTTCATAAAACAATATTGGAGTTATATGAGCGTATTCTCCGAACATTCGAACATTCGTGAGCTTTGCTGTTGCAAGGTCAGATAGGCAGAGTTTTCATTAAACTGATGTTTGAATTTTTCGACTTTGAAAACCTAATGTTAAGTTGAAATTTGTATTGTTATTTATAAGAGACACCACTGTGTTAAACTATCACCCTCGTGGGAGTTGACTCGTGTATTAAAGCTTCCTAGACTTCCGGAAAGATGACCGCTATCGCCGTAGTGCTTGACGCAGGCTCTTCCGTTTTTGTGCTATTTTTTATGATATATGTGCTTCATGTCTATCTTCGTCTACATTATTGTGTTTCATCATACATTAGCTGTTCAGTTTCTATGCGTTTCTTCATTTCCTTGTTTTGGAAAGTCGAAAAATTGTATTTTTTCTCAGTTGTCATGTTCCACTGTTAGGACGTTCTTTGTTTTAGAATAAACTGTCATCTTGTGATCGCCAGTCAACCCGCTTACGATATGATGGACCCTCATTAATTGCGTTAAATGACCACACCTTGGCTCTTCATACTGCATTGTGCTGCAGACTAAACGAACTGGGACTACACTCATCATTACTTAAATGTAAACGGAAACGAGAAAAGAAACGTTGTTTCAAAGTTGTCCAGCGTAGAACAGGAAGAACTCCACTTATCTCTTTTTCGCCCTTAACAGATAAACAATTTAAAACTTCGACCGTTAATTTTGATAACCTGTAGCAAATTCGTCTTAAATCGTCAACCGTTGTGTCAACTGTCCTAGGGATACTACTACGTATTGCATTATTCAACACCCAATCAGTAGCGTCACCGGAAGCGCGAACTTAGTTAACTTTAACAATGACCAGAATATCGACATCTTCTTCCCGACATAAACATGGCTAAAAGCATCAGGGGATGAGCGATAGTGCGCGGATTTAAAACCCACCGATTACTCCATCAAGCCGTTTCTCCGCAACTCTCGCGGAGGTGGAATTGCTGTCATCACAAAGAATTCCATGATAAAATGCCGCAAGTACAACACGACCTTTAATTTCTGCCACACATGGTTTGAACTAGTTCATCAATACTCACACTGGAACAAAGGTCAGTCCATTTTTTCTGGCTCTACCTCCCTCCTCCTAGTAGAAAAAACAAGCTGACTGAATCTCTCTTTTTGGAGTAGTTTCCGAATCTTATGGAGTATGGCAATTTGATAGGTGCCACCTAATTATTTTTGGAGACTTTAACTTTCACTTTTACTGTATTGAAAACCCATGCACGTGAAAACTCATAGATTTCATTCATGTTTTCAACCTTAGACATACAGTTAACCAACCCACCCATAAACGTGGTCACATTTAAGACTGGTGTCCTCATCTGTTGTGTCCCACGAACTTGCATCAGATAGCCTCTGCATTATGTGGCATCTCGACGTATCAATCCCTAACCCTCCATTTTAGTTTGCTACTAAGAGAAATCTCCGTAAAATAAATATAACCGAATTAATGCATGACATCCAAGAAAACCTAACAACGTAATTACATTCTACAGCAGAACCATTGCTTGAAAAACATGTCCCAGCCACCAAATGCAGAGAATAATTATAAAAGTGTTTTTCATGGTATAGCAGTGTTGAAGACCAGCTTCGCACTGATAAAATACATCGCCGAAAAGCAGATAGGCTTTCCATCAGACTCACTATGCATTAATAAATCTATGAAACCTCTAAGAAGAACGTTACACACATAGTCCATTTAGTCAAATTATCCCACTACAGTACTAAGATCACGGAGAGTTCCAGCTGCAAAGAGCTCTTCGAGATATCTAACAAACAAATGTCAAGGAAGAAATGTACACGAATTCCAACTACCTTCTCTTCAGTAGACCTTTCGGACTTGTTTGCAAATATCTTCCGTGACAAAGTACAAACCATTAGAGATTCGCTTGACAAAACAATTTCAATTAACTCGTCACTATACGGTAATGATACAGAATTTCATCGGCAACCTATAGGAGCATTTTAACCTGTCTATATTTATTTAGTAAGGACAATCGTGATGAAGAGTGCACCAAAGTCTTGTGATCTTGATCCAATTCCAACATCACTGCTACTTGACTGCTTAGACCCAATATTGCCTTCACTACATAATGTTACTAATCTCTCTCTCTCATCAGCGGAATTCCCATCATTTTTCAAAACTGCCATCGTAAAGCCTCGGCTGAAGAAACCAACGCTTGACCATAACGATTTAAAGAACTACCGCCCAGTTTCTAATCTCCCATTGATATAAAAATCTTTGAAAAAGTTGGTCTAACCGAAATTGTATCTCATTTGAATTCAAACAGATCTTTCAGCAATGTACAGTCTACATATCGCCCTTGCCACAGTACTGAAACGTGACTACTGAAAGTATTTAATGACATTCACTCTGCCTTGGATAGTGGAAAGATTCCAGTTTTAACCCTCCTTGATTTGTCTGCAGCATTTAACACAATAAACCATAAATACTACTTCACCGTCTCCAGCATGTATTTGGCATTCAGATTATAGCCTTACAATGTTTCAAATCTTACTGAGTCAACAGGACACAAATTGTATCTGCAAATGGATTACTTTGCAGCCCAGTTGATTTATGTTGTGGTGTTCCACAGGGGTCTGTTCTTCTTGGACCTGTTTCTCTTCATTCTATACACTCAGTTGCTCTCAAGTGTCATATATAAGCACCCAGTATATCAGCAATTGTGCGCTGATGACACCCAAATATATAAGGCTAGCCACCCAACTGAAGTTGATGCAACCATCCATGGAGAATAGAGGTGCATTTCTGATGTGAAATCATGGATGACATGTAATAAGCTGCAGATGAATGATGATAAAACTGAGGCTATTCTGATCACAACACAAAGACTTCTTCATTCACGTCCTTTTACCTAAGACAATAAATATCAGGACCACCAATATTAAATTCGCACAGTCAGTATGAAGCCTAGGTGTAATTCTAGACAGTACTCTCACATTGCACCAACATGTCATGAATATATGCAAGGCTGCATATCTTGAGCTGATCCGCATCAGTTCCGTTCGTAAATATCTTTCAGTTGATGCAAGTAAAACATTGGTGTGTTTATTAGTACTTTCAAGACTGGACAATTGTAATTCAATTCAGTCTGGTTCATCACAATATCTACTCCAGAAACTTCAAAAAGTTTAAAACACAGATGCTTGGACCATCTTTAGAGTATCTCGATCAGAGAACACCTCACCATTGCAACCTACACTGGCTATCCATTCGATACAGAATCAAACACAAGCTTTGTTATCTGTGCTAAGTTTCATTGACAGACTCCAGTCCAACATAACTCACCCATGTGCATACACCAGCAAGATACTTACGCTCCTCTTCTGACAATCGTATAACTCATAGTTACCACTATGAAAACGAAGTCATATTTACAACGTTCTTTTGCATAGCAGGGCCTGGCGATTTGGAACGAATTGCCCATTGAAATTAGCCACAAAGACACAGTGGTTCCTTTAAAGAGTGCTTTTAAAACTCACTTTTATAGACTGCAGGAACAAATTTAGAGACCTAATAATGTTTTGTATCATATGTTTTTAGTATGTTCTAATGCTTTCCAATTTCATTGTTTTTGTTGTTTGTTTTTCTGTAGTGTAGTCATATCGTTATAGAAGTTGTGAAGCCTTTCAAGCTTCTAAAGATTAGGCACTAAACAAAGTCCTCATTATTTTTATTATTATTATTATTATTATTATTATTATTATTATTATTATTATTATTATTATTATTACAGTGCTTTTAGTCCTACTTAGTCAACAGGACATATATTGTATCTGCAAGTGGAATACATTCCAGACCATTTGATCTATGTTGATGTGTTCCACATGGGTCTGTTCCTGGACCTGTTTCTCTTCATTCTATTCACTCAGCCGCTCTCAAGTGTCATAGATCATCACCCAATGTCTCACCAATTGCACGCTGATGACACCCAAGTATATAAGGTTAGCCACCCAACTGAAGTTAAAGCTACCATTCAAGGTGTAGAGAGGTGCATTTCTGATGTGAAATCATTGATGACATGTACCAAGCTGCAGATGAATGATGATAAAACGGATGCCATTCTAATCACAGCACAGAGACTTTCTCTTTCAAATCCTTTACCTTAGACAATACATATTAGCAGCACAAACATTAAATGCCCACAGGCAGTATGTAACCAAGGCGCTACTCTGGACAGTACTCTCACATTGCACCAACATGTCATGAACATATGCAAATATATTTAAGTTTATACCACTAAAACACTTGTGTGTTCCTTAGCACTTTCCAGACTTGACTATTGAACTCAATTCTATCCGGTTCGTCACAATATCTACTCCAGAAACTTCAAAAGGTTCCAAACACAGCTGCTTGGATCATCTTTAGAGTACCTCGATCAGAGCACACCTCACCACTGCTCTGTAACATACACTAGTTATTCATTCGATACAGAATCAAACACAAAATTTGTTTTCTGTGCTACGTTATACTGACAGACTCCACTATACCTATCTGGCCTCACCCATGTGTATACACAAGCAACATACTTACGCTCCTCTTGTGACAATTGTATATCTCACTGTTCCCACTATGGAAACTAAGTCACATGGACAGCTGTTTTTTGCATACCAGGGCCCGGCGATGTGGACCGAATTGCCCATTGAAATTAGACACAACGACACAGTGAAACCTTTTAAGAGTACTCTTAAAACTCACATTTTCGACTGCAGGAACAAATTTAGAGACCTAATAATGTTTTGTATCTTATATGTTTTCAGCATGTTTTTATGTGTTCCAATTTCTTGGGTTTTGCTTTTTGTTTTTCTGTAGTGTAGTCATATCATTATGGATGTTGTAAAGCGTTTAAAGCTTCTAAGGATTATGCGCTATACAATGTCCTCCTCATTGTTATTATTGTTGTTATTATTCCTCCTTTGCATTCCCCGAGTGTCGATTGTCTAGAACAAAGATATATTCTGCGTAAAGAATTTCGTAATTGGTTATCAAGTGATTTTAATCCTCGGGATATTTGAAATTGTAAAGACTAGACCCATCACAGAAAAAGACAAAATTTACAAAAGCAAAGGATGATAATTATTGGAAAGAGTGACGCAAATCCTTGCATACAAATGCATATATGCCACCAAAAGATCCCCAACTTAATCGCATCTATCAGCAATAACTCTTCGAAAATGCAATCTTTGAAATGGGACATATCTGGTTTAACGGCCTTTGTATGTAACCACCAACCTACTAATGCTATTTTGGCAACGATCTACTTGATAGTTCTCATAATGCAAAGAAATAAGATATATGTGTACAGTTCAAATGCACCTGCCTATAAAAATGAACGGTTCATCTATATGAATTCTTCTTCGTTGCTCTCCCTCTCTCTCTCTCTCTCTCTCTCTCTCTCTCTCTCTCTCTCTCTCCTGAAAATGAGTGCTGAAGATATCTTCATACACTTTCTTTTTTGACAAAGTTTAATTGTTTGAGCCTTAGTTTCTCAGTACGCATCCATAATAAATTAAGATAAGGAAAACAAAAGGCCATATTCTTTCCTTCTGGACTAATTTATTACCCTATTCCGCGCTATCCGTCATGTTTACAATAACAGAACTATAACTTTAACTGTTCCTTAATATCTAGCATTTTTGTACTGATATGATGCCACACAGAACTCTTGTCAGAGTGAATGCAGGAAATACAGTCGGTAACTTCACACAAACTAAAGTTTCATTATGTAAATGGTATGTTTATTAAATATACTTATAATACACTCTGAGGAAAAATGGTTTACCCAACTTGTTAGTATTGTTTTCTGCAAAAAGCATGAAGTATTTTTAATTTCAAGATCTTCTCAACAATTATCCTTGAAAGATAAAATATTTACCGTGGGTGCGATGGTCAGGTGGGCAATCTGTGTTTGGACCACCGTCAGCTGTAATAGTCAAAAGTATATTTCACTGTGTGTGTGTGTGTGTGTGTGTGTGTTTGCATTTATGTATCCCTTTAACATTTGCTCCATTGTTATCGTGCGGCAGACAATATTTTCCTCTGCAAGCTGATAAATCTAGATTAGAAAAGACATACTCTTATAATTATCAACACATGTTTTGCACATGTTAATCGTTTCATTATTTTTCAATATATGCGTTTTATTAGGAGTTTGTTACGACTTAGCCTTACATTTGTATAAACAGTTAAAACATTCTGAAACTGAAATGCTTTATAATATGAATTCAATATTTGCACATAGAGTTATAGATTTAACAAAAACAAGCTTTGTTATTGTGTATCAGTTCAGAAATAAAAGCCTTTAAGGAATGGTTACGATACTTACCTTGTACAAAAAATCCAACTGCACCCATCCACAGACCTAATGAGAGATTGCATAGTTTAAAAGAGAGTAACATTTAACAATGAAATAACAATTTAGCGGTAACGGTTGATTTCAAAGGAATTCATCAAATTAATATTAGTGTAATAAATCTCATTATATTACGTTTCTACACGATCTGACGATGGATTGTCAATAACGATCATGAAATCGCAATACTCGATTACAAAACTGCATGCACGCTGTTTGCTTAACTTTTGCACAGATAATTCTCTAAATATCATGATTCTTGTTAGAAAAAAATATTTGATCATTTAACTTATTAACTTTAAAAAGGATTAGTTGTTATATATATTAGTAAAGAGTCATTTTTTACGAAAAGTGTCAGAATTGAGAAAACGCAGGGATTCTGTTACTTAAAGGAGACTAGAAACCAGCGGAAATATACAATAATATTAAATGCACTGCAGAGAAAAACATGATTCTGAAGCGTCGTGTGCTACCGTACTGCCAATATTGAGATATTGGTATATCTTCTTGCCGCTGAGTTTCCGTGACCTTGTATGCATATTTTCCGCGCCTATTCGGTTACTTTTGGAAGGTGACGTCATACTAACGACTCCAGCATCCAGACCTACAGTTTCAAGGTTCATTTCATATAGAGTACCATGCCTTTTTGCATTGCTTACGGGTGTAATAGCATACATAGAAAAGGCTGTGGAGTTCATTTTTTTTCTTTTCCGAAAGATAAAGGCATAAAAGAGTATGGATACATTATTGCAAGCGAGTTGATTTCAAAGCAACACCATAAAGCACTCTGTGCTCATTACATTTCTCAAAGGAATGTTACCAGAGGGATCCTAAAAACAGAACCTCTAGGATACACGAATGCTAAGCCTAGACTATAAGTTGAAACTGTTTCAGACATACCATTGTATATTTTAAATCCTGGTAAAGAGTGTCAAATGTACGACTTACGAAAATAGGAAGAAGGCCGAGTAAGTGCTAATAAAAACTATGACAGCCCTACACCTGATCGTGCTTATGAAATGAGTAAATGTTTTTTTCTTCTTCAAGATTACAATCTAATTAAAGTCACCACTGTCCTATGTGTAATTGAGATCTGACTTTAATCAAATGGAAGCTTACTAAAAAAAATAATAATAATAAGATTATCAACCCTTGAACTGTCGTGTTTCGAGAAAAACAATTTAAATAATTTTAACAAAATATTAAAAAAATTATTTAAAAAAGTACAACCTTTCAGTCTATGCCTATTACACATAAAATGTAAAAACGGAAATCTGTAGTGATTGGAACTGATATAAAAATGTCCCTTGGGCAGTTTAAATAGCAGCGATTAAAAGAAAAGAGATCCGATATAAAATCAAAGTTTCACATTAACTGGCTGACAATAAAAATTGGGGGAGGCGACTATTGACCCGCCCATTTGCCCCAATGTGCAATTACTCTCTGTGACACGCCCTATTATCCCACAGGGCAAGACCTTTTTCATATTCTGGTCTGCATAATAGTTAGAGGTTAGAATTAATTACATAAACATAATGACAGTTTAACACATTAACAATTATTCCTTATCATTGCACTTATCTTGTGAAATGGACTGGCCCTCTGACATAATTCAAAGAAATCATGTGCCAGAGAGTGTATGTAAGCACCAGAAATTCATTGGCAAATAAACGATGCCGAATTTTGTTGTAACTTCGAGGCCAAAGACTTCATTTTAAGAGTTCAAATCTGCAGTCAAACGTTACCGTACATGTATGTGGCCATTGTTTTCCCACATTTTATATCCCACCCTATTTCTTTTAGTTTAAGTGTTAAGATATGCAACACTGTTTACTGAATTAAATTTTATTTTGAAAGTTTTTTAGGGGCACATAAACTGTGTCGTATTTTTTTTTAATTCTTTTTTTAATTTAAGCATGGTAATGAAACTTTACATATATGGTAGAGGAATGTCAGGTGTTAACTGGCCAAGTTCTTTGGGGGCGGAAATGGAGATTTTGTTTGCAGAGAAAATTACGCAGTCTTCATTGTGATAATTCATGAATTTTAAACTAATTGGTGACAATTTTTATTTACAAGAAGTACTTCTGTAGTAGTTAAACAATCAGAAATTTACGTGAATAATGTTTAATCTTAAACTATATACTGAAGACTAAAACTGTCCTGTGATATTAATTATTTCTTCACTACAATATTCACAAGTGATAAAATTTAATATGACATCTGTGGACTGCACACTTGATAAAACAATTATATATGGATTTTCTTCATCTGAGAAATGAAAATTGAGAGACATATTGAAATAATCGGGAGTTAACTGCGAAAAATCAAGAGAGATATTACGACATAGGGAGGAAATACCTCCAAAATTGGAATTTATTTTCTTTCTTTCTTCTCCCGGCATGAAAGTTAACATATGAACTGTTCGGGTTTGTGGAATTTCAATCAAGGCTAGTAAGTTTATTTAAATCATCGGCCCGGGGCCTGTGCTTAAAACATTTCTTTCAGCACTGACCAGTACAGTACGTAATCTATTTTAACGAAGCATTATATACTTACAGATTTGTCATACTCTAACTGTAGCATGCATGTAAAATACACTGTAATTGAATCATAGAAAGGAAGCTTCTTTATGTTGAAATTAATTACGTATGATTTCCTCTCGCAGATTTATTTGTGGGGTGTTATTTTTTGTGTGTGTGAAAAATTACTTCCGATGAAAACCGTTATCAATGGTCTGTTGAAGCAGATTCAACATTTTAATGTGCAACCCAAATCTGGTCTCCTCCTGTCTGTATTGCTTGCCATTTTTCTGTTTGTATACGAGGATTGGCTAGTGTGACGTCACGAGACCACGTGATCTGTCGTCTCATTAAAACTCGGAAATACTCGGCAATTTACGGAATCATTGTATCTTCTTCGCAATATAATCAATATCCGCACACGATATTAATTTTTTAAATATTATATTCGCATTAGAATTTGTAAAGAATTACATTTATAAAAAAAAAAATTTTCATTTCTAGTCTCCTTTAAAATCAAGCTTGTCATAAATCAGCTTTTATAATTAGGTTATAATGAGGCATACATTTCGGATTCCTCCGTCAGTTATCAGTCATCGGTGTGCTATTGGAATGTTGACAATGATGTGCTATAGAATTGTGACAGTTTTACCGCCACGGTTTGCAAATAAAGTCTTAAATCTATTAGGCTAAGAAGACGTCCATACTTATTTAGTTAAAGTTTGCTCCAAATTCAAATTCATTTTTATCAAAACTCTCAAAATAGTGAGAAGAAAATGCTTAATTCAGATTATACTGCTGGCGATAATAGAAAACAGTTTGCAGAAAATGGACAAACTCCAAATTCATTTATTTCCGAATCACTTAAGTATTCCATGGTGCCTAGAATACCACAAAAACAGTCAATTATGAACAACATGTTACCACAAGAGAGGATATCTCTCCTATATTACATTGAACTTTAAAGAAACCAGTGAACAGATAGATATATATATATATATATATATATATATATATATATATATATATATATATATAGATATAGATATATATAGATATATATATATATATATATATATATATATATATATATATATATATATATATATATATATATATATATATATTTATATGTATGTATGTATCTGTGTGTGGGTGTGGGTGGGTAGGTGTGGGTGTATGGATGGACGGATGGATCGATCGATTCGCTTAAAGTTGGATTCGTGTATGCATGTAAATATGTATGGATGGATGCACGTACGTGTGCATGTATGTATGTATGTATGTATGTATGTATGTATGTATGTATGTATGTATGTATGTATGTATGTATGTATGTATGTATGTATGTATGTATGTTTTTATGTATGTATGTATGTATGCATGCATGCATGCATGCATGCATGTATGTATGTATGTATGTATGTATGGATGTATGGATGGATGTATGTATGTATGTGGAAATGTTATCAAGCAAATATTTTCCAGCAAACTCACCAAGGTAAAGTAGGACCTCCATGACTTCCATCTGCGTATTTGGCACAAGGATTGGTTCTTTTTCTTATATATGAAATCCGAATTTGTCTCTGCCTTATCTCAAAATGAAGGCAATCACAACATCGCAAGATAACACTCTTTGATATATGATATCGGTACGGTGAAAGTTCCGGTCTGGAAATCATAGTGACCGAAAATTTCATCAATTGGATAGCCTTAAAAAATGCTAACATAGCAACATTGGAAACATCAACTATCCGTCTAAGCTGAAATGATTGCACAGTGCAACTATTTTGAATTTAATGATAAATACGGTGAAAGTATTAACACTGGATGACACAATGCGGACAAAGAGTAATTTAACACGTTGTTTCGAACAGATTTATTACATCACCCGTAAAACTATCGCCTACTATGTATACTCACTTAAACAAGAGTGTATTCGCATGCGCACTGAAAAAATGGAGGAGAAATTCATACCAAAACTTTAAAGTAGCCGGATATAGCTCTCCAAAAATATATGAAACAATGAAAGGGCGACGACGTTTAGCAAATTGTGCAAATTAATGGAGCACAACATATATATATATATATATATATATATAAGGGAGACGACTCCTAATAACTATGTTTAAAAAAATGCGTTTTTAACCTTTTTTTAATTTTAACGTTTTTAACATCTATGTTTTACAGGTATAACAAAACAATTCTAGACAGCAAGAAATTTTATATAACACTTCGTCTAACGATACTGCAAGCTTTCTGGCCGACTCGTATTTGTATGTCACTTAAACGCGTTAAAAGTCCTCATTAACAGAGAATACTTGCAAATTGATTGATTTTTGGTAACTCACGTAATCTTGAATCCATTGCACATTTAAGAAACATAATTTTATTAAAAACCTTTTTGTGATGGTTTATATAACACGTGAACATGTGAAGGTTATGTCCTGTTGCCATGGGAAAGCAATTTAAGTCAAATGCCCAATGTCTCCTAAGTCAGCCGATTTGGGATGACCCAATTTTAAAATGCGACCACACACCTTGCTGGTCACGATTTTGGTACCCTAATCATTTAACTAACCTAGTTCTTCCATTCAATATGGGACATAGGTTGCGAGTGAAAACAGGTTTTTGTAATATATTTCGTAAATAATCTTGTTTGACTTACTTAACTTTACCTTTAACGCATCACCATTATGCGTTTCATCACTTCATTTAAATGTCTTCTCAAAATGATGATTACATTGTGGTGAACAGATGGAGCTTGAATTTCTAAACTAGTAACAAAAGTTATCAAATACTGAAAATTTAAATGTTGTCTTCAACAAATATGGAAGATGATACATATTCCACCAAAGCTTGAAACATATCTTTATTTCTATAACAACAGCGGTAATCCAAATAAGAGACACATAGGATTATCCAACCATGAAATGGCTACCAGATTTAATTTGAAATAAGCATTTTCCATCCATATAATTTGTTTTAAAGTCTATGCAAATATGATCACATTTTGAATTTTAAACATTTACACGTAATGGCTTATAATAATGTACATTCTTGGGGAGGCATTCTGTCTAAACATATAGTGCCAAGCCATCCTGAAGGCGCATAAAAGCATTTTCGATGGCAAAATGGCTGCACCTCATTTCCAATCTGTCACGACACCTTTTGACTCCAGTCATTTTGTAGACCACGTGACACGTCTTGACGTACAGCGTGTTTTAGATCTGAGGTCAAAGATATTTGTCATACCGGATTAACTAGGTCGAGCCTTTGAATGCACACAACGGGGCACAACTAAATAATCATAATTGTCGCAATTTTAACGAGAGTGCACAAGATACAACCTGGAAATATAAAACTATATGCTGTACAGTGTACATCATGTCTCCTAATGATAACGGTACACTAATGAAATTAAAGCAGGTTATACTAAACAAATGACACTGAACTAATCATAATAGCCTCATAATGAAATGATATATCACTCCCTAATTAGACAATGATTTCAAAACACGAATATATGAATGGATATTGTTTGTATCCAATCAAAGCATCTGATACGCATTGCCATTTATTTTGTTTATTACACGTGAATAAATGGCTATTCCAGTGCATTTTGTTTTGCTTTATCCAGATGATGTGATGATTTATGTTCATATTAATGTAGCCTTAACTGTAATTTGAAGGTGTGTACGACATGTATGAAAGGATTGATTGATTGATTGATCGATTGATTTATTGATTGATTGTTTGTTTAAAGGCACACCAACACTTTTAGGCTATTTAGTGACATAGAATAGGTTATATATTATCACGTTTAAAAATGGTAACATATTTACTATCGACCAGCGATATCAAACACCAGATAGCTCAAAGAAAAACGGTAAGATGGCAACAGTAAAATATGCAGCTTCCAGATTAACGGGAAATGTAAATGGTGTATTTTAATGAGGACAGACGAAAAATGGTGAAAATATGGGGTGGTATTTACCTTAGATACAAATGCTCTTGGTGATGGCATACGAGTTATAGTTTAAAATAAAGGTTTACTTCCTTCAGGAAATGTAAAGTACAAGTGATATGTAAAGTATCAAAAAGTCTCTTTATGTCATGCACATTATAATATTTATTACGCGTAGGTTGCAGGTCGGAACACTCTGTCCTAACGTGCGTAATAGTGATTGGTTCTTTGCAAGTAACGCACTCTGGTGAATCTTCACCTTTCAGCATGTGGGAGTGGGTAATGTACGTATGACCAATTCTGATTCTTGCAATGACTACCTCCTCCCTACGGAATCCATTCTCCTAATGATGGTTTGATGGCGTGAAGTTTGTTATTCACTGCATCATTCCACGATGCCTGCCACTTGTATGAAAAGAAATGCAGAGAAACAAACAATATAGATGTATCTGTATGTATTACGGAATGATGCAAACACATGATTCTATCCAACGACATAAATAAATGTTTATACTTATCATATGTTTGCAGAGAGAATACTACATTTCAGATTTGACGAATTGTGAATGAAAGGACCTGACTATACGTGTCAGAATTGAAAGATATGCTATTGGCCACCGATAACCTTTTACCACATTTATATCCGTGTTGGTAATTCATCAACTGAATTGAAACTGTGACACAAAGGTGTGTAAAATCGTGGCAGATATTCATTACTAAATGTCATTATATAATATATTTAAACTAGACAAAGTCTTTAGAATAAAACGATGGCTAGGATATAGTGTTAATTATGATTTAAGTAGACAAGTAGCAAATACTCACAAAAGATGTATTATATTAATTTTAGTATCCGTAAAAATTGCGTAACTTTCCGCATTTTTAAGCATATTACGAGATAATGAACCTGCCTAAACATAAGCTGACAATGTCGACCTTTTTCCGCCTGCAGCTATTTTCGAAATTACTCTCACACCATATCAGCATTTTCAGTAATAATTGGGGGCCCCGAGTGGCCGAGTGATCTAAAGCGCTCTCCGATACGGATCACTGCCATCTCACCTCTGTCTGCGTGCGTTCGAGTCTAAGATTCGGCTAATGTAGTTATGTGAGAAAGCTTGCCAGTAGCTTCTCGTGGGTCGGTGGTTCTTTCTGGGGGTTTTCATGGGTTCTGCCTCCACCAATAATACTGGCCGCCATGTATAGCCTATCGTGTGCTGAAAAATGGCTTTAAACCCTACAACAACAACATCAGTAATAATTGTCACTCCTTCATTTGCAAATTACGTTTTAAATTATTTTCTGTTTAAGTAGGTCACGCAATACTCTCTCATGTGCATAAAATGATTAGATAAAAACTGTTTCACCCACATAAGGAGATTTGGTGATCATTCTCTCTCCTACATAGTATTATAGCATGATAATTGTCTCACGTGATATGTAAAATAACATGACGCGATACTTATAGAGACTGTATAAGGATAATACGGGACAGTTGTCTCCCCTGCATAAGCAGACAATTTTACTTGATAACTGGTTAACAGGCATAGTCAGCCAACGTGATGGCCATCATACTCACAAAAAGACATTAATCTAAAACTTTTCTTACCAGAAAAGCGGATTAAGCGATAATTGTCTCTCAACAATAAGCAGGTCCTGCTATAAATATCTAACACAACTAATATGACTATTCTAGTATTTATTATTCGCTGAATAGATGTATTACATGATAATTGGCTCACCTGTCGAAACAGTTAATTGTATTATTTACCCGATGCACTTGCAGATTTCATGATATTTCTTTTCGCATTCGACGAGCAGATTACGCAATAAATACATTACATGATGAATTTGATACCTATAGAAACAAAAAACATTGTTGATGCTACTGTTGTCTGGGTAGTTCTGAATTGGAACCCTCATCTGTGAAAACTGATCCCATGTACTTGAACCTGGTGACTCTTTCCAGCTTCTGTTCACTTACCCTATTTCCTGCATTGATACCGTTGGTGTTGTTTGTCATCCGTTTGGTTTTTGCGGCACTAATCTCCATACAGTATGCTGTGGTGTTTGTGTCGATGCGCTCAATCAAGTCAGCCAGTTCGTTTCCATCTCTTCCTACGTTATAGAAGTGATTATTTATTAATGTTCAGGAATTATACTCCCGGCTTTATAGAACGAGAAATAATTTTTTTTAAAACAGAATGTATATAAATGCACTGATTTCAGTTATTTTTCTTAGATACACCAGGATAAAACTGAAGAAACATTTCCATAGGTAAAGCGCTGAAAAGATGGCGCTATGTGCTTGGTATAGGTGAAGAATGCGCATTCGCCTCTGTAAGATAGTGGAGCAGGTTCAAGCCGATCATGCCGAATATTAGTGCAACTACAACGTACATGTTAATGTCATGGTATCCAGATGAGACAAGCACCTGCATAGCTTTACCAAGACATCGATGAATATGTCAGACAGGAAAAAACTCGATCCTTAACTCAAACTTTGTGACATGTAGATACCATGGCTTGAGAAACAAAACTAATAAACAATTATTTTCTTAGGTCCCAATAACACTGGCTTTATGGTCTAGAAATAGTTTTTGCAAACAAGCTGGTAAACCATATATTTTTGTACTTGTAATGGAACAAATTGCTTGTATGTCAATATCCTTAAAACGACAACCGAAGGAAACAAGAAAGCGCAATGGAATATCGGTTTGTGTAGACATATTACTGTCGTATGTGATTCCAGATAGGTGTGACAGCACTCAGAATGTGGCATAAGCTGTACAAGTCTCAAGGCGTGACCAAATCATAGCTCCAAAAGAAGGCCATGTTAATCTTTTATGTGTTGGCACAGCGCAAAATCCCCCAATCCTAAACTTGATGTTGTAACAACACACGAAGTGCACAAGGCCGACCTAATTTTATTGGTGAAACGTTGTTTCGAAATATCCTTCGTTGCGTTGATTATTCATCCATAAGCATCATTATCGTCGTCCTCGCAATCATCAGCAACAGTTAGATGTAATCCTGTTTAAGAATTGTAATCATAGGTTGTATCAACATCCACTTGCCTGTTGTCATAGATGTCCGGGTCATAATAGGACGCCCTCAGTTGTCATCTCCATCTTTAAGTATCATCGAATAACTTAATGAAAATGTCTCCGTGTGTCATCCATATATATATATATATATATATATATATATATATATATATATATATATATATATATATGCTGAACTGGAGTAGGGATATAGGTTAACGGCTCAAGTCAGTGATGTTTAGGGATGTAGAAGTAATTGGAACGCTAGCCAGAACGATCTTGCATAGCAAATTTGACAAACATGATCAAATTTACGACGTTTGGATTATATTACAGTGTATTGTATGAGTTCTCATTTGACACTGCTGTTCGTTGACAAGAGGTTATCATCCCCTTACAGCCGGCCCAATACGCCTTTAACAAAGTACGCACTAGATCACCAGGTTTAGAATCAACCGCGTATATTCAATGCTAAGCCTTATTTTAAAAACAATGGCCAAAGACGATTAAGTCCGAGTGAGTATTGATTCTGAGTCCATAGAACTGAATTACTTTCGGCGACTAACGGTACAAATTTTAAAAATGTGATATATATTGCAGAACGCTTTTGTTGTCGTCAAACTGTAGTTCTAGAAGACAAGGAATACGCCGGTAATCATTTGCCATTCTAGCTCTCAATCCTCTACATCAGATTAAGATGATATTATCTCACGCAACATTGAATTAATTAGCTTTCATTCATCAACATCAGTCCGACATCAGCAAAATCAAATCGTCCACTCCTTAAACTTTCTGTGGTCCGTGTTTCCACCGATTAATGCATGTTGAATTCATTATTCCTTATGACGGATACTACGCGTGACTGTGAAGACAACTATGAATTACATATTTCCACGTATTGTTTCACTGCAGCCTCGTAAACATTATTATAGTCTTGTATAGCCCCAAAGAATTTCTCAATGAGATTTTTACGAAAAGTTGAAAACTTCTCAACATGACCTCCATACCTAGATTGGAGTGTTGCTAATTCTAACATAGCGGTTTTAAGGTCTGAGATTTTCAATGTGGGATGAATACGTGGAATCCAAAAGAAATTGTTTATCGGGTTTTCGATATTATCAATTATACTCTGTTATAATTGTTAAAATTTTGTTACATGGTCATTCAGTTTTTGTTGGGAGTCCACAATAATTGAAATGAGAACATCTGGTTTGAGTTTTCCGTCCTTGGAAAATACCGCGATAGCATTTTCCGTTACACCGCAATGTTTAACTAAAATATCATCAAGGGAAACATTACTAGTTTTCAATTTACCCTGACGATCTTGAAATACAACTATTTCATTTGGATCAACACTTGCGAGATTTAACATTTCAGATATTTCATCTTCGATTATTTTTTTTACATGACCGGTTGTAGATATTTCCTCTGTGGGGTTTTTCAGGCTTGATAGAGATCTCCCCAAATATCAATCATATTATTGAATATAATTTCTCTCTGAAAAGCGATTACTCGTATATTCGTGGACGGTTTTATGGGGTGGTTTTTCCGATGATGAAATAGTGTTGAGTACATTTAATACTTCTATGCCGCATATTGGTGGGTCATTCATTTTCTGTGTTGGTAGCGTGGAATACCAGATAGGAGTTTTTAAGCGGTTTATATAACGCATAAATTCTTTAGCCGGTGCTAACCCAAATGAATCGAAATAAACAATCACACGCGGATCAATCGCGCAAGCAACCCAGTGGGTTCCAGGTCAGGTGCTGTTATCGAGATTAATGATACCGGTTTCAGAGTTGTTTGGTTGTTGTGGTAATTGATCTCTCATAAACACACGTCTAAAGTTTTTTATCGCTAGTATTTTAGCAGCGTCGAGTAGATCAAAATTTGACATGGGAACTATAGCTTATCGCGACAGAACCATCGGCGATATCTGCGATGGAACCTTCAGTGACAATGTCTGTGACATTGTTGTTAGTAAACTGTTCCTAGTCTCAGGCCGTTTCCGCTGTACCATGAATACGGTAGTTCCTGGTAGTCTTAGATGAATCTAGGTAATGTTTACTTGCAAACTCGTAGACCATCTGCAAATATGTTCCTGACAAATGAGAAGTTGCTATATAAATGCCATTAATAAGGTTTTAATAATTCATTGTTTTAATCTCAGAAAATGGGAAAAACTTGATCCTTTGAAGTTGAAAAACACTGGAGATGTTACTCCAGATTAACTTCACAAGACATCCCCAAAGAAATAAACTGGAGATGTTACTCCAGATTAACATCACAAGACATTCTCAAACAAATACACTGGAGATGTTACTCCAGATTAACATCACAAAACATCCCCAAAGATATACACTGGAGATGTTACTTCAGATTCACATCACAAGACATCCCCAAAGAAATGTGAAAAGCGATTCATGAGACAGATCAGCAACTTAAAACAAGAGAGAGAGAGAGAGAGAGAGAGAGAGAGAGAGAGAGAGAGAGAGAGCGAGAGAGTGACGATTGCAACTGTAATCACCGTTAGAGGGTAAACACTTCCAAATCATTATGGTTTGATGAATGTTCCTGAGTAAATTTAAATATACGATACGCCACGTATCTTGCTATATCAGGGGATACGAATTTTACTCTTATCTTAACAAATTGCCACGGCACAGTCTTGAACAATATGCTCAAGACCGATGACATTTTACTTGTGCCTTTTCTCTCTGTTCTTTCTGGTCGGTTGAAACATATCTAACGCCGTTTATTATGGATGACACGGGTATAGATGATAAAACGTCATTACGTTGCATATGGTATGCGTTATAGATTACATTATCGGCACAATAATTACAAAACAATACATATGTGAACTGAACCAAGCTCGATACGAATCCTATAGTAATAAACGTTTCCTAAAAGTGCAAGTTTATATTTCTAATATATCTTTCTTGCTAAGTCACAACAATAAAAATACAAAATATTTGCATTATACCACGTAGATCGAATCTACGTAGACAATACAAAGATAAACGTGTTAGTACAATAGTTGGAACTTACACACAAGAAAACAATAATTTACATACTGCTACAGCTGAAGCTGTGCAGGTCCTTAAAGTAAACCATTCACTGACAAGATTTTCCGTAATGTTAAGAATTTTACCTACGCATTAATCTTTTGCAACCTTATGGTTCGGTTTACTTACAGAACCAATGCAGATCAGATTTCTTTGACTCTTTCACCACTTCTCCAATGAGAAAATATAAAATCATCTCTGTGCAGTACAATATTTTAAACTTGATTTGTTTTTGATTAATAATGTTTTAATAAAAAGTGTTAAATTATTTTATTGCATAAAGTATACCTCAGAACATCTATGATTTCTACACCGGGGGTTGAACTCCATGATTTGGTTGTGGATGCGTAACATTTTCCTAGGGATTGTCCATTTATTAAGCCAGGAGCCCAAAACCCCATTTTAAAAAACAGGGAATCCCTGGTGTTATTAACATACATTATTAGAACGAATAATGCATTGTAGTTAAATTAAATCTGGGAAAACTGCAGTTTCATCGTGATGGGTCAAAGGCCATAGGAATGCTCAGGTGACAGGTCCAATGAGTTGCGCAATTTCTAAACATCAATTCAGTCAGTGTGATTACCATTTGTAAAGACACTTTGTAAATGCATTTATTTAGCGGTGTTCCCAATTGCCATTGTCTTAATTACATTCAGTAAATGCATTAAGTCAATAAGAGACAAAATACCAAAATAGCTCGCCCATTTTGAGTCCCAACATGGCACTCAGCACCCATATGTGGCTCCAAGAAGTGGCATTCGCAGCGACCACATACAGAAAAACGACCTCGACTGGACAGAAAAACCAGGCTAAGGTTAGCCTACGGGTCATTAAAACCGTCAGTGAGTTAACGTTGTTTGCCTAGCGTTTGCAGATTGGATTCGGCACCTGTGCAGAGGAACCACCTGCTGGTCAATGGGATAAACGCTCGACGAGACACTTAGAACGTCCTGATCATCCACTGCACTCTACTCCGTCTTCGGCCGTCTTGACATATGATGAACTCAGATGGTTTTGGACGAGAAAGTGAGGTTGACAAACTGCTCAACATTCCCTCACTTGTAACAAAGTTAACGAACAAGTCCTTCTTGTCATCCACCCATTCCATATATATATATATATATATATATATATATATATATATATATATATATATATATATATATATATATATATATATATATATATATATATATATATATATTCCACGTTCTTTCAGCACTGAACAACACAAATCATCGTCATGGTTAGAATAGATTACGTCTGTAATGTGTTTGTGGTGCTTGGACTGGGAGGTGCGGCCATTAGGCAGGTGCATTTTCCCTTAGAAAACAACATCTACATATTCTATTGTGCATTTGTATGTGAGGGGATTTACTACCTAACTTTGCTGTGTGATAGTGTTTTTTTAGTAACTGTATGTATTTTTTATGACTGTCTTTAAACAAAGTTTACCTTCTCCAAAAATGTACTTGTTATGCGCGTAGTATATTTTGTTTGTAATAGTGTGGTTGTTCGTAGTAAACGTTGAAAAGATAATTGTTTTAAAGTCAACGCTGGTATCTCATTTGAATGTATTGTCACTCATGCGCAGTTTATGTAAGGTGGTGATGTTGTTCACATCCATGCGTACGGAGTATAGAATGAGGCTTTCACTCGTCATGCTACCCCAGTGGAACCATCAACGCATGAACACAAATGTGCTCTGTAAGAATATATGGCTGTAGGAAGAGATCAGGATGAAAGGGTTCATGACCTTCCAATATTGTAGAGTGAAAGATTTGTGGCGGACAATGAATCAGATGGAAGAGACAATGTATCCCTCCTTTCAAAGAATACAGAGACCATAGTCGATTGCTATTAAAAGAAGGAGGTTAAGATAGAGGATAGTCAATTAAGTCATTGACTAAGAATTTATAAAGATCAAAGCCACCTGGCATACGAGACGAAGGAAACAAAAAAAGAAGAGAACAAAAAATCTCTGACGTTAAATAATGACTGGATAAGGGTGCAAGAAAAGTTATAGATCATCCAGATTGGATTTCTGAAGAATAGAAAGAGGATGAGAAGTTAGTCGATAACCTGAGGAGACTGGTAAATAAATGAAGGAAAAAAATGGAAGAAGAAACCACCGGCCCTTTTCAGTGTCACTCCGTAGCCTCGAAAATATACATATTGATGTTTGTTTGCATGTTGCTTTATGCGTATGGATGTCTATGACTTTAACTTATCCATAACTTAAAATATTCTGTCCATGTTGGAGATAATGCTGGCTAACTGAGAAGCATGATGTAACATATTGAAAGTACGTGACATGCTTGAACCTAAGAAAAGACATTAGCTGCAGATTTGAAGACGACCTTTAAAATGGAATTTTAAGTCACATTGGGAAGTAAGCTCATCAATGTTAAAGTCGGAGACGAAAAATAGGTAGGAATTTTATTTACAACTAGAAGCAAGAACAAACTAGCGTAACCACATATTCACAGGTTTGCAAAAAATACCACAATATAAGACACACAAAACGTAACAGGAGAAATCCAATTTGTCTTCGAAGAGAAGAACTATTGCTAAGATATGCATCCAGATTATTGATCCATGAAGACTCACACCAACCAGGATCTGTGCAGCAAAATGTAACATCCCTTTAGAAATAAGTCAGCTTTGGAGTCACCAGGAGGGACGAAGATTCACAAATGAATCAAACATCTTGAAACACCAAACAAACTATCTGTACAAATAGGATACCCTGATTCCGTACCATGAATATTCAACACAGTGCAGATCAACTGAAACGCAACCTTGTTTGGATGCAAAAATCACAAACCTCTAGAGATACGATTTTCAGTACTCTCTAACATAGAAAACGCATTTCATGGTTATAGGACTATTTACACTGATGGATAACAAACGAGCGATCCTATCAAAACAGCAGCTGCTACAGTAATACCGGAAAGAACCATATAGCTTGGAGCTAGACTCTCAGATTGCTTCTCTATTTACACAGCATAATTATGGGTCATAACTAAATCTTGGAACGGAGGACCAGGATACTATTTTAATCCTATACAGATCATTAATGAGATGTAAGTTGGCATATGGGTGCTAGGTAGATGACGCGTCGCAGTCGTACATATTCAAAACGCTAGACAACATAAAAGCAAAAGCCCTCCTCATATGAATAGGTGTGCATAAGCCTACCACAGGAGCGGTAATATAAATTTTAACAGGAAACCCCACTTGGTCCTCCTAGAGAAGAACTATTACCATGATATGCGTCCAGATTATCGATCCATGAAGATTCAAACCGAGCAAAGATCAGCATAGCAAAATGTAACATCCCTTTCAGAAATAAGTTAGTTTTGGAGCCAGCAGAGGAAAGAAGATTCACGAATTAACCAAACATCTGATCACATATAATAGACATGCAACACTGTGCATATCCATTTAAGAGCAACCAGGCTTTGACACAAAATGACAAGCTTCTAGCGATAGGGTTTTTCAGTACTTTCTAACAGAGAGAGAGAGAGAGAGAGAGAGAGAGAGAGAGAGAGAGAGAGAGATAGCTTAACACGAACAGATGTAAGTAGCATAGATAAAGGCAGAAGTATGTATGTATGTATGTATGTATGTATGTATGTATGTATGTATGTATGTATGTATGTATGTATGTATGTATGTATGCTTGCATGTACTTTTATTTTTTTTATTTTTTCATTGATTTGTTTGTTTCTAATAAAATGATAAAATTGCATGCATGGTTCTATCTATCTATATATCTATCTATCTATCTATCTATCTATCTATCTATCTATCTATCTATCTATCTATATATATATATATATATATATATATATATATATATATATATATATATATATATATTAATGGACATAACAGATAAAAGCATTTTTGAAGAAAACATCTATTTTAGGAATCAGACTATATATATATATGTGTGTGTGTGTGTGTGTGTGTGTGTCTTCTTGGCTTCACTCTATGACAACGAAGTACAAGTTGGGATCATGAATCAAAATAGAATTGTCGAATTAGAGCCACATTTCTGTACCGCTAACTGTAGAGAAATAAAAAAACTCATGTAAATTAGACACTCAAACTCAATATCTCCGAAACAGACGTATCGTTGGATAACGTTTTGTGACGTAAGACAGATCCAACATCATTCTCGGTTTAAATATTTCAAATTGTTTCATGTTAAATTGTTATTGTTAATATCGAGCATCGTACCTTTAGATTTTCTGTAAACTTCCATTGTTGACCAGTGATTGATTGTATTGCATTAAACGTGATTGTATTGCATCAGAATTCATAGTATTGCATCGTCCATGCTTCTATTACATCATAATTGGTTATACTGCATTATAACTGGTTCTATTGTATTATGGCTGGTTATATTGCATAATATTTGATTGCATTGCATAATACTTGATAAATATGTCATCATATTTGATTATTATTGCATCATAGTTGATTGTATTTCATCATTATTCTTTGCATTGTACCATGATTTGTTTTAATGCATCATTCTTTATTGTCTTGCGTCATGCCCGATATTTTACTGCATCAGTCTTGATTGTATTGCATCAGTTGATTGTATTTCATCAGTTGGTTGTATTGCATCAGTTGATCGTATTGCATCGTACTTGATTGATTTGCAGCATATTTGATTGTATTGCATAATAATTTATTACATTCAATAATACTTCATTGCGTTGGATCATAATTGATTATATTGCATTAAACTTGATGATATTGCATCATTCATGATTGTATTGCATCCTGTTTTATTATATTCCATCAATCTTGATTCTATTGCATCCTGCATGATTAGTTTGCATCAGGGTTGCATTGCAGTATACTTTATTCTATTGCATCATTATTGATTCGCTTCCATTATACATGCCTGTTTCCCTGGTGCTTCACGGTCTTTGATCAACATCTTCTGACCATACATTATTTATCTTTTCCAAATTACCAGTTTAATACGAGATAGGATCGTGAATAAATATGATAAATCATCACCATAAAGGCGCGTTTCCAAATTCATGAAACTGGGATTTACCTTGAAGCCATCAGGTAGACATCCAACAAATATACCAGAAAGACCTCCATTACTGCTATAGGCCCCGTTGATAAAGGTTGCGACGGGTGTATAGAGCGGAATATTTTGACAGTTGTTCATGACCTGTGGGGGAAACGATTATAACAGTGTATGTTATCAAAGGAGCCAAATGAAAATGTTTAAGGCGAATCTTTTATCTTTATCATGTGGCGTACTTTGATAAAAGCACTGTTACATAAATTCACAAATAGTGGACATCTAAGACCATTTCGGAAATTATTTGGACTGGTTAAAGATTCTAAGTGCGACTCTTTTCAGTTTCTTCCTCAGATAAATTTTAAAAGAACTTTATCAAAGGAAACGCATCCAAATGATTAATCCGGATCGCTATACCTTTGAACTTTGATTAAATTTGTCTGGTATGTCTGATTGATATAAATGATGTGTGTGTATACTAACTGATTATATATACTTGGATATTTACTTTGCTGCCAAATGAAATAATTTGGCACAAACATACATATATAAATAAACAATTATGGGGCATATACTACCATTTCGAAAATTATTTGGATAGTTTAAACATTTAATGTTAGAAACCATTCTTCAGAAACGTATACGTGTAAACCAATGGCCAATGTTGCATTAATTGATCATGCTTAATTTGAAGACATTTCATTTTGTACTAATTGAAGAATTATTGACAATTATGTAATACTATTGATGTTTGAGATGTTATAAATAAAACATTATTGATATGTTGGAGATCTGAAAAATGCCCATATGTTTAAATATAGTTTAATTCTAACAAACGTGAATGGTTGGTGTTTAGACAATTGTCAATTGGCAAAGGTAGGAAAGAGTTTCTTTCGACAGAGTTATATGGCTCAGCCATCCCCGTTCGCACTTGGCGGATTCGAACCTGCAACACACGGATTCTAAGTCCGGCATGTTAGTCAATGTACCACTGTCACTTAGTTTATATAAACATATAAAATATGAAAGTCTTTTGCGATATCAATACGACAGGGCAAAAAACTACTTGTATATCTTAAAAGTACCCTAGAGCGGAGAGATTGAGATTTGCATGAACATTGATAGCACTCCATATTTATAACATGAATTCCGTTGTAGACTGCTCTTGATCAGTGTGCCTATATATAACGTAATTCATTGCGTACAGATAGCAATGAAACATGTTTCGCATGAAACATTCAGATTAACATTGACAGAACATATATATCTGTTTCGTTTCAAAACATTAAATCATCCACTCCTCACACATTCGGAGTTAAACAGATTCTGCAGCCTGAAGGTGAAAATCTCGTTTGAATGCAAATTGATTATGTGATAACTTTATCTCTTATAAGACCCTTACGTACGCTTCAAAACTATGGACGAATCTGGGATGGGTAGCTATGGAGTGCAGACCAAATTTATTATAACTTTCAAAAACTGGCTGAAGCGTATGCAGCGTAACTAAACTGGACGCTTGTCAAGACGACATATACATTTACTTTTAAATGCCAAACATGCCATATAGATAAACAAAATTCAACTTAGTAACTCATAATAATGGGAAATGATCCCTCCGAAGGCTGTGGGTTCCACGCGAAGGGTGGTGATAATATGATGCACACCTTAAAGCTAGGTTCAAATTATCAGTCTGCGCAAGAACTGATGTGACATAAAATTAAAACATAATTCATGCACGTTTGGTTCCTGACAAAATACAAAATGAAACAATGAAAATAAAATTTGTCTTCTAAGATACCGAAGTAAATTTTTCACTCGTACAAGGCAGAACATGTTTCTATTTTCATAAGTGTGGAAGACCAACCGAACATTGCTAACTTCATTTGTATTGTCACAAGTGGCAAAGACAATGAGAACATTGCTGACTTCACTCGTAATAGCTCATTCAATCTACCGCACACACGCAAACATTCTCTCTTGATCAATTGACTAGGGTTTTTTCAAAGCCAATATGTACATATTATATGCAAACTTCAAATAGCAACTCTTCCAGCCACAAATGACTGCGGGAGAAATGAATGAAAAATATGAGAAAGTCTCAAAATTCATTAAATGCTCGATATTGTATCTTTGTAAAAACAAACATGTTTCTATTGATCAAGTGACTAATACAAATGTAAGATTCTAGTTCATTTAAAAAACAATCCATGAAGATCAGATAATTTAAATCTTTGCTCCACAAGGATAGCAAAATCATATTTTTGATTCAAATATTCACGTTCATCTGAATTGACATTCATGTCAAATCCTTTATGTACATTTCGCCCATAAAACCGTCTTTCGGAGTTGATATCATTCGTGACAAGTAGGGATAAAATAAATATATTTATGTTTGGTCCAACTTTCCATTGTGATGTGTCATGGGTGGTCTGGCACAAATTAAAGAAAAGAGCCTCCGGTCCACGGTGGTCATTAGTTGAACCGCAGCTGGAAGCAAATGTGGTGCTGAAATTGCATTCAGTACAACAGGGAAGTTATAGCTGCATTCTTGTTGCAAGAAGGTTTTGTTGTGTTGATATATATATATATATATATATATATATATATATATATATATATATATATATATATATATATATATATATATATATATATATATATATATACTGTTGTAATACAAACTGTATTAAGTAGAGAAATGTGTATGATCGAGGGAAACGTGTGGCCACTGGTGTGGATATTTGCTTCAAAGGCTTAAATCATTTAGAAAAATGAGACCTCTGGAGGGTTTGTGTTCCGCGGAGTCTTTAGCCAGGAAAAGAAGCATCTCCTGTAGAGTTCATAGTTTGAAAACTAATTACATTAGAGAATACTTGAACACTAGTAACATGTACATCGATATTTAGCATGGAATGTCCATCAGAAATAATACAAATGTTATTACCAAGAATTAATGTAGTTGTAGTCATGGTAGGGGCAACACTTGGAACTAAAATGTTAAAACATTTTGAAGTGAAATAAATCTAAAGTTTCGGATAGATAAATATAAATTTTATTTAATTCATGGAACAAATGTTAGCGTAATCTTTTCAATTCTTGATATTATTTAACAGCTTTTAACTCCATCACTTTTTATTAAAGTATCCACTACTCTCTTATCGTCAATATGCTAATATTATTAAATAATACCAGTTCCCTAATCTATTACTATTGCTATTGATTAAGTATTCCTACACATAATAAATATCAGTTGTCATACCTTACTATTGTAATTGTCATATTGATTGTCCAACTCGGTAACATTTGGGTATTTACTTTCAACAACTTTACTTTCAACAAAGTTTTTGAAATTCAATCAGTTTGAAAATACAGAAGGAAGTAATGTAAATAGCTGAGTGGACAGTGCAAGAATAATAGATGATAGCTATCTACATTGACTGAAGTATTACGGTTAAACCCTATATACAATGTTTTGCATGTATATATGATTTAAGTACACATTTCGCTGAAACGGCGTAATCGTTTAGCAAGGACTAAATCAAAACTCGATGCATTGAGAGTCATCTTATTTGTGTAGACCTAGATGTACGCTCTTCTGCACATATCCCTTGGTTCTGGATCGAATAGGCTAGACATTTCCTCTGATATTATTTATATAATAATTCACAAGGCCTATAACAACAGAAAATAATATTGGATAAGTCGTTTACCACTTATAAAATGGCTTTTAGTTATTTTCATTTTTCAATTTTCTCTTTTTATTAAATCTCATATTTGCAGATTTTCCCTTGTAATTAAAGTGTGTAAAAACAAACGGTTATCTTAGCTTTTGTGTTACTATTTATTTGTTAATGAGAGTTTCCTCTCCCCGTGAAGAAGAGATTGTTTAGCTTAAAATATGGGGTCAGACATTACATATGACCCGATATACATACATACATACATACATAGATACATACATACATACATACATACGTACGTACGTACGTACGTACGTACGTACGTACATACATACATACATACATACATACATACATACATACATACATACATACATACATACATACATACATACATACATACATACGTGTGTGTATAAAACAATATCTGTTATGAACATAATGCATTTGTTTTGGACAGTTTCACGTCAATGTTATGTCAATTACGTCATCCTTTATACGGAGAAATATAGGCATCTCCTTAACATAGGTTTACAACACGTAAAACAACAGTTGAAATACTGATCAAGTATTCCTGGCAGTCCTTGTTGATTTTTAAAAAGAAATTTTTAAAATTCAAATTTTAATGTTTGCTTCAATTGACATAACAGTGATGTCAAATATGCTTTTTATCAAAATACCTAAGGATGTCTAACGGAAGACCATCCACGATGTTCATGAGAAAACTGTTGATTGACTGAAGATTGAACATAACTATTATTATACTGAATATATATATATATATATATATATATATATATATATATATATATATATATATATATATATATATATATATATATATATATATATATATATATATATATATATATATATATATATATATATATAGCAAGGTTTAATAAACGTTCTACGATTCTGCAATATCGAAGAATTTAGGGAAGACTCCGAGTTGTAACCATTAGATTATATACAACTGGTATACAAGGGGCAGTCGAGGAATGTTGTAATATTTCATTCACGTTGATGTTCGCGACCAAAGTTGCTTATATATGAAAAAAGTAGATTTATTTCTTAAAAGATGCAACCAAAATGATGCCGTCGAATCCTTTAACGTAAAAGAATGTTTAAGACGTTTTACCATTTACTACAGCTTTCAAAGAAAGATAAAGCATAGATTTAAAACTGTCATATTTTTCTGGATATGTTTCAGAAATTTTGGAAATAATGTCTGTGTTTTGCAAGATAAGGATCAGTTCGATAACCTGATTTGCAGTTGAATGAATATATTGTCTGAAGTAAGAGGAAAGAGCAGTGCAATATGACGTCCGTTACTAGAGATTGGCGAATTACGCGGCTTAAGAAATATCAACACACACCCCACTTCCCATAAACAACAGCCGATCACTAAAACATAACAAAGCAATAAACGGAAACGTAAATGTCGATGTCACGTTTCCTAGATTTCTTACAATAAGTAATTGAGTGTGCGCGTGTGAAGAGACAGGCTTACAGATAGACATATGTTTGTGTATTTAAAAAGATGAAGAGACACGGAGACAAGGAGACAAAGACAGAAATATAGAACTGATTGGATTTAGTTCGATACGAAGGAGACAATTTTAGCATTCCATTATTTTGCATTAATCTGCAAGTTCAGACAACACTGTTGGAAGGAAAGACCTACCACCTACCAAAGGGTTTCGCTTGGAGCTAAATATGCATATACTAATAATAATGAATAATCCATAATCACTATGCGTACCCGTAGTGGAGTTGTATCCACTGTTTTGTTTATATGCGTCTACAATTATAAAAAATAGAAAGTAGAAATTATATGATATATTCAGGAAAATAATATTATATTCCAAGAACACAAGGATTACATATGCAATCTATGTCTGACATTGGTTTCATTCCGGAAGATCTTATTCTTTTGCAGTATCTCAGTGTTTTACTTACAATCAACTCCAATCTGATTAAAATCGGGATCTCGACCAAAACTGCGTTTCTGGGAAGTACTGAAAAGTTTTTATTTAATTATGTACCTATCAAATAAAACATTGCAGTTAGTGTCAGAGCGAGCCATTTTAATCTGGATGTGAAGAGTATGAGATTACGGCTGCGTTCATTAAGCATCCATTTAATTATCATACTCGGAACATATCTGTATTAGCGTCAGTTGATTGACAATAGAGTGTGTGTGTCTTATTTGGAATGACAACGTAGTTTAAAAACTTGTATTGTCATATCAAGCAGCAGAGAGGGTGAACCCTACAACCTTTTTAGACAAAATAAGGCTTCCTACGAGAGGGTGAACAGACCACGTTTTCAAGCAGAAATAAGGCTTCCTACGAAATCTCATTTAACCAAAAAAAAATGTCTCCATTTAGCAAACGGAGACTTTACGATTTTTTAATCAATTTTGGTCACAACGTTGTTGTCGTTCACCCTCTCTGCTGCTGGAACTTTCAGTTCTGGTTAACAAAAATAATAAATGATTTCAACCAAATATTTGATCGAGTCTTTAGGACGAAAATCATTTATGATGGAAGTCCTTAGGACTTTACAAACAAACTAATCGCTAACACCTCATCTTGTAGATCAATTAAATTATTTGACTGGTCGGTAAGTCGGAAATTAATTCTCGTTAACGAATTATTATGGCATCGCATGTAGACAGGATTAATTGGGTTTTCAATAATTAGGAATCCTGGAGGAGCTGTTGGTGCAAACGAATAAAGAATATATCCTTGCTGAGCTTGATTTGATTGCTCTAGATTAATTTGATAGCTTCCTTCAATTGCATCACATGTTAAATTGAGCGCAATCACCGTTGAAATATTCACATTGTGCGGGGCAATATGCCTACCACCACCATCTGGATCATTATTATACTTGAGAAGGACAGTTGAATCTGGTTTTTGTAGCGCCTTGATATCGGTTCTAACAATTCTTGCTAGTTCATCAGCGTTGTATTTGGGAAACTTGAAATTACGCAGATTGTCTTCTGTGGTATTGTAATCGGTTATGAATCGTTGTTTACTGTCGCTTTTGTCATTAATTATTGTTTGAATAATTAGTTCATAGATATATTTCATGCCAGATATAAGTTGATTTATTATTTCAACGTGTTTTTGCGATCTTGTTTGCCGTAGTTGTTCTAGTTGTGTTTCATATAATTGTTTAATTTCATTAAAATAACCACGGATGTCATTTAGCGTAAATGAAATAGTAACAGATGAGTCGGTTGTTCTTTTAATGATAAAATCCCATTGCAATGTGTCTTTGTTGGTAAATATAAATCTATCGGCGATTCTTCCTTTTCTTATATCAGATAAATTATCTCGATAACTGGGATTGATTTCATGATATGATTGTACGTCCGTGGTTAAGTCGGCGGTGGATATCTCCGGTGGTTTTTCAGGCCATCCTAACACTGTTCTTAACGAGCTGTTATAGATATCTACAATGTATCCCTCTGTGCTTATTTCGATCGACGACGAGAGCGTCGGTTGATGAAGATTAATAGCTATTTTTGATTCTTTTCCAGTGATTGATTTTATTCTACGCTGAATTTCAGCATTGATTTGCTTAATTTGGTACGACCCAGCTGGTAACGAAACAGTTTCCCACTCTGGAGTACCATCGGGTTTATTCTTATACGAGAACACCAGTGCGTTATTCGGTTGCTGACCGCCAAATGCAACCGATCTGATATTAGGCCAGCTATGATATACTCGTAATTTTGCCAGCGCGATCTCGCGCACTGGAATCGGAGAAGGGAAGTTCACACTAAATTGTGGGGTTGTTGATGTTATTGATATCATGCTTGTTCGTATCGGAGTGGTATTCTCCGCGATTCGTTGAAGCAGTTGCAATTCGTTGAATTGTAGTGACATTATTGTTAACGCTGTCTTCAATTTCCAATTTCAACATCGCGGAGTTATACAAATGGGTCATCGTGGAAAATTCAACATCGGATATGAACGAATTATCTATTGACAGCGAGATCAACTCGGATAATTTCGAGTACGCGTCAAATACCACCCTGTACCGAGCTGTATAATCGGCGAGTTTTTTCTGAGAACACGATGATAATTTTTTAGTTATCGCGTTGGCGACTGCCGCAATTGTTGTTGCCGCGGAGATAGCAATTGGAACTGCAATCGGAGCCATCATGGTCACCGTCGACAAAATAACTCCTGCGCTGGCCATCACACCAGACACCGAGTACACAGTTACATCGATTGCGGTAATTCTTCTGCGGTATTTTTTCATTTTTTCACGATAGCGCTCAGAAAGTGATTTCAAGTTCGCGGAAAACTCTTTTACGGTATCGAATCGATATTGCGACGATGACGAAGTCATTGTTGTTATTTTAAACCTGAAAGTGTTTTCAATTATCCTATTATTGAAGTGGTTTTAGGATCGGATGGGGGGATACCGGATACAAATTCTATTATCCAGGGTAGTGACTCTCTAATCACAGACTCGTCGGAATTGTTTATAGTAATCGTAAGCGGGATTGGTATATAGGGTGGAGGTGGTGGTATTTTCTCTAGTATATACATCAATGTGTTAACACCGTTGATACCTGTGTTGCTGAATCCCAAATCAAATTTACGGTGATGTATTATTGTAAGTCGGTAGCAACCTGGTACACCAGTATGTCTGTGGCCAACATAAAGAAAATTTCTGTTTCCTCGGATCCAATCAAAAGTTCCACTATCAACCGTGTACACGATGTTATTAACGGCGCTTACACTATGTGGAATTTTTACCTTATTGATAGCCGCGCTAATTTCAGCGAGAGTCATGACTGCCACAAGTGGGTTTCCAAAGAACTTACCAACAATGTCGTTGACTGGTTTTTGATCTCCCTTTAGTTTAATAATATCGTCAATGACGTCGGAATAGGTTTTATTGATTTCAGTATATTTCATCATCGTTCCATTCCGGTTTTTAAAAAATGAAACCAAAAGGAGGTCGGATCCAAAACCTTTTCGGACTAGATAATCCCCCTCAAGTTGAGAATATGTCGTCGTGATATTGTAACTTTTAGAACCCTCAAAGAAATTATTAACCATTTCACTGGCGGATTTTTGTTCGTCAATAGCGCTTTTAATTTCAGCGAGGGTTGGACCTGTCAAAGATGTGGTTTCAGACACAGGTGTTCTCCCTAAAAATTTATCAACGATGGTATTAAGTGTTGTTTGTCTCACCATAAACATATTAATATCTTTGAGAGTCATTGTAGATGTAGCTAGGACACCAAAGAAACTATTAGCGATGTAGGCATTGTGAGTATGCTTGCCGATAAACTCGCTAATTTCAGCGAGAGTCATGCCAGCCACAAGCGGGGTTCCAAAAAACTTAACAACTACGTCGTTAGTGGGTCTTTGTACCTTCTCAAAATCTTCGCTTACTTTAAAAATCTCGAGATATTTTGCCTTGATTTCTGAAGCAGTCATCATCCTTCCAGCTTCCTTGTTAGCGAAGAATGAATTCAACAAGTCTTTAATTTCAGCTAGAGTCATGCCAACCACAAGCGGGGTTCCAAAGAATTTATGTACGACATTTTTGCGAAAATTATTATAACCTCGTATATGATGATCCAGCTCACGGCCGTGGGTGGCAATCGTGTTGTCGTGGGTGGCAATCGTGTTGTCGTGGGTGGCAATCGTGTTGTCGTGGGCGGCAATCTTGTCGGTGATCGTAGAAATAAGATTACCAGGTTTAAGTCGTCCACCGTTGGAATACAGCGCAATAGAGTTTTCAGCGGCATCGCTCTGCCGTATCAAAATGTTATTCACGGATATATTACTGCTTTTCAATTTACCCTGGCGATCTTGAAATACAACTAATTCGTTCGGGTCAACATCTATTAAATTTAACATCTCAGCCATTTCATCTTCAATTATTTTTTTTACATCCTCGATAGAACCCGCAGATGTTTCCTCGGTGGGTTCCAACATTGACAGAGATTGTCCCCAAATATCAATCATTATTGTTAGCGTAACTTGTGTTTTCAATTTATTGATCCTTGTAATTTCCCACTCGTGTATTCGTTTACAACCAGATGAGGTGGTTTCCACGGAGATCCAAAGGATTTTAATGAAATCTCCGCGAGGACATTTAATACTTCACGGCCGCATATCGGTGGATCATTTAATTGTTGTGTTGGCAGCGTGGAATAAAAAATCGGAAACTTTTTGAGTTTCATCGAAGAATTTATATACCGCATAAACTCGCTTGGTGGAGCTAACCCATATGAATCGAAATAGACAATCCCACGTGGATCAATCGCGTATGCAACCCAGTGAGTTCCCGATCCGCTGCTGTTATCAAGATTGATGATACCGGTTTCAACGTTATTTGGTTTTCTCGGTAATTGATCTCTCATAAAAACCCCTCTGAAGTTTTTTATCGCTAGTTTTTTAGCAGCATCAATTAAATCAAAATTGGACATAGGAACCATAGGTTCCTCAACAATTGGGCTTTCAATTAAACCGTTCCTGGTATTCTTAGACCCGATCCGTTCACGGATCTCCCGCTGTACCATGAATACGGGGTTCCTGGTAGGTACAACCCTTTTCCCTTTTTTTTATATCCTTTCCCAGTTGCCTTTTTCAACGCCATCCCTGCTGCGGTCCCAACGGCTCCCAACGCTGCCGCTTTCGCCACCGCTGGGGCAGCCGCTGCAATCAATGCTGGTATTGCAGCTAACAATGGAAATATACCACCTGATTTTATCATGTTGGCGACTGCAGCTTTCGAAAATTCTATTTGAACCCCTTTCTTATTCTTTAGCGCATCATTGAAATGTTTTATTTGACGATCCGTCAGTGATATTTTATGTGTACCGCCGGACATCTGCGCTGGTTTTAACGTTATTGTTGTTCCACATTCTTTAGCGGATTTTGATCGCAATTTCTTGACCTGACCATCAGTCAGATTGACACTAACAACACTATATGTCATTTTATTGTAAAACACATTTATGCTTTCAATTGATCTAATTGGAAACTCTTCAAGTTTCATTTACATATTTTTGAAAATCATAGATTTTCCACTGGTGCATCAACTACTCTCATTCGTCCACCAACCCCTTCTAACAACATTGATTTGTCGCTGAGAATGACAGCAACCGCTCTATAATCAACACCACCAGGATCTATACGAGCCCTAAAATGTATGTCAACAACGGATTGTCTCATTAAATCAAGATGTTCCAGCGAAAAGTAATAAATCGGATACAAGTTCTTAAAATCGAGTTGCGATATTTGCAAACCGGTATCAACATTTTGATCACGACCCATATATGAAAGCATCCGATGATACACACGTGCTATTTGGTTGTTTCCGTAATTAAGCTGTATATCCTCAGATGGTTCTTGTTGTCCGTTTATTCTCAGTGAAACCTCACTTACCCCTAACCGATCAAATATCATATGACTGCGTTCTTCGGAACCTAATCGATTCCTATTCTGCAGCGCTATAAATATATGACGTGGAGCTGAAACGCCTTGTTTGGCTGCTAAGTGCCATGTAAATGTACCATTAACATCATCCTCTTTAGCATCAGTCGTTGTTGTTAGCCAACTTATCAATGATTTGCCACCTGTGTCCATAAATGAAAGTAGCCGCTCTTCTCTGGTAATTGATGGGGTCATTACTGGCATCCACAATACTATTTTACTCAAAACAACTTTACCTTCATCGGCACCAGTACGCCAAATTGCATCATTGTCATTGCCTTTTCGTACTAACGCGATTGTGTGTTTGGCTCCATAGATGACTTTTCTGACATTTCTGCAGAATCCAAATATGTGATGGAGTGAAATCGCACATGAAAAATATCGCTGCTGTCCTTGCAATGCTAATTTTCGTGTTGCAAACCCTAGATTGAAATTATCATTAACGCCTTTTATAATATCAAACGCAGCTCCGGGTCTAGCTCGACGTTCTGGATTAGCTGCTTCTTGTTGATCGGCTTCTGCATTATCTCTTGCTGTTAACACTTTAATGTATTGAAGGTGGTCAGCGTTATCAGTAGTATCTTTTGCAAACATCATAGACGGACCAGCCGATCTTGTATAATCATCGGAGTATCTTGCTAGCCCGATTATTGTTGTTGCTACATCAACCTCGCGGTCTATTGATTCAATTTCTTTTCCATCAATGAGATATCTTGCACTTTCAAATAACGCCATTATACCATTGTTGACGAAACCAACTCGGATATTTGGATCATTTGCATATGGTGGATCATTATGAGCAGCATCGTTTGTTACGAGTTTTCCCTCGATTTCAATAAATGCTTCACATGGCAAAAAGTATTTACTGGTATCTTGAACTTGAAGTTCAATTCGCGATCGTAGGTCGGGTTGTATTGCATGATAGGAATAAAATTGATAATCGCGGACGGAATTGTCCTTGGGTACTGGGGCTTCTATATCAAGAGCGGGATCAGCCTGTTGTTTAAACATTTTATTAAAATACTAGTGTTTTCAATTGTGAAACTCTTTGTAATCATCGTCGTTGAAAATTCTTCGAATTTCTTTTTTGTTTCAAACCACGTCCTGCTATCGCGTTCATGATAGCGCTATCTGTTACCGGTGAAGCCGGAGTCACCGAAGCAGCCAACGACGCTAGTTTTTCTTCCACTGCGCTATTTATTGCTTTGCTGATTTTTGCAGGCATCACTGTAGTTGATGGCAGCACTAATGACGAAGTCATTCCTGGTTTCTTTCGCACCAATGATGCTATTTTATCTTTCGCGGCAGAAAATGCCTTTCCGGCAAGATTTCCAACGAAATTGGTTCCCTTATCACGAATAATATCAATGGCTTTCATTGATAATTGTTTAGCTAACGGCGCCACTTTTGGAGCCATTCTTGTAAATAACCCCGCAATGGTATTGCCGAAACCATATCCGTAATATGCTCTATAAACAGGCAATCGTGAGTTCACCACGTAGACGCTTACGGGTTTATCATGGTTGTAGTGTATAATCATCTTGTTATAAAACTAGTAGTTTTTCAATTAGTTATCAATCGCTTACATCCATAGGATTTTCATCATAACGTAGGGCGTCTCTGTGATTTTCAACTAATTCAGCAATGAGTTCTCGATATACATTAATGTCCATGATACCGCCGGCAAATAATCGTCTACAGATATCAGCTGCTTCATTAATTACTTCCGGTGAGTTATTTCCGGCTCGTTTCCCTCCGATGAGAACCTCTAACCGTGATATATCACTAAGAATGTTGCCAGGGCATGTCACGGTAGAGTCAAAGACTCCAGCGTTGAAATCCAAAGGATTTTTAATCGAATATCCTTTTCCGCTTGTTTTCTTAGAACCGGCTTCTGCTTTTATGTCTATTTCTTCCTGGATTGGATCCTCCATATAACGTGGTGGTTGTGGACCGCCCTTAACCGCAGCTAGAAATTTATCAAAACCAGGGTGCTGCAACGCTCTGATTCTACTCCCGCCGTGTTTCGCTAGATATATTTTTGATGTCCAATCCCTTCTGGTTTTTATAAAATCTTCAAACCCATATTTTAATAAAGTTTCTCTTTTACCCTTTGGAAAATTGTATCTAGCAAAATCAGCTAATTCGGAATCAGTACCGAGTCTTTCAATTCTATTTAATGCTACGACTGTAAATATATTTCTAGGTGAATAGTCTCTTTCTGCAGCTGCACCTTGTTGTTCTTCTTCAAGTTCTTCAATTTCGCGTTGAGTTTTTATATCACTGGATAGCTGTTGTATCCTTGCGCGTGTTTGTTCGGTCTCTGCTGCAATTTTTTAAAGCACACCAAGAACAGGCACTTCTCGTCGCTTGCCTTCCTCAGGAATATCTCCAAATATCGCTCGTTCAGTTGCTGTTTTCACATCTTTGGTCGCACTTGTTATCGGAGTAAACAGTTGTTCACTTGACACAGAAAAGTCAGTCTGCGCTTGTTGTCGTTGTTGAAGTTTCTCACGAAGTCTGTCTCGAACCGGTATAAACTTTTTAATTGCTGCTAAACGCTCTCGGGCTAATTTAGTTGTAAGTGATTCACCTACCATATATTGTTTGTGAACTAATTTTTCAAATGTGAAGCTATCACAATTAAAAGATGAGTTATTAAATAATGTACCATCAAGCTAACGTATCCATCTTCGACAGGGTTAAACTGTACGACGCTATCCGCGAGTGTTTCAGAAATAACATCGCTGGGGGTTTCAGAATTGTAATATCTGAGAACGGAAATGAACAATTTGTGTTAACGACGCGGCAACAAGAACAACTACGTGAAAATGGAGGCGTCGCTGTGATTACTTGCTACTACAACCAGATCATCCATTATGCACATAACTGCATGGGCAAGTCCAGACTGATGAGTATTCTCTCAGGAGAAAATCCTATGTAGTTACAAAAAACGCTAAAAAAAAATAAATTATTTAAATTATTTACGAAAGCCTATTTATTTTTTTTAGTAACACCCACGTGGTTAAGATACTGGTTTTTCCTCGTTTAACATTTTTCTAAGATCACGAACCTTAGAACTAATTTCGGCTCGTTTTTGATACTCTTGGCCGAGCTTTTGACGTATTGCTTCAACGGTGCTAAATAGCGTTATAAATACGTTAATATCATTACCGTACAAACAAGCATTGATGGATTTTTGAATTCCTTTCACGAGCCTGTACATCTTGGGTAAAAACATAACGACCCTTACTAGACTGATATTCAATATCTTCATATTCCGAGGTAATCCTGTCACAGTCGAGACTTTCAGATAATAATACCCCTTTATTATTTAAATTTGAGATTTCAGCAATTATAGCATTTACATCATTGATATCCATATTTTTATAGTATACTGTAATTATTAAAAAAAAAACAAAAAACACTCATTTGGCAATCTCGCTGGCGCCCTATGACGTCAGAGAGACCCAGAGGTTACATATACGACAACACATCTTTGGAACTCCTTGGTTGCCTTCACATCCAAGTAAGCCCAAGGGGACCCGAAACATACATCTCCGGCGGGAGGCCTAAGGTGGCAAACGCCATCTTAGACCGCCCAGAAGATATGCTTGGGGTGACGTCACAACATGTACTTAATTAAGGATGGATATATTCAATGAAACGATGATGGAATTTGTGATGTAATGATGTGGGCGTGGTAAACCAAACCAAGATGGCAACCCATGAAATCGAATTCATGGTTGCATGAGTTAGAAAAAACACCAACCCACGCTACCGAGAATGCGATAGCATGAGTTACAATGTTGGTTTGGCTGAGGGGGACCGCCCCCCCCAATTAATAGAAAAAACATCTTCCGTTTCGCCATCAAATAATGTATCTGCTATGGGGACCGAACACGTAGTTGATAGATCTATGTTTACAAGACAAACACGATACCATTACACCACGGAATAGTCATACAGAATAGAGATTTTTTAATATATATATCTTCTGATATACTTAACAATAAGAGATTTTTAAAATAGACAATTTTATGCTGCAACAATGAGAAATATTTTAAACAAAATAATACAGTTGTTAAATAAAACAGCGTTTTTACTCTGTTATAATTCTCTAGATAAAATACATTATCAATTAGATCACAAAGAGCTGTATACAAGGAATTTTAACCACGCCCACCTACTTCAATGAATAGAAAACACTCGCGTTCTGGCTGAGCGAACATAGATAATGCGTTAGATTATAAAGAATTTTTGTACTGAAAGAACGAGTTAGCTGTCTGCTTTACTGCTAGTCCACCCACCCCCACACATGAGATATGTAGATAAATAAAAATACAACTATTTAAATAATGCAGTTTTAGCCCACAAGCGACAATAAAAAGTTTTATTCTCTATCGAAACTCATGTATTATATCTCCATTACAGTCACGTGGGCGCGCCTAGTCAAGGTATACAGGTAATATAGCAGGCGACAAATTCCTTTGACGTCATAATACAAGGGAACTTAGTAGGTAGAGTGTGAATTGCAGTGGATTTATCCATAAAGGATTTATCTCCCTTAAATAGTTTCAGGTGTATACGAATTTTATTTTATGACCATTTTTTTTAGACAGAGATGTTTTAATTAAATTTTCTGCAACAAATCGAATTGAAGGCATGCAAATGTCAAAGTATCTACTGGCTTCGTTTATCGAATGAAAGATTCTCTCCTCGCTGGTTTCTAAATCAAACGATTTCACACCCTTGGGGTGTTTTGCGTATTTGCCGGTTCCACCTAATTTTGAATTCAGACTTTGTAAGACGGCTTGAAGATTCTCAAGACAATTATCAGTCTTCACGCCATTTATGTGATCAATCACAAATCCGTCTTCGATTAATCCGTTATGACATTCAAAAATAATTCTGTGACAGAGATATGTTTTATTTCTAGCACTAAACAACAAATACCCCATATTATTTAGATATCCAACCGGGTTTTTTAGTCTGCGGTGCCTGACAACACCATCACTGGAGGCTTCGTAATTAACGAGCACTGGATGAGGTCTGAAATCTTGGCTCATTTGTATAATAATACTACTTGTCTAATTTATTATTTGCTTTGATTATAAGTCTATCAATGTAGTCTTGAGGGGTTTTGATGATTTTGTCCTTGATTTTATCAAGGACGTTAGGGTCAATGATTCGTTTGTCATAGTAGCGTTTTAGTTCTCTGTATCGTTTACCCCCACAAGCAAGACACAACTGCGATTTTCCTCTAACGCCCACCCCACATTGGAGGCATGGGAGAGGGCCAAAACTTCCTCGCCTAACGCTTTGTAAATGATACCCACAGAATTCGCTTCTGCATGATTTGTTACACGGGGTTGTTGATCCAATCATTAGCCACTTGCAGTGATTCATTATACTATATTTTTCTATTTAAATACTTGTTTTAATTATAACATGGAGGAATTCAACAGATTATCGAAAATTAAGCCTTGGAGAAATACTAAATTCATTGATTATAACATGGAAGAGTTCAAGAGATTATCCAAAATTAAGCCTTGGAGAAATACTAAATTCAATCTCGATGAGGAGTTCAACAGATTATCGAAAATTAAGCCTTGGAGAAATACTAAATTCAATCTCGATAGAGTCTCTGATACACCAAAACGTCTAATCGGTGATAGAACTATACTCGGTAAAATCAGGGAGTGTTTTAATGAATTCTACCGAGACGGTGCAGCATACTGTTGGTCGACATTTCGAATTATTGATGAAGATGTCAATGTACCCATCATCGATGCTACTATGAACGATAAAAGAGCAGCTGAGATAATTTCACACCTTGGCCCGCCAAGGAGCTGGAAATCCAAATATAAATTGCAAAGCAATTCCCAAACAAGGAAAATCAAAGATGGAAATCCAAAGGTAAATTGCAAAGCAATTCCCAAACAAAGCAATTCCCATCAGAAGTATTTTTTCAGAATAAAATTCATTATCGAAGTCGAAGGCAAATGGATTATTAGGGATAAATTTGAACCAATCCTAAAGGATAAAAAGACTGTCATTGTAAGTAGAGATTCCAAACCAGGAATTCTAACTGGAATTGACAAACCATACTACGAGAGATCTTATCATGTAACAGCAATCGTTTATGGAATATATCCGTTAAATGATAAACCAGATATCGCAAAACTAGCTCCTATGAAATATTCATCGTTGACTTCGTCAAGGCTCAATTGTGTAGCAACACGGGTAATGGAACACTTCACAAATGCATCCCGAGGAAATAAACTAACTGATCTGCGACGTAGGAAAATAACCGAATGGGAACTGACAGTGAAACAGCACGGTGCAAAGATTTCTGATATAGCTAAATTAGAAACATCATTAAGATTCCCAATAACCGTTATGACGATAACCGGAGAAGTATTATACGAACCGAAATATAACAAAAATGGAGCGCCAATACAAATTATTGATCATAACAAACACGCGTGGACACCTGCAGTAACAATATTTCCACGAGATAGAACCGTGAAATATATCCCCCCAGAATTCGTCGGGGATGTTTTTTATAATGAGAAATTATTCGATGCTATTCACACGCTGTGTAAAGATGATCCTGTGTCAGTGTGGTTACTTAGAAGTGATGAAGATCCAGAAATAGGATTTGATCAATTTGTAAGACCAAATGGTGAATTATATCGCGTTGAAGAGTTAGATACTAGAATGAGAAAAATTGCTAATGATTTTTCACCAGAGAGTTCCCATGAAAAACTACTCACGGATAGTTTTACTATTCCATCAGTGGTAGCTCACTTCGCAAGAGAAAAAAACTCATGGCGTCCAACACGAAGTGATTTTCTCGAAGATGTTAAATTGAGTTGCATCGAATATTCCCATGGAGGGCTGTGGAATACAAAATATCATCGTGGCGGTATGATTTCAATTCATATATCCGCGTGTTATCCTGGAAGTTTCCTCGGGTATGGAGAATGTAGTAACTATTTTAAACGATTTGGACACCCCACGCATGAAATGACTCGTGTTGCGATTAATGGTCCATTGCCTGATTTTGATTTAACTGGATTCGCTCGTGTGATATCATTCGAATTCGCTACAGGGTTGCATCCGTGTAGTTATGTTTGGCTCGGTAGACATATATCTGAAAAGGCTTGGATGCCAATAGTGTTACTACGATATATGATTGATTGTGGTATGCTAATATCGCTGATTGTTTCCGAAGCTATTATATGCTATCGAGCTCAGAAAGAAGTTTGGCTACCACAACCCGATCTAGATCGTATAATTAGCGAACAGCGAAAACAGTTTCCAGATTTCAATGAAGAACAAATCATGAATTGGTCTAAGAAGTTATTTGAAATTAAAAAAGAACAAGCAAAAGATTTTGGACGAAGAATAATCGGTAAATTTACCCAGGGTGGAAGATACGACAATGCAAAATATTCCTCGCGGTTGATCATAGACATCGCTGAATACGATTTTATTGTAACGGATTTAACGAAACAGGGAAAACTTGTAAATCGTAAAGACGCTTTCCTATCCGATGGAAGACGATTAGGTACAATTGTTACCTATTGTGATGGATATATTAAACAATATACGCATTTGAGAAGTTCTATGCTAGCTTATGCTTCTATCAATTTATTTTCGATGATAAATAGATTTCCTAATACCGCAGTTAGAGTAGCCACTGATTCTATTTATATCCACGAGAAATACAAATCAGATATAGCTAAATTCACATCCCAGGAGGCAAATTGGGGATGTTGGCGATTTAAAAAGGAAACACTACATGAGTATTGTGAATCCGCAGATGTTACCATGGATGAAAAGTACTTAAAGTGTGATGAGATTCAATCCGAATTTTCTAATGCACCACCGGTATCTGATCCAGTATGTAGATACAAGACAGTTTATTTAAACGGTTGTGGTGGGTCAGGAAAGACAACTCGTGCAATTGAATTATTTCGTCGGTCAACCATGATTGTGTTAACACCAACTCACAGACTCGCCAGAGAGATGAAACAACGAGGGGTAAATGCCTGTACTTATCATAGTTTCTTTCGATGGAAAGGCGATGAATGGACTCCTGAGCGTATGGGTGATAAATTCATTCCTGAAATCATAATTTGGGATGAAATATGCACAGTGTCATTAGATGTATTACAAACATTTCTCGAGTGGTTGTTAAACAAAAACACAAAAGTCGTCATGTGCGGTGATCACGGCCAACCACCACCATTTGTCGGTGCATCTCCACATGAATGGCTAAAGGGTTTTGTAGACTACTATGAAGAAATTACCACTGATTATAGATCATTTGATAATGAATTACGAGAATTCAAAGCGCTAATTAGATTACAACCGGATAGAATCCAATGTGAAATAGCTCGTGAAATAATTTCAGAAACTCCAATGAATAATTTTTGGGAAGCGTGGAGACCAAATGATTTGATAATTGCAAGTAGAAAAATAGTCAGAGACACACTTCAGATGAAATTATTTGAATTACATAAAAAAAGATTTGCAACACTTCTAGTACCGTTGTGTTATAAGCCTTCGGATACACGAAAGCAGAATATAGAAGTTGATATTCCAGGGAAGAGTGAAAAGCAGATTCTCGTATTAAATGATATTGTGCTGGTTGATATCAGCGTCGTTGAAGATGCATTGCGTGCTAATAAATCCCCGTGGACGCTAGGATACGCAGCGACGATACATTCTTCACAGGGATTGACTATATCGGATACAATTGTTTGGATGGTGGATAATCACATCGAATGGTCGAATTTAGTCTATCTTGCAGTATCCAGAGTACGAAGAATAAATCAACTTCGAAGAGTTGTCCTGACAGAGTCAGGCGATGATGAAATCATTGGTGACGATAATGACACTACAATCAACGCCGACAACGTCAAGGATATAATCAGAAAAAAACTCTCTGGTTATAAACAACAGGATAAAAAAAATAATAGAAAATTTGACATTGATGCTGAATTAATAATTACGCTGAAACAACAACAGAATAATCACTGCGCGAGTTGCAATTGTATAATGCGTTGGCAGTATTCGGATAAAGATCCTCGCCAATTTACCGTAGACAGAAAAAATAACAGTCTCGGTCATGTCAGAAACAATGTGATGTTGACTTGTCTTGAGTGCAACAGACGCAGAGGTGCAAGCACCTTAGGTGCTAGTTAAGACCACGCGGTGGTAATTGAGTATCCTCGGGGATTACCTGTAGTTGTTGTCGAGTAAATCCTCGCTGAGGAGCAGTTGAATCTAGTTTATAGATTGGAGGTCTAGAAACGCTAGCGTTTCCACCAGTTGATCGTGTTATACTAGATATTTTATGTACGGTGACACTCCAAATAGGATCAGTAGCTCTTTTTTTACCACCCTCAAGCTCTCCTGGTTCGTATAAGTACCTTACAGTGACATTACTACCAAGAATTGGTTCTTTTGAAAAATCTTTTTGTGGTTGTACGGGTATAAACTTCTTTTTAATAGCGTTGACAGGTTTCATGTTGATTGTTCTAGTAATCTCATTATTGATTGCGGTAACTACACCTGGTAATCTCTTAACCCATTCACGGGATCGCTTTTCTTGGATGAATTCCTTCGCGTATTGATATCCAAATAACCGTTCAGCATGAGTCCGATTAAATCGTTCAACAATTGCCTGATCGCGATGTTGCGCAGTATGCCCTCGTCGTATGGTGACATTGTGATGTTTCATCGCTGATAAAACATCGCCTTGAAATTCCTTACCAGGATCAACCTGCAATAGATTTGGCCAGCGTAGTGGGCCTCGTCGATAAATCCTTTCAAATGCAGAAGCAACTTCAGGTGATGATTTTGTTTTTAACGGTTCTGCTTGTTTGTATCGACTCGCAACGTCAACTACGGTTAGCGCGTATTTGTAACCGTTGTCATGTGGTAAAAACAATAAATCAGCTTGATGAACTTCATTGGGTCCGGTAACATCAAAATGCGAGAAATTGATTTGTTTAGGCGGTGGTAGATAAATTTGCCATAGTGCCTGTTTGGATAACCAATTAGCCGCAGTGGCCTTTTTCACTTTTGCGGCGCTGGCGAGTTTATTGATTGCTGCCTTGCCTCTCCAGTATCCTCTTGGGGAATAATAAATTGATTCCATATTATTAATTACCGGCACCTAACATCAATTTACCTTTCATAGCCGATTTTATCAAAAATGAAGCTAATTTTTCTTTGAAGGATTTATCAGGAATAGCATTTAATGCATGAATTAATTTCACATCCGCGAGATGCCTGTGTTGCAGATTATTGCTTTTATAAGCAACATCATGAAGGTGACACGCCTTATCAATAGCGTTTATTGGTTCTTCACCACGTCGAGGTTGATTTTGATCATCAAGTCTGATATCTAATCGTGTTCCGGGACCACAGTAGCTATATCCTGGAAGGTGCTTTTCTCCCGGGTACTTTGCCCATGGGGTTCCAGGGAGCTTTGCAAATTTGGCTGCGATATCACCTCCTCGTTTTTTTTTAAATCATCATTTCCTGCAGATCTCATAGACACAAATCTAAATTTCTTTGTACCACATTGCACGCATTTACCAGAAAGCGCTCATCGGTTATTTTTAGTTGTAATCGTCGTCACGTCATCTGTGCCAGTACGCGTTTTACACTTCACACAATATAGATCCATAATTTATGTATAGAAATATGGATATAATTGATTTTTCAGCGACTAAAGCAAGAGAACCGGTTAAGCATCATGCAGCGTTACCAAACTCTATCCGCGCTATTATAATCGGGCCATCTGGATCCGGCAAGACGCAATTGTTGCTCAATTTAATAATGAGATGGATGAAGTGGGATAAGTTGTATTTAGTTGCTCCTAGCGTAGATGATCAACGATGCTATGAAGTGCTAAAAGATTTTAATGAAAACGCTTCAGAAATTAAGGGTGAGAACGCCATTGAATTTATCACAGATATTGACGAGGCACCATCCGTGGATGACCTTGATGGGAACATTAACAATTTAGTCGTATACGACGATGTGATGTTAGACAATCAAAAAAAACCAGCTAGGATCTTTTCCAGAGGCAGGCATAAAAACACTGATGTGATATATGTCACTCAACGCTACACTCAGATTCCAAAAGTGATTAGAGATAACTGTAATATTCTTGCTGTGTTTAACGGCGTTGATACACATACGTTACGAAATATTTGGCAGACATGGTGTTCCGATATGGACTTCAATCAATTTAAAAATTTCTTTAGTAACGCTCAGTCAACCCCGCATGGATTTATAACAATAAATTTACATGATCCTCGGACACTTTATCGTATCGGACTCGATCAAATATTCGGTTGAAATCATTTATTATTTTTGTTAACCAGAACTGAAAGTTCCAGCAGCAGAGAGGGTGAACGACAACAACGTTGTGACCAAAATTGATTAAAAAATCGTAAAGTCTCCGTTTGCTAAATGGAGACATTTTTTTTTTGGTTAAATGAGATTTCGTAGGAAGCCTTATTTCTGCTTGAAAACGTGGTCTGTTCACCCTCTCGTAGGAAGCCTTATTTTGTCTAAAAAGGTTGTAGGGTTCACCCTCTCTGCTGCTTATCACTACGATGTCTTAAGTGTGGCAGATTATAACGATGTCTATCAAGCACACATATACCATCATGTCCATCCCAGTTATATACAAAGTATAGTTTTGAAATGATAATAGAACTTGTTCAAAATTTACCGTCCTTATCAAATCGTTCATATTTTTATATCTTTAAAAAACCGTGTTTTGTAACACAATCTTTTTCATTAATGAAATACTGAGTAAAGCATATTTGCTCTCTTTATCACATGTTTAGCTTTGCAAGTTTAATTTGTATACTTTGTTCTAACCTTCGTTTGTTTAAAAAAGTGTCAGATCCTTTTTTAAGTTAATAACATATGTTTCTAATGCAACACAATATCAGTATTCGACATGAGCACAGATTTACATTTGAACCTAAAGTTAATTAAGGCGCTAGTGGTATGTTGTAATTTGTTTATTCACTTCGATTTTCTCTACAAAATTTGCTTATATCTGAAATCAGTTGATTTTGTTCTTTAAAGAAGCAAAGAAAATTGATGCCCTCCACAACTCTAACCAAGAGGTATTTTAAATTATTTTACCAGTTATTACAGTTTTTGCGTAAGATGAAAAATAGGACTAAAACTATCTAATTATTCAATATATATTTCAGACATACAGGAAAAAATATTTTCCTTTTGCAAGAAAGGATTAGTTCTATAGCCGGATTTGCAGTTGAATGAATACATTTTCTGAAACAAGAGAAATGATCAGTCAGCACTTCACCGAACTGCGATGTTTTTTTCTGGCTTAAACGTTGTCTGATAGTAAGCCAGACTGCTAACTAACTTCCGTGCTCTCCAAGTTTCATCATGCAAAATGTAATAACTGGCTTTTACGACGTAAAGCAACGTCAAATTTCACTATATATATATAATATATATATATATATATATATATATATATATATATATATATATATATATATACATATATATATTATTTACTATACTTCCGACATAACGTTAAGAAAGAAATCATTTTGTTTTTGTAAATGGTAAACATTTGGACATTAATCCTACTACATGGAACAAATGGTTTCTTCACTGACTTCATAAACAAATCGTCCTTTTAAAAAGATTTCTGATGGATCTAATGTCTAGACTTGGCATTGTTAGTGCCACCGATCTACTTCTGAAACATATTACATCCAGCAAAATATGGAAATAGCAGTTAACTTTGCAAAATATTACAATTTAGGTATGTAGAGACACTGAGAATAATAACCGCAAATACGTTAATGTTACTTTTGACACGTGTCCGGTATTATTGCCAGTTGATCGGAAACATTAATCGTCATGCCACAAATTATAAATATTTATCGTTTGTCAGCATTTATGTTTTTAAACCATTTATTATGTAAAATGTTTCGTTACACGAAATACGAGACTACTTAAGCTGTATGTAATACTCACCTTTGAGAAAAAACACTAATAATCTACGGCATACACATTAAGATCACCTGTATTGTGAACGTTCTGTAGATGCTGCCAAACTGCAATGAAAATATTACCAGTTACCATTAATATTTGCTCGCTTCTCTTTACAGCATAATAGTTTTAAAATGATAGATCCGAAAACCATTGTTTACATGCCTGTCACACCTTGACGTGAAATGCACGCTTGTTTCTTTTTTATACTACCTTAATCCGTAATGACCCATTTATTTTCATTTATATATTTTACAAAAGCTGAAAGCAAATACAACTTTCACGACAATAGATTGTAAATAATGCAAAATATTTGATGTTTCAAGGGATGAAAAATTTAAATTTGCTCATTTTGAGGCTTTATAATTCAGAAAGGAAACGAAAAAGAGAAAGGGTTGTCCCAAGTGTCATCTTAAACGAACTATATTGGAAACCCTAGAACATTACAATGTACATGCTTTAAAATATTCTAGTTTACGTTATTAGTAGCCATAATCAAATGGACTCCATGTAGAAATAGAACAACAAAAGGTTTCGCAGGTTACATTCTTTGCATTTGCAGTGCAACATAAATATAGACGTGATGGAAATATATTTTGCTCCCTGCAGGTTCGGAGTTTTAGAATTGGCCCGACGTGCCTCACTACGTGCCGTAAGAGGCGACTAAGTAGTGGCAACCTGTTTGCCGTGGGTTGCGACCCGTGCCGAAGGAGGAAAGGATCCTGGTAGTTGAGCGTAAACTTTTCCGATGCAATACACTGCTTTGGCCTCTACTTCTCTTAGACGGGTGGCTGGGATGGGCACGGTCTCGACACATCGGCTGGTCATGCCGAGCCCTAGGAGGTCTTTATTTACTTGCTTACCTTCTCTATCTTTCTTGTATCTCGCTTTATACTACCGTTGCCCCTACATTCTATCCCTTTAGCTTTCACTTTCCCAAGTTTCAGAAAACTTCCTAGAAGGCGGTGGCTTAACGCATCAATCGGGATGTAATTTTACCGACCTCTGAAGGAAACTTCACGGGTTAATCCCAGGTAATTTTATCTACTGAGTATAGCATCTGTGTATCCCTGGCACTTGAAAGATGTCCCCTTGTTGGGATCCGTATGGTGGGCGGGGAGCATGGGTGATAAAATTTAAGTAAACAATCATGGAAAACTCCACAACAAATCAAAACAAATGCACCAAACCATTGTCTCATTATGATGACGAAACATGTTGTGTGAATCGTTTCCACGCTTTATGGTTATTGAGTCAAAAGATCACGCAAAAACCTCTTGCTGCTCTGTCGCCAATTGTTATTATAACAAAACCATTACGGGATCGATTGGCACACCAAAAGTGTCCAAAACATTGAAATCGGGTTGTCTTCTTCTTGAATGTGAGCAAAAGGGTCAAACGGAAAATATCAAAAAGACGAAAACAATCTTCGACATTCAATTGTCCTCATTCGCTCACACTTCCTTGAATAGGTCCAAAGGCGTGATGTGGTGTCGTGACTTGGCTGTAGTCAACGACACAGATATCATCGAAGGGATGAAAGATGAACGTGTCACTGCAGTACGTAGAATACGTATTAAACCTAATAGCAATCTGCAGGACACCAACACATGTGTACTTTACTTTAATAAACCAACAGTACCCAAAGTGGTCAAGTTCGGGTTTTGCAAGTAGAGGTCGAGATATACATACCAAACCCATTCGAGGCTATAAGTGTCAAAAATATGGCCATCACGAAGACCGATGTTCCAAAGTCAAAGTAAGTGGCCGATGTGAAGACCACTCTTATCTTGAAGCTGATTGTAGAGCAACTCCGCATTGTGTTATTGTGGCAAGGAACATCACGCCCATTCCAAGGGTTGTGATACTTGGAAACAGAAGAAGGAAATTCGGAGGGTAAAGTTCACATCCAACATTCCCTACCCAAAGGCCAGAAAACTTGTCCAGGCAAAAACATCCCATCCTGGCCCGTCTTTCTCCGCTGTCGGGAAACACAATCCGAAAATCACGAAAGACGCACCAACACAAACGGATCAATCCGATTCAACGACAGTTAGTGCCAATATCTCTCATTACCAACCACAGAAAAGCACAACATCTTACCCAGACTACATTCAATAACAACCCACTACAAATATCACCAAGAAATAAACACAAAGCACAAACAAATAAGCAGCAAAAAGGGTCAGATGACCCCATTAAACTTTACAACAAGTTTGGAGACTTTGAGAGCAAGGATGCAAGAGAAACTGCACCATGTACTCGAGGCTGCTCCAAACCTAGTAATACCAAATATACTCCCGTACTTCCTCCAGATAAATAACAACAAACATTTCATCCGTGAATAGTCTAACCTAGGTCCAGAATCTCCAGCATAACTTTATAATGAAGAACACCATCATACAATGGAACTGTCGAAGACTTAAAGCTAAATACAGTGATATTCTTCTGCTTTTAAATGAACACGATCCTAGAGTACTATGTTTACTGGAAACATCTTGCAAGAGATATACAATTACATTTAAAAACTTTTCCCTGTTAAACACGTACTTTCAAAACGCTAACAGGGCCTCAGGAGGAGCATTTGTTGTTGCGAACAATAGAGCCCCTCACAGAGTCATCCCTTTGAATACAAATTTACAAATCATTGCTGTAAGCGTCACTCTACATCGAGTGATTACTTTTTGCTCCATTTACGCACCACTAAACACCAACCTAGTACCAAATGAATTAGACAATATTGTTCAACAATTTTCAGCGCCCTTCATATTACTCGGGGATTTTAATGTCCAATACATTCTATGGGGATCTAATGACATAAACGACATAGGCCACAAAGTAGAAAATTTCATTTCTATATAACACTAACTCACCGACATATTTACACCCAGGAACTGTTATGTAAATGTGCATAGATTTGACAATTTGCTCTCCTTCGCTGCTTTTGGACTATGAATGGAAGGTCGCTGATGACCATTACAGCAGTGATCACTTTCCAATCAACCTTGAAAATAATTCTAAAATTGATGACGCAATTCCACAATGAAATATAAAAAAGGTCGTCCGGGCAACATTGAAACACTATGTAAAACTAGACTAAATAATGATAAAGTATTCAACGCTGTTAATCCTATAGAGCATTTTACTTCAATTCTAATTGCAATTGCAGAAAAATCTATTCTTCAGTCCTCACGAAACAGTAAAAAACCCAAATCCTTTGGTAAGCAAGGAATGCAAAAAAGCCATTAGACAACGCCGAGAAGCATTATTACAATTCAACAATCGTCCAACGCCCGAAAATTTGAACAAATATCGTATTACCCGGGTTAAAACTCGACGCAAAATCGAAGAATGTAAACGTGCATCCTGGAAGAAATATATTTCTTCTTTAAACTCTCGTTCCTCAATGAAACAAGTTTGGGACACAATTCGAAAAATAAATAGAAAGATCAGAAACAATTCTATTTGACAAGTAAAAACAAACAATAACAATCTTAGTTCAAAACGTGACATAGCAAATATTCTTGCCGATAGTTTCTCAAAACACTCCTCATCATCTAATTATTCAGAAGACATTCGAAGATTAAAAACTCAAAAAAGAAAAGTCACGTATAAAATTCACACCGACCAACTCTGAATCTGTTTTCACTATTGGAACTTAGGCTTTAGACAAGACCCATGATACATCCGCTGGGCATGATGAAGTAAATTACCAGTTAATTAAACACCTCCCAGAATCGACTCTAATATCTATTGAAAATCTTTTATGATTTATGGATTGATGATAATTGTTACTCAGACTTGAGAAAGAAGCAACAGTAATACCTATTCCCAATCCAGGTAAAGATATCGAGAATTCTAACGGCTGTCGGCCGATTACACTGACAAGCTGTGTGTGCAAAAAACTGGAACGAATGATTAATTCTCGCCTTGCATGGTACTTGGAAAGTAATAATTTCATATCTTCTTTACAAAGTGGCTTCCGTTTTGGTCGTAGTACCAACGATCATCTGGTTAGACTGTAAAAATATATTCGCGATGCATTTATCAAGAAGGAACATTTAGTAGCAGTCTTCTTTGATTTAGAAAAGGCCTATGAGACAACATGAAAATACAGTATACTTAATGATCTGCATGATCTGCGTCTAAAAGGTCGTGTGCCATCTTTCATATCATATTTTCTCTCAGAGATTTCAAAGTACAAGTGGGCTCTACCCTCTCCGATATGCACCAGCAAGAGATTGTAGTGCTCCATGGCGGTATGTTATCCGTGACGCTATTTAATATCACACTCAATATAATCACCAAGTGTTTAGCTCCCGGTGTGGATTGCTCATTATATGTTGACGACTTTTGAATTTATTATCGATCAAAACACATGCACACAACTGAAAAGCAGCTGCAAGAAAATATCAACAAGATCCAAAATAGGGCTAGTAATAATGGTTTCAAATTTTCTAAATCGAAAACAGTATGCATGCATTTCTGTCAATTGCGAAGGCATCATGATGACCCTAAACTCAGGCTGGATGGAACACTTATTCCAGTTGTTGAGGAAACAAAGTTTTTGGGTATTATCTTCGACAGAAAACTGACTTTAATACCACACATCAATAATGTGAAAGCTAAATGCTTAAAAGCTTTAAATCTACTAAAAGTAGTTGCGCACACTGACTGGGGAACTGATAAAAAAGTCATCCTCAATTTGTATAGAACATTTATCCGCACCATACTAGTCTATGGATGCGTTGTTTATGATTCAGCTAGGAAGTCTATTTGAAAATGCTTGACCCAATTCATCAACAGGGAATAAGACTCGCTCTCGGAGCATTTAGGACATCTCCTTGTCAATGCCTTCTCGCGGAATCAATTGAGCCACCTTTATCACATGCTCTCTGCACAATACGCTCTCAAATTAAGATCAAACCCTCTGAACCCTGCTTTGTCGGCTGTTTTGAACCAAAATACAAAACTTTATATGAAAATAAATCAAATGCCATACCTTCATTAGACATCAGAATATCATCCAGCCTTGACAGTATCAAAATCCATTTATCTACAGTTCAGAAAACGTTTGTTTTGAAAACACCACCTTGGCTCATTAAGCAACCCAAACTGAGTTTTATGTTACACGATAGGAAAAGATCTGACACAAACCCTTCCATCTTCCAGAACACTGATCATGAACTTCTCACCGAATTGAGCAACTATGTTAGAATTTATACTGATGGATCAAAGGATGATGAAAAGACTGCTGCAGCCTTCGTTAGTGGCAAACACATAAGAAAAGTTCGTTGCCAAACGATGCGTCTATTTTTCAGCGGAAATCAGAGCAATAGACCTTGCTCTGAAATTTATTGAGAACAAACGTATTTAAAATGGTATTATCTGTGACTCACTATCAGTGCTTCAGTCACTACACAATAGAAAACTGGAAAACCCATTATTAACCAATCTCCTCGTCCAACATACCGTGCTTAGTAGCTCAAACAATATAGTATACTGTTGGTTACCTAGCCATATTGGTATGAAAGGTAATGAAGACTCAGATCGCGCTGCTAACATGGTTCTATCCCAGGATCCACCTGATTATAAATTACCGTTTACTGATTTTAAACCTCTTATCAAAAAGTACCTACGCCAGAGGTAGCAGGCAACATGTGATGATGCAGTGAATAAAAAACTTCATGCCAATAAAAAAAACCTGGGTGAATGGAATCCTTCCTACAGAACCATTCGTAGGGAGGAGGTAGTCATTGTAAGAATCAGAAATGGTCATTCATACATTAGCCAATCCCAAATACTAAAAGGATAAGACCTACCAGAGTGCACTTCTTGCAATGAACCATTCACTGTCAAGCACTTTATGACCGAGTGTTCCGACCTGCAACATACGCGTGATTAGTACTATAATGTACATGACATGAAAGAACTTCTTGATACTATGCATATCACTTGTATTTTAGATTTTCTAAAGGAAGTCAATCTTTATTTTAAACTCTAACTTGAATGCCATCACCTAGAGCATTTTAGGTAATGTAATTACCACCCCTTATTTTCAAAATCTTTTCATCTGTACTCATCAACATACACCATTTATATCTCCCATTGATTGGAAAGCTTTATATTTTACTATTACCAATGTTTTACCATTTTAATTTGAACAATTTGGCTTTTGATATCTCTGGTCGATATTAAACTTTTTAGCAGTTTTAAACATGCATACATAACACCTATTGTATGGCGTTTGATAGCCTAAATGTGCTGGTGCACCGTTAAAAAAAAAATGAATCAATCAAGCAAGCAAGCAATATAATTTTTATTTAATTACTGCCTACTCCCCCATTGAACTGATTTTTTCTGTGTTATCTGGTGCCATAGGCGAAGGCACTTTTCTCCAACGGACAACACTATAGTTTAACACTTCCCAGGGTTAGGGCAATAATAGATTTAGGTGAGAACATGATGTCATGTGGTGGGTGGCAATAATGTCTTCTATAACATATAAAGTGGCCTTAGTTTTAAGAAATCAGTACTGTCCTGAAATATCCCACGTAGCTACTAAAGATGAATTCCAAATATAGTTGTCCATTTTGTTTTTGTGCCATCTAAAGTAGTAAATCCTCTTACCTTGGTGGTGCGTTGTGCACATTCCATGTACATGATTTTCATCATTCGCTATGTATGTGTTGTAAAGGTCTGAAAAATAATATGTGCACAAGTTGTTGGAAGGTCAACGTTACATGCACATTTCACTTTAAAGCTTTATACAGTTTTCATCCAATTTATATCTTTTTACAATCGGATGTGACCTTGCGCAATATTTATTTTTTAATTCCCCTCGTCAATATATTTCCTAATCTCTACAAGTTGTGGAACATCCTAGCGAAGATAGTAAAATTATTTTATTGAAAATAAATGCACCATTGCCATTTACCTTAACAATAGCCAATGATCTCTAAAGCCCCTTTTATACTCCAAAACTATTGAATAAAAGAAGAACACATCGTAACCATGATCTTCCTTCATCTGTACCTATTTTATTTCCAAATTTTGTCGGTCAGTAAATATGAAAATGCGGAGCACCTTAATACCATGCTCCATACCAGTTTAACTAAACGTGTCATGTTGGTATGATAGCGATAATTAAGGAGATACCAATATTTTAGACTGTATGATTATTTTATAAATAAAACATCGAATTTCTTTGATCAAAAACATTGTGACATAATTTTTATAATTGATATTTAGCGAATAGATATACAGGATATTGCTACATGTAAATTTTGTATTTTTTTAAAAAATTGGGCAAGATCGATGGCATCATCAAGATGTAGATTTCGTATTAACATGTATGGTATGAAGATATACATGGCTTAAGAAAATAAGAAAACAATGGCGTGTATTTTCAAATAAGAAAACTGCTATCTAAATCCTGGGTAACACTACTAGATGATTAGTAATTTTATCCATGAAATTGATTTAAGTATTGATTTAAAGAAATTTAAATTAATATATAATGTTCCTATTATTAGAGATGATAAGGATGGATGATATATGGAGCGAATAAAATAAATATCTACTTGATAATGTGCCTACACAATGTTAAGCTATATTTCAATGTTTTGTAACATCTGTGGCATGTGCCCTGCCAAATGTTTTGCAAAGAAGCATGAGATGACATAAGGCATATAATTAAATCTAGGTCACAAATGTTAGCTGAGGAAAGTAATAAAATAATGATATTCTGTATTTGAAATAAAATATATGTTTCACTTTTTTTTCTTATTCGATGACTAACAGCCGAAAGCTAAATCAGGGTATTAAGTTATATATGATCTATAGCCACAGTGCACTAGTACAGTATAATACAAGCATTAAAGTGACTGTTTCTACTGTTCACGAAAAAATGAAAACTTTATCTGAACAATTAGTCGTAGCTGAAAAAGACTAAGACTCAAACAAAAATATCAATACAAAATGGCAGGATTACAGGATTATAATTTCTGTTCAAAAGGTAGAATAAACTACGTAGTTGTGCAATTTTTAATTAAGTAGTGATTTCGTGATCTATGTTACAATACTTGTGCTCCAACATCATTCAAATTACATATTCTAGATATAAGAAATACCATCAATACCAACAATGGACTTAATACTACCACCTGATAAAGAGACCAAAACAATTCCTGAAATACTTTCTACATTAGGCATAATCTGGGACAAGAGAAAACGATTTGTATTAACGGGAATAACGAAATTATGATACATTAAGCCACATCCGCAACTAATGTAAGTAGTTATTTAAAAATGTAAATCTGTAGCAATTGTTATGCCTTGTTATATGAACATGTTATTCAACCCTTTGCCAATGGTAGCTTAATTTTAGCTATTAAATTATTTGATTTGAAAACTCCTATTACGTCTCTTTTTCTCTCTCTCTGTCTCTTTCCCTCTCTGTCTGTCTATCTGTCTGTCTCTCTCTAAAGATAGATAGATAGATAGATAGATAGATAGATAGATAGATAGATAGATAGATAGATAGATAGATAGATAGATAGATAGATAGATAGATATATAGATAGATAGATAGATAGATCGATAGATATACACGCATATATACATACACACACATACACACACATACACACGCATACACACATATATATATCAAACTTATAAGGACTTTCGTTTAAATAAATGTTGTTCTATTAATTAAGATACATGTTTAAACTTACAAGCTAATACAATTTTGCCGTTATAAAGAAATTCATATAATTATTACCCAAATTTGATACAAATTAGAAAACCTGATTGAATGTACGGAATAGTGAATTATCCGTTCATTCCACCTTGCATTGATGCGAATGGGCCACAACATCTTTGACAAATATAAATTTAGTTATAAAATATTCGAAATATAAATCTGTATCTCTGTCATTTTATTCCCTATAATTATTCTCTATAATTATTCCCTATAATTATCGCTCTTTTAAAAAGTTTATTATAACTTGGTCTCAAGTCTTTTTCTGATAAAATTAAATTTAATGTTAGTTCGTGACACGCCAAATATTTAATTCTCTTATTGTATACTAAAGCGTCCTGGACATGCAAATTATCATTTTCTCGTCCATTTAACTGGAATAATGTGTGTTTAATTTCATAGTGAAGATTTCGAAAGATTCTTGACTTGACCATTTTTAAAATAACTGATAATGTATCAACAACTGCAGCAAGCTGCTTCCCGAAAAGCGGTAAATCAGAGAGCAGTGAATATACATAGCAATTGTGATACAATGGAGATATAAAACATATAAAACATTAGTTAAGCAAGTGTCACATAGATCATGCCACTGCAAGTGCTAGTCCAATTCAGATACAAAGTGAATGGGAACATGAACATTTATTAAAGTCTCACTAGTAACTTAATTACCTTAACAGTGAGTGAAGGAAGCTATCAAAGTTAGGGTAAGAAACCGCCATGACAAGCAAACCATATATTATGAGCTGCCTGAGAAACAATGTATTGAGTGTAAACCCGTTTACAATGGTGACAAAGAATCCACTGTAGCTGTAAATAGTAAAGCGAAATACATGTGGGCTTATACAACTAGGTCAACCACAGGATGCCCGATATAAAACTGGTAGAGATGAGGTGGAACCATCAACCTTTCGTTTGTTTATTTTGACAAAGGAAGGAAACAAATGCAACCACTTATTGTCTTTTAAATGCAAATTTGTAGGTCTATTGTTTTATGTCAAGTAACAGGTATTAAGCCGACACATACTTTTCAAAACCTGCAAGAAGTTTTCAAAACATTGTCTATCCCAGTTTTCTTTTAAAAATAATATTTTGCGTTTTCAAAAACATTAATGATTTACATCCTTTAACCGATATTGAATAATATAATATGATAACCTTTATGTTTTCCTAACATTTACCGCTAACGTCATCCCGAAATGTCCGCCTCACATTTAGCATTTTTAGTTTCTTTCTTATAGCTGGATGTGTTTTTTTTATAGTGAATATTAAACAGCCATAATATCTAGAATTTTTTAAAACGTTATCTCAGGCATGTAAAATGTAAAAAGCATATCGTTTGTTGCATATAGTATATGATATATGTATATGATATATGTATATGATATATGTATATGACATATGTATATGATATATGTATATGATATATGTATATGATATATGTATGATATACAGTCTTTGCCTAAAACATGGCTTCTTTGATGTGTCATCTCCTAGATAATGTAAAGTCTCAATTTAAGAAAACATTTTATGGAATTAGAAAAAAACAGTTTGTATTTTTGCTGTTTTTATTTGATTTGTTTTGGCTCTGTAGAAAATGTAATTACCGAAGAAACGTTATACTTACGGATGTACTCGTTATCATTGTGCATCCATTTAACATGATCATGTTGCTCTCGGACTGTAAAATAAAGCTAGACATTACGGAAAATATTAAAACTAAAATTGCTTTAATATCGCCACTATTACTACTTGGTCAAATATACTTATCCGCCTTATACTCTCCTTTGTGTAGTTCCGTTACCGGTATTAATAATACCACTGCTACCACCATTAATGCTGATATTACTACAACTATTACAACAATTGCTACTATTACTACTTAAACAGTTGTTGTATTGAAAAGTATTACATTCACAATAATTACAACTACTCTTCAGCAACGAAAATTTCTAGCATTACGTCACTCCTCACACTTAAGCAAATAAGCATAGAATAATATGAGTGCAACTACTGCTGATACTATCACTGGTAAATTACTTAAAGCAATATGTCGACCACTATTTAGAATGCACTTACAACATCCGCTGCATTTAATACATAAATTTACTTATATTTAGAAAACCATTAGAAAAAGAAACATACTGTTTCAGCATAAGTATAGCTTTAGAACGAATACAAATCCTACTATTACAGTTGCTACTATTATTTATATAATTGATATTAATTACAAGATTACTACGTAATGTATAGGTTAAATTAATCAGGCTCCTCTAGTGTGACACATTTTTAAATATTATCTTTATATTGGGCAGTTTAATATATCTTCAGGGACCTGTATTTAGAATATAAATCTTCAAATACTTCTGCTATGAAATCAGTTTATTTGCAACAAAATAACGAAATCTTAACTTTATGAAATCAACTTACATTCATGATGAATATTGACGGGAAACCAAATGAAAAAGAAAATATGAAAGGAACATACATACATACATACATACATACATACATACATACATACATACATACATACATACATACATACATACATACATACATACATACAATGCAATCAATATAATAGTACAAAACGTTCAAAGTAAATGACACGTGCCTTAATTTGTTAACATGTTCTTCATTTATATGAACTAATACATATATTATCAGCATTATATTCGTTTTAATGAAAAACCTACCAAAATATATGGCGTAATTCGGAAGAGTTAAGTTCTGATCCAAATGGCAATATCTGGGGTTGTTCACAACATGTCCAAAATGATCTGTTGATAAAACGTTACATGTTTGATTAATGTAAATTCATTTGTTAAAAACCAACAATTATTAAAACATCTCTGTGGTATTTTGCATTAGTTATAACGTTTATTGAATAATATATTAAATAATATTGATGTGCAATCTAGAAAACAATACACTAAAACATTGGCATGTACAGTAAGAATTAATAACATTGACGGTAAAACAATCAGAAGAACTAAGAAAACTAAGAACATCTACCGCACCTGTGGTCTAGTGGCTTAAGCATCTGACTCTGTTGCGGGAGGTCGTGGGTGCGATTCCCGGCTGAGCTACACCAAAGTCTCACAAACATCGTACTTACACGCTTGGCGCCGAGAATTATGAGGCCAGTGTTATAATTGGTTGGTCAGGTGTCAAGATAATGTGAGTGGGTGGGACATGATGCCCCAGTGTATACATCACCATGAAATGCCACACTGCAGATATCGTAGTTATATGACTGAAAGCTAGTACAGCTACGTTTCAAATCCAAATCACACACAAACCAAGAATATAATACCTTTTTGCACTGAAGATATTTATCGTAGGTTGAATGATAGTGCAGTATTTTCCAGCATGTCAACATAATGATTCATGTTCACATCCTGTCTTAGAATACTCAGATAGAACGTCATTTTCAACCTGGGCAAAGTAAGTTGGATAAAAGATTTGCATTTTATCTCAAATTGATTTAGGTCTTGACCTCTGTGAATGTAATTTTCTCCTGCTTCGGCAATAACTGTGATATTTATTAAGATCAAGTTTGTTCAATTCTTTATTTTGTCATTTGGTACACCATAATATGATTTCACAAACTTATCACGTAAAAGACCTTTTGAATTTATTCATTTCACGATAAACGATCCTGTAAAAAGAGTCTATATTGGTGGCAGAGGATAGTGTAATCAGTGGCTATATTTGCGGGAGAGAATCGTGTAATCAGAGTCTATATTGGCGGGAGAGGATCGTGTAATCAGAGTCTATATTGGCGGGAGAGGATCGTGTAATCAGAGTCTATATTGGCGGGAGAGGATCGTGTAATCAGAGTCTATGTTGGCGGGAGAGGATCGTGTAATCAGAGTCTATATTAGCGGGAGAGGATCGTGTAATCAGAGTCTATATTGGCGGGAGAGGATCGTGTAATCAGAGTCTATATTGGCGGAAGAGGATCATGTAACAAAATAGATTTTGTTCTATCTGAATCTATGTTTAACTTTCTTAATCCGTGTTGGTTTGTCTGTTCCTGATAAAACACTGTTATTTTGGAGAGCGACGTTTCTTCATTCGAAATTTTGAACTTTGTATTAGATTTGAAAATATTCGATTACGTTAAGTGTTTTATTTAGTAAATCAGCCAAGTCTTTATTTTGTTTCAAGTCTGCAAAAATATTTGCTGTTTTATTTCTTAAAATTACATTGTGGTCAATGCGTCATCCATGGCCAATGTGTTTGTAATGATGGATAATTGGTCTTTTATGTGTACAGAGTTTATTCTATTTGTTTGACAGAGTTTTTCATTTGTTTAAATGACTTGTGTAGACACAATTAATTCGAAATTTGAACAGCTCTTAAGTCCTTATGTTATTTTCTACACCGTTTTCAGAGCCAGAATCCTGCTAGGATTGTTTTGCAAATACCAGCACACGAATCCTAGAACGAAGAAATCAAACCGTTTCACCATCTCATATTGATAAGTTTCTGTTTGATTTGCCTTTTTGGTGTATAGTCTGAGATACACATATGTTTATCTTTATCTTTGGTGCGAATTTCATCAAGACCCTGCTTTAGCTTTTCTCTATGTTTCACGTCCATAATCATTGATTCATTTTGCTGAAAATTCACGTCGTCACAATATGCATCGATATTTTTCCCCAGTTTATTGTCATCCAGCTCTGCAACAGCCTCCATTTTCGAGTTTTGAAACGCAGTGCTGCATTGCATGCAGCTGATGTAATGCGCTGCGCTTTGTTTTCATTTTGTAAATGAATACACACGTCACATATATTGTCCCTGTATTCAGTTTTGTAGGGCAGCATAAGACGTCGAAAGGGAGATTATTGATGGGGGATATGTTTGCCTATTATTTCCATATCAACTTGAAAAAGTTATGGTTCTATGTTAACTGGTACCGAAAGAATGTATCATATTATTTATTTTTGGTTTGTAGTTAAATTTCATACGAATGTGCTTCTTTGAAACTGATTTAGAATACAAAAGAGTGGTTTAGTACTGTCCAAAAATGGTAGTCATATGTCCGATTTTTCACTGACCTTCTCCGGTAGCATAAGTGGTTAGATCATCCGACTCGGATGCGAGAGGTATCGGTTTCGATCTCCAATTTCCATGAATTCATAAGCCATTTCTGGTTTTTATCAGCTAAGTGATGAATCTCATATATCTTAAATGACAACAACGTTTTCAAATCAACCAGTGGCATGGCCATATTTCTTCCTGCTGAAAGCAAGGGCCATGTTTCATGATTACCTTATCCAAAATGCGGCAGCCAGGTGGTTAGAGCATCTTTCTCGGATGCCGGATTTTTTTTTAACCGCAACAACGTCATACCTAAGACTTTTTAAAGTGCATCACTAGCATGAAGAAGCTAGTGTTAAGACTGATCGGCCTGGTGTTAGGATAATTTGACTAAGTGGAACATCATGATATGACTGAAATAATGTTAAAGCTATATTAAAAATTAAAATGTCGCACACACACACACACACACACACACACACACACACACAAACACACACACACACACACACACTGTACGTTCAGGATAGGTTTCGCCTCGCACATGCTTAAAAAGATAGGGAATTAATTAGACAACCACAATCAATGTAATAATGTTAATATTTTCATTTAGTACAAGCTTTATATTAACTTAATATTATAAAAAGTCTTCTGCTGAAAGCCCCCATGTTTGTCGTGGTGAAACATGCAACAAAAATTGATTACTGCAGCGGTATGATAGAAATTGAAAATGTTAAGTACAATGAAACATTTTTGGCATTTTTTGGTAATGTTTTCTAAGTAATACGACGTACGACGAGGTATAAATATCAATCCTGCATATATTTCGTAATATAATTATTAAAAAACTTTGCATATTTGCATTTAAGTTCCCTCATGAAATTCTCTAAAAACGTTTAAAGATGGATTCGAGCAGACTTGGAATTAAGATAATAAATGTAAGAAAGGAGAAATACAAAACTATGCCAGTGATTAACACTGGCAAGATTATTGTACGCGTCGACAGCAGGGACGCAGAAAAAGTCCCTGAATTTTTCAGTGTTTGGACTACCGGTGTAAGTGTAATGCAAACTTGTGCTTGCTTTTTTATATTACTTAGTTTAATACCATATGGTGATACCAAAATATGCTTGCGAGTCCATATAGGATTTTAAGCCGACTAATTCAGATGCATGATTGAAAATAATTAATGTACGTGCTTGGCTTAAAACTAACAGATGACATAAGCTGCAAACTTGAAGATGACCCTTGAAAATGGTTATATAAAGCGAGATAGAGAGGGACGACACATATGTGTTTTGATCATATATAAGGAATCATTTCACCACTGAAAAGGGAATATTATGTGGCCTCACCACGGGTGACATTAAATATAAACTTTTCCACTTCAGAGATGCGTAGAGTTTGTTTTCATTAAATCTTAATGCAAACACCATCTTTTGCTTCGATTTGTATCCATCATACGCTAATGCGATTGATTTGTGCATTAAGACGAGGAAACAACATTTATAAATAACGTTGGTGCAACGACTTTGACTTGTTCGTTTTTTACATATAGTCCTTCAATTGTTTTTAAGGGGGACGGATCAAATTAACGACTGTTTTCGTACCAAAATACCTAGATTTTCATTTTTCTTTATATATTTTTCTCGCGGATTTATACAGTAAACACTAATGGGGAGGGAAAACTGCGTGAACATCACAGTACTGTCGCATCATGCACACATCAGAATATATTATCCGTACACAATGGATTTTTATGAAGGTGTCAATCCTTGGCTTGAGTTGCGTTCTTGTTGCAGCCTTTACCCGTACCCTACACTTCACCAAAATTAATTTTGTGACTTATTTTCGGTTTCCAAAGCGCATTCGACTATCTATCATTTATTTCTCCATCGTTTGTATGCATGCTCGTGATTGTGATTAAATTACAACTCGCGTTTTAACAATTTAGTATCAAAGCCAAATTAAGACCTTGTTCCTGAAAAATGTGGAACTTATCGTAGAGCGTAAGTGGAATGAAATACTGCTAGGAAAATAACGAATCTAGAATAGCGACAGTACATGGAGGTTTGATCCTCGCCAATATAGATCGGTCATATTGAAACTAAGTGCTCGAAAGTGAATACAGAGAGAGAGAGAGAGAGAGAGAGAGAGAGAGAGAGAGAGAGAGAGAGAGAGAAAGAGAGAGAGAGAGAGAGAGAATATTTGAATAACATTGATGAAGGCATATATATGCAATATTATCAGACATAAAAGATACAAGCATTTGTGAGAAGGAAAACATTTTTTATTTTTAGGCCATATATATGCCTTGTTGTCTTTACTCTCTGACAACGAAGTACAAATTTGGATCGTGGATCAAAATTCCTCCACGGCCAAGGTTTCGAATTGTAGAATTAGAGCCACATTCCTGTACTGCAATCTGTAGAGAAACGAAACAAATATGATGCCATTAACGCAATCAGACTCAATGTTGGACAATGTTTTGTGTTTTTCGCTTTAGATAAATTCACACCTTTTAATGTTTTATGTTAAATTGGCATAATTGTTATCGTTCACCGTACGTTGAGTTTTAGTGTATTCTTCCATTCGTGACCATTTTCTTTTTTGTATTGGATTACACTTCATTGTATTGCATTATTAGTGATTTTATTTCACCATACATGATTGTATTACATCATAATTGATTGTGTTGCATCATTCTTGATTGTTTTGCCTTATAATTGATTGAATTACATCATAATTGATTGTATTGAATCATTCTTGATTGTTTTGCCTCATAATTGCTTTTATTGCATTATGATTGATTGTATTGCATCATAATTGATTGTATCGCTTCATACTTGATTATGTTACACCAAACTTGATTCTATTGTATCACACGTACCCATTTGCCAGGTGTTTCACATTCTTTGATCAACAGCTGCTGCTACTAAATTAGTTACGTTTTCCAAATCACCAGAGTTACAAACGAGATGGTATTGTTATTAAATATGACAAATGAAAACCACTAAGGCGTATTTCAAAATTCATGAAACTGGGATTTACCTTGAAGCCATCAGGTAGACATCCAACAAATATGCCAGAAAGACCTCCATTACTGCTATAGGCCCCGTTGATAAAGGTTGCGACGGGTGTATAGAGTGGAATATTTGGACAGTTACTCATGACCTGTGTGGGAAAAGTTTATAAAAGTGTTCTTTTTATTAAAGGAGGCAAATGAAAATATTTAAGGCGGATTGTTTGTCAGTAAACCTTTCAAATTGTATTGAACATCTCTGTCTGACTTGATTTGAAATACGTAGTATTTACTCAGTTAAAAGTACAGTTATATAAATGCTTAGAATATTGGACATCTGATACGATTTTGAAAATTACTTGAACTGATTAAATATTAGGTGTGATTTTCTTCAATTTCTTCCTCCGATAAATGTATACAAAGCGTTCCATAAAAGGAGACATCATGTATTTATTAAAAGTTGATAATTTATCATTATGCCATTGCATTTTTATTGAATGTGTCTGTTAGGGCTGATTGACATACACAATTTGTTTGTATGCTCACTTATTATGTATACTTTGGTATCTATTTTGTTGCCCAATTAAATAATTAGCGAAATACATGCATATATACATAAGTGGTTATTGAGCATCCAATACATTTCAAAAATTATTTGGAGAGTTTAACCATTTAATGTTAGCAACCTTTCTTCACAAACGTATACGTGTATAACAAAGAACAATATTTAATTTTCTTGATTATGCTTTATTTGGAGACGTTTTGATGTTTATTAATCTAAGCATTATTGACAGATATTTCATAGTATTGATGACCTTGATGTTTTAAATAAGTTTTTATATTTCGTAGATCGGATATATTTTCATCTGTTTATATATAGTTTATTTCTAACTAAAGTGAATGATTGGTGTTGAAACAAATTCTTTACGGCGATGATAGGAAACAGTTTTGCAGAATGAGGTATATGGGTCAGCCAACCCGGTCTATTCTTCGCATGATTCGAACCTGCAGCCCACTGATTCTGAGCCCGGTATGCTAATTAATCTACCACTGCCGTCTAACATATATAAACATATAATATATGAAAGTTATTTGTGATGTCAGAAAAACAGGGAGAATGCCTACTTGTTTTTTTATAAGACACCCTAGGGCGGACATATCTAGATCTGCGTGAACATTGATAGCACTCTATAATTCTAACATGAACACCGTTGTGGCCTGCACGTGATCAGTGTGTGTATGTATAACGTGTACTTCACTGTGAACACATAGCAATGGTAGGTAGCGGTATCTGCGTTGCATAACGTTCCGGCAAAACATGATCTACAATGTTGTTTCTACTAGCGATTTTAAGGAAGCATCTGAGTTCATGATACGTTTTGATATGATTATGTTTTGTTGTAAGTTGCATACTTATATAATGAGATGTGTCAGTGCAAACGTATTTCATCGTCACTGTAGTAATATCGTCTTTAAACTAGTTTTTTTCCCATAGAAAATATGTCTGTTCTTAAATTTGACATTTATCCTTTTGTTTCCTGCAATTTCTTCTTAATCAAGAAAAACAGATTTTAAAATTTTGTAGCAAGATTGTATGTGTCATCCAACGTACGTAACAACAAACACAAAAGCAAAACAAGTTTTTTGCATGAAACGTTCAGACTGACATTGGTTTATATTTTTTATACAAAAACATCTATCACTCATACACTCGGCGTTAAGGATACAGAAGAGTGATGGCGTAATTCTAGTTTAAATGAGGACTGGTTATGTGGCAACTTTATCTCTTATAAGACCAATACAAACGCTTCAGAATAATTGAAGCATCTGGGATGGGTGAATGTGCATTGCCGACCAAACTTAAATAATTAATGAAAACTGTGTGAAGCGTATACAGAGTAACTAAACTGGACGCTTGTCAAAACGACATATACATTTACCGTTAAATGCCAAACGTGCAATATAGATAAGCAAAATGCAAGTTTGGAACTCTCAATAATGACAAATAATCCCAAAGTCGTGAGATCTACCCGATGTGTGGTGATGATATGACCACCCAGCTGTGTTCAGATTATCAGTCTGCACAAGAAGTGTTTAAAAACAAGCACAATTCGTTTCATTCTTTCCTAGATATTGACAGTAAATGGACAACGACGCAAAATGAATCATTAGATGTAGGAGAGATATCTGTGAAACGTTGCTATCGCAAAATATTCCGGAAGACTTTTTATATGGATGTTATAATACCATTCCTTCGTCTATGATATTAACTGTTGTGGTATTTAAAAAAGAATACAATTCACGGATGTTTGGTTTCTTAAAATAATACACAATGAAACTAAACTAACTACAATTTCTAAGAGACAAAAAGAAATATGTCGCTCGTAAGGCGGAACATTTTCTTTATTTCAGTGGTGATGAAGACCATCGAACATTGCTAACTTCCCTCGTATTGTCACAAGTGGCGCAGTCAATGTGAACATTGCTAACTAAGAGTTCATTCTACCACGCAAAAGACAAGTATAACTCTCTTTGTCACTTAACTAATGTATTATTAATGTTAATACTGATATATAAAATGCAAAACGTTATAGCAAATCTTTACTCCATAAATGACTACGGGTGAAATGAAGGAGAAATCCGAAACGTTTTCAAAATTCAATAAATGCTCGATAGTGGGGTTCGTCAAAACAAAATGTTTATATCGGTCAAGGGATTAATACAAATTTAGGAGTCGAGTTTATTTCAAAATCATTCAGGGAAGTCATCGAATAAATAAAATCTTTCCTCAACTATGATAGCAAAAAACATATTTTCGATTCATATCATTAACTTCATTTGAATTGAGACACATGTCAAATATATTATGTACACTTCGTGCATAAAACCGCTTTTCTGAGTTGATTAGCATTCTTGACAAGTAGATTAAAATAAATGTATTTACGTTTGGTCCCTCTTTCCACTGTGATGTGTCATTCTTGGTCTGGCACAGGTTAAAGACAAGAGCATCTGATCCTCGGTGGTCGTTTGTTGTGTCGCAGCTGGCGGCAAGGGGATGATGAAATTGCATTCGGTGCAGCAGGGAAGTTATAGTGGCATACTTGTTGCAAGGTATTGCTATGTGGAATAATATATATATATATATATATATATATATATATATATATATATATATATATATATATATATATATATATATATATATATATATATATATATAATCAAACTACTATAGTTGCAATACAAATTTTGCATGGACAAGACGGTATTTGAGCGACGGAAAGGTGTCGCCACTGGAGTGGTTATTTGCTTCAAAGTCTTAAATTGGTTAGCAAAATAAAACCTCTGTAGTGTTCGTTTCCTACAGAGGCTAGACTACGTAGATAATCAGCCACTATGGAGTGAGTGAATGTTTGGAAATTTGTCTTATTAGAGGATAGTTGAACAATAGTAACATGTACATCGATATTTAGTGTAGAATTTCCATCATAAATATTATCGATTGTTATTACCAAGAACTGATGCGAGAGGTGTCGTTGTAGTCACGGCAGGGGCAGCAGTAACTGTCGTTTGAACTGAAATGTTAAAATAGGCTGAAGTAAAAAAAAAATACTTTGGATGGAAAAATATAATTTCTACATAATTCATGAAAATATTGTTAGCGTAAACATAGGAGTTTTTTTTATATTATTTAGCATCTTTTATATCCATTACTTTTATTGCAATGTCCAACATTCTTGTACCGCCAATACTATTAGGAATTATATATTTCCTAATTTGTTTGTATTAATTGATAACTTATTCATACGGATAATAAATATCATGTTGCACAATTTACCATTATAATTCCGACATGATTATCTAAAGCGGTAACTTGCTGGCATGCTGCTATCAATTGCAAATTCTATGGATCGCATTTTTCTGATTACGTGGAATGATTAATATGCATAATCAGGACCGTACAAGTAACCCATAATTATCTTTCGATATTGCAAGAAAATATATATTGATTTATTGAATTTGATTGTATTCCAGAACTCATGAGCTTGTGACTACTTCTTAAAAATAAATTTAAATGAATAGTATAAAAGAAAATAATTGGTGTTTATCGTTTCGGAAACACGTATCTTCGGTTAATACATTAATGTCTTTCTTTTCTGTTCTGACTACACAAACCAATATTAAACAACACATTTACTTTCCGCACAGAATTTTCTTCCTACTTAATTAGCGCAATTCAGTCGGTTTGAAATAAAGAAAGAAATAATGTAAATAATTGAGTAGACAGTTCGCTTAAAAAGGTGATTATATATCTATGTGGACTGTTTTACATGCATATGTATGATTTCAATACACATTTCTCTGAAGAGTCTGAATAATTTAGCGAGGATTAAATCAAGCTTGATCAATGGAGAATCATCTTATAAGTATGGAACTTGACGTATGCTATTTATGCACATATCTGTTGGTTCTCAATAGGGAGCCGAGGGGACGAGCCTGACTCAATTTATAAGGTCCCATTTGCTAAACTAATGCTTCCTACGAAAATGAAAAATAATACGCCAATAACGCCAAACCGAAGCTTCTAACTAACTGAGTCTCTCTTACGGATTAGTTAAATTTGTATCGTTGTTTTCGTAGGTTTTTTTTATTATTATGCGCGAGAGTTTACCGGACATGATAGTTATTTGTGTTCGGGTTCTCTCTGCTGTTCCAAATGTTTTATCTACAGCGATTCGATATCGCGATCTAAGATCATGTATATTTATCGTTATAAATCCGTGCCGGGTAGCATTTGCACGCGAGAAAAGGTTTTTGAACTTAATTAAATACATGTCTCCGCTACACCAGGTCTATTGAACATTTCTCAGAGAATGTGTAACAACGCCGTTAAACGCAGCTAAATTATTACAGTTGTCTCTAATCATATTTTGTATTTGGGTATGTCGCTACTTAACATAAATCACGTCAGTATTTTTATGACTACCTCGAGAAAATATCAGAGCTGGATTTGATTGATTATCCATCATTACATCATCGTACACATCTAAAATATTAATAAACCCATCAAAGTCATGTACCTTCGGCACTTCATCAATATCAATAATAAACTCTATACAATGATTGCTTTCTTCATTTAATTATCTTGCGTTTACATTCAAATTCTTAACTACCTCGTTGCATTTCCGATCATCTACAGATGGCGCGAATAAATATAATTTATCCTACTTAAGTCATCTAATTATTAAATTAAGTAATAACAGTATTATCATTCTGATAGAATTTGGTAACGTTGGGTGATGCTTGACTGGCTCTTGCTTTCTTGTTGCTGAGAAATCAATTACATCCATGTTGTAGAAATAACGACTATAACAGCAAAAACTATCATACGTGCCATTACGGGCAAGTGTGTACGATATGGTACAAAATATAGATTTATCTTCCTTGAAAAGTCAAGGAAACCAGGCGGTGATATTGATATTGCTACTTCGTTAATAAAGTTACCAGGAACAACATGGGGCAAATACCCAGGCGCAAAACAATTTCCAAGATATAATAAATATGGTCCTGGTACCATATATGATATCCAACTCGATAACTAAGATTTTTGATCCGGAGAGTATCCAATACATGAAATTGATAAAGCAAAACATATCGCAGATGTAAATGTTAATACATGCGTTAAATTCTATGTTTTTAAAATAAATATTTTAGAGAATGATTAGCTAGCTGGTTTGTAAGAACCGCGATGATTGGTAAACTAGTATTATGGGCTGATAATTTATTTTATGGAATCTTTTTATTATAGGCCAAGACAATAATGGAAAAACAAAGGAGTGAATAGTCAACTTGCTGATGTGGCAAATGTTACACGTGCTGCTGCTGTAGATTGGTTATCAGGACAGGACAGAAATAAATGCAAATTTACCTACCACCGCTTAAACGAATCGAATACGCGTATTTTGAGGTGGATATATTATATTAAGCCCATGATACTATTAAAATTGGTAGACTTCGATTAACATACAAATATGCGTTAACTGTCGTTGACGTTGCAAGTAGGTATCAAAATACAGAACCATTATTTTATAAAACTTCAGCAGAAGTTGCTTCTGCATTTCAACAAATTTATCGTCGCGGAGTTATACAATGGCCACAACAGGTACAAGTTGATTTTGGCAAAATATTTTATTGTGCAGTATCATCGCTAATGAAACAAATAATGTTCATCTACTACGATGACACACTGCAATACACCGTGATCAAGAAATCGCTGATCGATTTAATCGAACTTTTGCTGAGTAGTTATTTTGATATCAGTACGCAAAGGAAATAATTCAGAAAAATATAAGATTTCGGGAATGGGTTCCAAGACTTTCAAGTGTGATAGCTGCATAAAAGAATGAAATTGCTCAAACAACTTTCATGAAACCTGCCAATACAATCACAAAAAACATACCTGTACAACAACAATATTTCTCAAAACAACCAGTATTAGGTAGTTTTACTGTTAAGATATTTTTATAAACCTGGTACATTTGAAGTGGGTAAAAAAAATGAGCGACTGATCCCCTCTTGAGAAATACGACACATAACATTTCGAGCGTAGTTACGTCCACTAGTAGACCCACAATCTACAGATAAGATACAACGGCTCCTCAACGAGGATTTGTAGCTAAATAATTACAAGTAATTCATGAAGACACAATTACCACGGCAATCACTTCAATTGCACCTCTACGTCGATTACACTCAATACAGGTCAGCATAAAATTTTCTCGTGTATGACCAAATCTACTATCTTTTAAATCTACCGTAAATTGTTTTGGATCATTACTCTAGTAGCGCCATAACATTACTGTGTTATAGTTTGCACAATGATTACTCTGTTGTTTGTTTTAATATCATGATAAACTCAGCATCAATATCAAAGTAGGATTATTTTTTGTGTCACTTTATATGTAACTAGCGAGTTTCTTTTCTGACTATATGATCGCTAACAATTTCGTTGTTGGCGCCAGTAACATTTACAATAACCCTCCGCAGAGTTAGTTAACTAACTCATGACACTATGAGATAGACTAAGTTTGATCATTCGATACGATCATCAATAATCCTAACAAATGTATCAGTACCAGTTATTCATTGAAATTAATGGATTATCATTGCGTATCCTAGCGTCATGGAGTTTTATCCGTGTTCAGCGCATCGAGTAAATCAAGACTTGACATCGGTGAATATCTATCGTTTATTTTAAACCGTCCCTGACGTCTCGGACCCTTTCCGTACCATGAGTGCGGAGTTCCTGTTAGTCTTAGATCCTTTCTGTAATGTGAGAACAATAATCATAGACGAGGATTAAATCATTTGAGGGATAATGTTTTATGGACGCCTTCCTGGTTTTTTTGGCGTGCTCCTTTTTAAGTTTGTTGTGTGGGAAATTACTTTTCTGTTGCTTTCTTTTGTGCCATTACAACCGCTGTTCCGACTGCTTCCAGCGCTGCAGCTTTTGCGACAGCTGGGGCGGCAGCGGCTACCAATACTGGTATAGCGGCAATAAGTAAAAATATACCACTGGATTTAGTCATATCGGAAATAGCACCCGCGGATAGTGTAATTCGTATTCCCGTCTTGTCTTGTTTAGCATCATTACATTTTTTACACTGGCGTTCTGTCAGTGACAGCTTTCTTCGGCAACCTTTAATTTGATCATTTTTTAGCGTTATTGCGGTTTTCTTATTTGTCCCCGACGCCCTTTGTAGGTTTTCAATCTGATCCGGATTCAGAGTAACATGTGTTTAGCTCCAAAATGAACGTTTGTAAAATCCAAAGATGTGAGAGAGTGGAAGTGGGCATGAAAATACGTCGTTCAACATTGATCCACACGATGCAAATCCTAAGTTGAAATTTTCATTAATCGATGCAACTTCTGTTTCAAATGCATTCATTCTCAATTAATTGCTCTCGGGTTCATCAGTGGTATCTTTTGCAAACATCATTGACGTACCAGTTGATCTTGTGTAATCATCCGAATATCTAGCTAAGTCTATTATTGTTGTAGCATCATCGGCATTTTCAAGACAAGATTCAATATTTTTTACGTCAATCATATATGTAGCACTGTTGAATAATGTCATAATTCCATTGCTAAAAAGAAAAACAATTTTATCACCAATTCTGTAATTTGGATCATCTGCTTTCAGACGTCTACCTTATACATGAGTAAACACTTCGGTGGGTAAGAAATATCCTGATCTTGAAGTTCAATGCCGCCACACTGATATGGTTCTCGGTGGTCATAAGAATAATACTAATAATTACGTTCAGAATCATCTTAAAGAACCGGTGCGTCTATATATATAATGCTGGATCAGATACACATTTAAACAATAAATTATAATTGTTATCGTCTAAAACGATGAGTACTTCCAGCTATCAGACTATCAGTTATATTTTTTCTTCTTCTGGGCACAGTACGTCTACGGACAACTCTTCTAAAGTTTGATATGAGGCTTGATGTATTACTTTACTAACATTTTCAGGTATAACATCATAACTTCAGTGCTTGATAATTTCACTGGCGGAGGATTTCGTCGTGTCTATGTATTCTATTTACAATACATTTATTGTGTCGATTCGACTTGTGTTAGTTTTAACACATCAACCCAGTGCTGATGACTGCATATATAGATTCCATATTTTGGTCTCAACATTCTTTTCTATTTTCATGACGTGTAACAACACGAGCTGGACAGTTATTTTGATCAGATTTATCAATTCATTTTAAACCACTTTTTGTAAATTTATTACATAATTCTTCAATTATGTTTTCATAACTAGTTTTCTTTTTATAATAGGTTTTGCTGGTTGAGGTATTCAACCAAGAAGATCTTTTTCTCAGCTATCTTTTCAAGTTGAGGAAGAAGGGGTTTAGTTGCTTCAGTAACATGTTTAAATAATTTGATGAGAACTCTCTGCGCAATACACCTGAGATTCCTGAAATTATTGTAATTTTCGCATGACAGAATAAGGGACTGGTAAAAAGTATAAGCGCTCTCGAGCTAATCTAGTTGTGTAAAAATCTCATATATTATGGATATATAATAATGATCTAATTCACATCAGCAAGGATTGCGCACAATAAAACAGAACTACTACGACAATCATACAAACTTTTCCAACCCGCAAGAGAGAATTTTGATTGGCTAGAAACTTCAGTTTGGCGTCATTAACGTAATTGTTCCCTTTTCGTAAGAAGACTTAGTTTGTCAAATGGGACCTTAAGCAGCAGAGAGGGTGAACCCTACAACCTTTTTCGACAAAAAATTGATTGAACCCTCAAACGATAAATAGAGCCTTCCTTCGAAATCTCATATTTTAACCCCCCCCCCCAAAAAAATGTCTCCATTTGGCAAACGGAGACTTTGCGATTTTTCAATCAATTTTGGTCGCAACGTTGTTGTCGTTCACCCTTTCTGCTGCTGGAACTTTCAGTTCTGGTTAACAAAAATAATAAATGATTTTAACCGAATAGTTGATCGAGTCCTAGGACTTTACAAATAGACTAATCGCTAACACCTCATCCTGCAGATCAATCAAATTATTTGACTGGTCAATAAGTTTGAAATTAATTCTGGTTAATGAATCATTATGACACCGCATATAGACTGGATTAACTGGATTCTCAACAATTAAAAATCTGGAGGGGCTATTGGTGCAAAGAAGTATAGAATATATCCTTGCTGAGCTTGATTTGATCGTTCGAGATTTATTTGATAGCTTCCTTCGATAACATCACATACTCAATTGAGCGCAATCACTGAGGATATATTCACGTTGAACGGAGCGATATGTCTGCCGCCACCGTCTGGGTCATTATTATGTTTGAGGATAGTTGGTTGTGGTGCTGTTTTCTTCCATGCATCATGAATTATTTTAAAACCAACATCGATGGCATCACTGAGAAGTTTTTTTAGTTCTGGTACGTTATATTCTAGTAGTTTGACTGTTGGAATATCTTTGACGGGGATTTTATAGCTTTCTGCAAAAAATGTTCTTGTTTCAGGATTACTATCCTCTAATACCTCTTGAATAATTTTCAAATTAAATCTTTCCATATCGTTGATAATTTTATTGCATGTTTCTACGACGCTGATAAATTCATCTCGGGTGAGAGAGCCGGATTTAAGAGGCATTAACAACAGTGAAAAATCATTATTCATTGCTATGAAATTATCATCGATTTTAAGTTCATTAGCAACAAGAAATTTCCCTTTTCTACCTATATCGTCAAAGATACTAAAAAAATATGTAGTAATTCTGTGATCTTTATACCTTTTTATTGGATTATCAGGTTTTATTTTGTTTGTGACATAATCAGATTTTTTAGGTTCGGGTGATACAACAACGGTTTCCTGAGGTGGGTTTTCATGTCATCCTAGTACGGTTCTAATAGAACTCTGATAGATATCTACGACGTATCCTTCTGTGCTTATTTCAATTGCGGATGATAGCGTCGGCTCATGAACCGTTATAGCGATTTTTGATTCTTTTCCAGTAATGGATTTTATTCTACGCGCGAATTCATTATTGATTTGTTCGATTTGGTATGACCCTGTTGGTATCGAAACAACGTTCCAGTCTGGAGTCCCGTCTTCTTTATTCTTATTCGCGAACACCAAGGAATTATTCGGTTGTTGACCACCAAATGCTACCGATCTGATATTAGGCCAACTGTGATACACTCGTAGTTTTGCTAGCGCTATCTCCTTCACGGGGACTGGGCTAGGGAAATTCACACTGAATTCAGGATCCGTTGATGTTATTGATATCATGTTTGTTTGTACTGGGTTCGTGTTCTCCACTATTTGTTGAAGTAATTCCATCGGTGTTGTCATTGTTATTATACTGTTGTTGTATTTCTAATTTTGATATCGCGGAATCATAAATATTGACCATCACTGAGAACTCAGTATCTGATATCGTTGAGGTTATTGAGATCATGCTGGTTTTCGGGTTTGTGTTCTCTAATTCCATCGGTGTTGTCATTGTTATTATACTGTTGTTGTATTTCTAATTTTTGATATCGCGGAATCAAAAATACTGACCATCGCTGAGAACTCACTATCTGATATAATTGTATTATCGAATGACGACGATATCATCGAGGATAATTGCGAGTATGCGGTTGATACAACATGAAATTGAATTAAGTAATCTTGCAGTTTACTCTGGCTGCATGATGATATTTTTTTTGTTATCCCGGTTGATATACCCGCGATTGTAGCCACCGCAGATATGCAAATTGGAACCACGACCGGGGCAATCATTGTAACCGATGCAAGTATTATTCCGGCGCCAGCGAGAACGCTTGACACCGAGTACATAGTAACATCAATTGCGGTGATTCTTCGTCGGTATTTTTTTATTTTTATTTGATACTCCTCGGCGAGGGTTTTGAGTCTAGTTTGAAATTCTCTGACCTGATAATAGCGACATTGCGTTGATGAAATCATTTTTATTTTAAAAACGCTAGCGTTTTCAATTGTGAAATCCGAAGGATTTTCCTTTCAATTTAGTTATTTACTTAAATCCGCTACGAATTCCACATACCACGTTGTTGAAACTCTAATCAAATTTTTATCAGTAGATGTTATCGTGAACTTTTCCGTTGTATCCTTGTCAATGATCGTTGAAATCGTATTGTTGACCCCGGATGAACTTGACGATGAAATATTAAATTGAGTCGTTGTCACTAGTGTTAATCGATAAATACCTTTAACGGTTGCAGTGATATCTAATTTGTTGTTTGTAGGTGTCCACGCAAATGATCCGTGTTGGATCGTGTATACTACGTTATTGGTTTTCTCATGAGGAATTTTTGCTTTTTCAATGATTGTTATCATCCTCGGAAAATCAGTTTTGATGGCTTCGATGAAGTTTTTCGTCTCATCGATGAATTTTTTGATATCCGGGAGTTTTATGTCGAGTTTATCGAATGTAGTTCCAAGAAATTTATCCACGATGTTTCTACGAAAAATTGAAAACTGTTTTCCGTGTTCTTCAATTTTAGATTGAAATGTTGCTAGGTCCAACGCAAAATTGTTGAGAATTTCTAGTCTATCTGTAATAGTCGAGAAGAGTACACCCGGTTTGAGTTTACCCTGATCGGAAAATAACGCGATAGCATCATTGGTTGGGTTTTGTTGTTTAACCAAAATATCATCCAGAGAAATATTACTCGTTTTCAATTTACCCTGACGATCTTGAAATACAACTATTTCTCCGGGATCAACACTTGCTAAATTCAACGTCTCAGCTATTTCATCTTCGATTAGTCTTTTTATATCACCGGTTGCAGTGCCATCGGCACCGGGTTTCTTCAGCGCTGATAGAGGTCTTCCCGAAATATCAATCATGTTATTGTAAAACTCTCTCTCTCTCTCTAAAAGCGATTGCTGGTGTATTCATTTACGACAATGTGTGGTGGTTTTCCCCTTGGGTTACTCAAATAGTTAGAAATAGCATTAAGGAAATTTAATACTTCGCTGCCGCATATTGGTGGATCATTCATTTGTTGTGTTGGTAGCGTAGAATACCATGTCTTCATTGGAAAAGTTTTTATATAACTCATAAACTCTTTTGGCGGTGCTAATCCATATGAATCAAAATAGACAATCCCACGTGGATCAATAGCGTATGCAACCCAGTGAGTTCCAGGTCCGGTGCTGTTATCGAGATTAATGATACCGGTTTCAACGTGATTAGGTTGTGCCGGCAACTGATCTTTCATAAAGACACCTCTAAAGTTTTTAATCGCGAGTTTTTTAGCAGCATCAATTAAATCAAAATTGGACATTGGCGTGAAATCCTTCGGATTTCCAATCGAAGATTTTTGAGTTAATAAACCGGTCCTAGTCTTAGACCTTTTCCGCTGTACCAAGAGTGTGACAATTTATTTGCCCCGCCATTCATTTGATTAGGTTTCAGCGTGATTGTGGTTCCACACTGCTTAGCCGATTCTGATTGCAATTTTTTTAATTGACCAGGTGTCAAAGACACATTGATATGACTATACGACATTATACATAAAAGATTAATTCTAAATCGAGAAAATCGTTTACGATTTCAATTACATGTTTTTGAAAATCAAAGATTTTCTACTGGCGCATCTACCACTCTCATTCTTCCTCCAACACCTTCGAGTATCATTGATTTGTCGCTGAGAATGACAGCAACTGCTCTATAATTAGCAATAACAACACGAGCTACAGTAGCTCTAAAATGTATATCAACGACGGATTGTCTTGTTAAATCGAGATGTTCCAGCGAAAAGTAATAGATCGGATACATATTCTTAAAATCCAATTATGATATTTGCAGACCAGTATCGACATTTTGATCGCGTGCCATAAACGACAACAACCTATGATACACGCGAGCAATATGATTTTGACTGTAATCAAGTTGTACATCTTCAGATGGTTCCTGCTGGCCGTTTATTCTCAGTGAGACGTCTTTAACACCTAATTGATCAAATATCATATGACTGAAACGTTGATCGCCAACTCGTGTGTTATCCTGTAACGCAATAAATATATGACGTGGCGCAGCAATGCCTTGTTTTGATGCTAGATTCCACGTGAATAACCCGTTGATATTTGATTGTTTAATATCTGTACTCACGGTTAGCCAACTTAGTAATGATTTTCCTCCTTGATCCATAAATGATAGCAATCGTCCTTCTGCGGTGATTGATGGAGTCAACACTGGCATCCACAATGATATTTTTGTTAAATTGACTTTACTGGCATCATCATTTACATGATCTGCAGCTGCGTTTGCTGGAATCCTCCAAATTGCGTCATTATCATCACTTTTTCGTACAAGCGATACTGTATGCTTTGCCCCGTAGATAACTTTTCGGACGTTTCTACAGAATCCAAATATATGATGCAGTGGAATCGCGCATGAAAATGATTTACGCCGCCCTTCCAACATTGAAATACGTGTTGCAGCTCCTAGATTGAAGTTAGGATCGTTGTTTATAATCATATTCTCGACATCAGCATTAGCATTACCAGCATTATTCTGTGGTCGTCTTATAATAAATTGATTTCCTCCAGCGGTATTTTTAACATCCTTTGCAAACATCATAGAAGGTCCTGCTGATCTTGTATAATCATCAGAATATCTCGCTAACCCGATTATTGTTGTAGCCACATCAACATCGCGATCTATAGACTCGATTTCTTTTCCATCGATGAGGTATCTTGCACTCTCAAATAACGCCATAATACCATTATTGACAAAACCGACTTGAGTACCAGCTGGATACGGTGCTAATACAGCAGTAGTATCAGCAGCTGTTACAAGTTCTCCTTCTACTTCAATAAACGCTACAGCGAGTAGAAAATACTTACTGGTATCATGGACTTGAAGTTCATTCTTGATCGACTATTTGAGTCTATTGCATGATAGGCGTAATACTGATAATCGCGTACAGAATCATCCTTGCCAATTGGGGCGTCTATATCAAACGCTGGATCAGGTGACTTTTTGAACATTTTATTCTATTTATCAGAGTCTAAATCGTGAAATCGTAAACGATTTTCATCGTGAAAAACGCTAGCGTTTTCTACGTAGTTTTTTAAAGCCACTTCCTGCTATCATATTTGCAATATTGCTTTGGTCGGTAGTTATCAACGACGCTAGTTTTTCATCTACTGCGTTATTTATAATTTTACTAACACTCGCAGGCATTTCCGCTGTAGACGGTAACGTTTTCTTTCTCCGTGATTTCACTAGCGCTGTTATTTCATTCTTCGCGGCTGAAAACGCTTTTCCGGCAAGATCTCCAACAGCACTAATACCTTATCACGAATAACATCAATTGCTTTCATTGATAATTGTTTAGCTAACGGCATCACTTTTGGAGCCATTCTTGCTAATAACCCTGCAATTGTATTACTTAAACCATCACCATAGTATGCTCTATAAACTGGAAACCGTGAATTAACTACATATACGGGGGTTGGTTTATCATGGTTGTAGTGTATGATCATTATTTGAAATCAGAAAAAAAATTTCAATTGTAAAACAATTTGTCAATTGTAAATTCAGTCCCGGTGATGAAAAATCCAAAGGATTTTCAGTCACTATGATACCCACTTTCCACTAACTCGCAAATGAAATCTCGATATGTGCTGATATCCATGATACCGCCTTGAAATAACCGTCTACAGATATCAGCTGCTTCATTAATTATTTCCGGTGAGTTATTTCCAGCCCGTTTTCCTCCAATGAGAACTTCTAATCGTGATATATCACTGAGAACACTACCAGGACAGAAACTCGAAGAGTTTCCAACGCTGGCGTGAAAATCCGTAGGATTTTTCCCAACTAAACCACTGCCTGAAAATCCTTTGGTTTTTTCAGTGATACCGGTCGCACCTTTTTCAGGATCAGCTTCTCTCATTATTTTCACCTGTTGGGGGGATTGTGTTATATCAATAAACTTTTATTGTTCTGGTAATCTAAGAAATCCGGTATCCGATTGCTCCCCTATAGATGATTCAGCTTTTTTTATTGCTGCCATATACTCCTGAAATGTTTTATCATCTTCTCTTGCTTGAGAAAAATCTGATAGTATACGATATAACCCCTTATACCAATCTTTTTTAGGGGGGAGATTATAATCACCGTGGATATATTTTCTTCTCTGAGGAAAACTCCTAGTGACAAATTCGGCTAATTTTTCCATAGAATCAAATTTTTTATTTCTGGATTCATCTAATTTAGCGGGAAGAAATTTTTCATTGAATGCAACTCGTCCACTAGTAGTATCCCCCCCCCCCTTCTTCTTGAAATTCAGACGGGGGTGGGGGGATATCTTCTTGAAGTTCTCGTTGTTGTTCTGAAGCGGTTGGTATATCCTGAGAAAGTGTTTTTAATGATTTTTTGTTTGTTTAGTTCTCTTTGCTATTTTTTCTAACACAGGGAGAAAAGACATTTCTTGTTGTTTTCCTTGTTTAGAAATGTCCGATGTTACATCCTTAGTTGCGCTAATTAACGGTTTAAATAACTCTTCAGATCCTGCAGTAAAATCGGTCTGAAGGAGTTGTCGTTGTTGCAATTTATTCCTGACAGAGTCGCGAATTGGTATAAATTTCTTAATTGCATCTAATCGCTCACGAGCCAATCTAGTTGTTAAAGCTTCGTTGACCATTATTTGAAGTTGTAAACAATTTTTCAATTTGAATCTCGCGATTAACTACTAAAACAATTTAGAAATAACAAACAAATTGATATATTTGCAGCAGAAAAAAAAATTCAATTGTAGGTGTGACTTTCACCATGTTGGTGATTTCAGTAGGGGTCAAGTGGTCGATTTCTCGATTAGGAATTATTTTTCAAATCGTTCATTTTCTTGAATTAACGCTCTTATGTTTCTAACTTTAGAATTGATATCCTTTTTCGATTCGTATTCCCTACCTAATTCTTTTCGTATTCCCTCTACGATAGTAAATAACGGCACAAACACACTTACGTCACTGGAAAATGCAAGAGAGTCCCGAATAGAATTCTGAATTTTTTTGATTAGCGCATATTTCTTAGGTAGCATATATTTGTTAGTGTTAACTCCATATTCTATATCCTGAAAATCTGATATGATTTGATCAGGATTTAACCCATCTGATAGTTTGATATCCTGACTTTTCAATTTTAGAATTTCATCAATAATACTATTCATTTTTTCAAGATTCATATTCTATGCTAATTACATATTTCTAAATGAAAAATATGACGCATCAGATATAAATAAATTGAATTTTCTGTCTGGTCTTTTTTGAAATCGCCGATCGATAGATTCCTTCGGCAACATATCGTACTGAGGCTCTACAAATATTGAAATACCCACTGGCTTCATTCATATATTGAAATATTTTTTCTTCATTAGTTATTGTATTCAAAGATTTTACGGGTCTCGCTTTTTTTGAGCAAGTGCCAGTCTTTCCTCGTTTGGTATTCTCACTTTGTATGATAGCTTGCAGATTTGATAAAGAATTATTCTTTGGATTGGAATCTTTATGATCAATAACAAAACCATCATTGATCAATCCATAAAAACATTCATACACGAAACGATGGCAGTAATATTTCTTCTTTCCAGCGCCAAACATCAAATACCCCATACCATTATCCCACCCAACTGGTTTCTTCAAAATGCAGTGTCTAACAGTACCATCACTGGATGCTTCATAATTTAAAATCACAGGGTGTGGTCTGAATTCTTGGTTCATTTATATACTATACTATTGTTTGTCTAATTCATTGTTTGGTTTAATAATGAATCTTTCGATATAGTCTTGGGGAGTTCATATGACTTTGTCGCTGACTTTGTCCTTGACAGAGTCAAGGTCAGAATTTTTGATTGAAAATTCATATGATTTTCCATTATTGATTCTTTTGTCATAATAACGCTTCAATTCCCTGTATCGTTTGCCACCACAACCAATACACAATTGTGATTTTCCCCTAACCCCAACCCCACATCGTATGCAAGGCAACGCACCAAGGCTTCCACGACGAAAGCTTTGCATATGATACCAACAGAATTCATTTCTGCATGATTTGTTACACGGTGTCGTTGATCCAATCATGAGCCATTTGCAGTGATTCATTATACATAAATCTTTCATCTAAATGCTTGTATTAATTATAGTATTGAGGAGTTCAAGAGATTATCTAAAATTATGCCTTGGAAAAATGTTAAATTCAATCTCGATACACCAAAGAGTAAAACTCGTGATAGAACTATACTGAAGGAGTTCAAGAGATTATCGAAAATTAAACCCTGGAAAAATGATAAATTCAATCTTGATAAGGAGTTCCAAAGATTATCGAAAATTCAGCCTTGGAAAAATGTTAAATTCAATCTCGATAATGAGTTCAAGAGATGATCGAAAATTAAGCCCTGGAAAAATGCTAATTTCAATCTCGATAGAGCCTCTGATATACCAAAACGTCTAATTGGTGATAGAACTATACTGGGTAAAATCAGGGAGTGTTTTAATGAATTCAACCGAGACGGTGCAGCACACTGTTGGTCGACATTTCGAATTATTGATGAAGATGTCAATGTACCCAACATCAATGCTACTATGAACGATGAAAGAGCAGCTGAGATAATTTCACACCTTGGTGGGAAATCCAAAGGTGTGAAATCCAAAGGATTTTCATGAAAAATCAAAGATTTTCAACAAAGTAATTCCCAACAGAAGTATTTTTTCAGAATAAAATTCATTATCGAAGTCGAAGGCAAATGGATTATCAGGGATAAATTTGAACCAATCCTCAAGGATAAAAAAGCTGTCATTGTGAATAGAGATTCCAAACCAGGAATTCTAACTGGAATTGACAAACCATACTACGAGAGATCTTATCCTGTAACAGCAATCGTTTATGGAATATATCCGTTAAATGATAAACCCAATATTGCAAAACTAGCTCCTATGAAATATTCTAGTTCACTGAATTGTGTAGCAACACGGGTAATGGAACACTTTACAAATGCATCCCGAGGAAATAAACTAACTGATCTGCGACGTAGGAAAATAACCGAATGGGAACTGACAGTGAAACAGCACGGTGCAAAGATTTCTGATATAGCTAAATTAGAAACATTATTAAGATTCCCAATACCAGTAACGACAATAACCGGAGAAGTATTACACGAACCGAAATATAACAAAAATGGAGCGCCAATACAAATTATTGATCATAACAAACACGCGTGGACACCTGCAGTAAAAGTATTTCCACGAGATAGATCCGTGAGATATATCCCAGAAGAATTCCTCGGGGATGTTTTCTATGAAGAGAAATTATTTGATGCTATTCATGCGTTGTGTAAAGATGATCCTGTGTCAGTGTGGTTACTTAGTAGTGCTGGTTCCGAATCAGGATTTGATCAATTTGTAAGACCAAATGGTGAATTATATCTCGTTGAAGAGTTAGATACTAGAATGAGAAAAATTGCTAATGATTTTTCACTGGAGAGTTTCCATGAAAAACTATTAACGGATAGTTTTACTATTCCATCAGTGGTAGCTCACTTTGCAAGAGAAAAAAACTCATGGCGTCCAACACGAAGTGATTTTCTCGAGGACGTTAAATTGAGTTGCGTCGAAATTTGGTCATGGAGGACTGTGGAATACAAAATACTCACGTGATGGTATGATTTCAATTGATATATCCGCGTGTTATCCTGGAAGTTTTCTCGGGTATGGGGAATGTAGTAACTATTTTAAACGATTTGGACACCCCACGCATGAAATGACTCGTGTTGCGATTAATGGTCCATTGCCTGATTTTGATTTAACTGGATTCGCTCGTGTGATATCATTCGAATTAGCTACAGGGTTACATCCGTGTAGTTATTTTTGGCTTGGTAGACATATATCTGAAAAGGCGTGGATGCCAATAGTGCTATTGAGATATATGATTGATTGTGGTATGCTAATATAGCAGCAGAGAGGGTGAACCCTACAACGTTTTCAGACAAAATTTTGAAATCCTAAAACGAGCCGTCCTATAATCTCATTTTAACCAAAAAAAAATATCTCAGGGGCAAACCCTACAACGTTTTCAGACAAAAAATTGATTGAAATCTTAACGAGCTTTCCCTACGAAATCTCATTTTAACTAAAAAAATGAAAACGGAGATTTTACGATTTTTTAATCAATTTTGGTCGCAACTTGTTGTCATCCACCCTCTCTGCTGCTATGGGTTAACAAAAAATAAGAAATGATTTTAACCGAATATTTGATCCAGTCCGATACGATATCGTGTCCGAGGATCATGTAGATTTATTGTTGCGAATCCGTGCGGAGTCGACTGAGCATGACTAAAGAAATCTCGAAATTGATTGAAGTCCATATCAGAGCACCATGTCTGCCAAATATTTCTAAGAGTATGAGTATCAACTCCGTTGAATACAGACAATAAATTGCAGTTATCTCTGATAACTTTTGGAACCTGAGTGTAGCGTTGAGTGACATATATCACGTCAGTGTTTTTGTGACGCCCCCGGGAAAAGATCCTAGCAGGATTTTTTTGTTTATCCAACATTATATCGTCGTATACGACTAAATTGTTAATATCTCCATCAATATCATCAATACTCGGTGCTTCATCGATATCGGTTATAAATTCAATGGCGTTCTCACCCTTAATTTCTGAAGCGTTTTCATTAAAATCTTTTAGCACTTCATAACATCGTTGATCATCTACGCTAGGGGCAATTAAATACAACTTATCCCACTTCATCCATCTCATTATTAAATTGAGTAACAATTGCGTTTTACCGGATCCAGATGGCCCGATTATAATCATCCGGATAGAGTTTGGTAGCGCTGCATGATGCTTAACTGGTTCTCTTCTTTTAGTCGCTGAAAAATCAATTATATCCATATTTCTATACATAAATTATGGATCTATATTGTGTGAAGTGTAAAACGCGTACTGGCACAGATGATGTGACGACGGTTACAACTAAAAATAACCGATCAGCGCTTTCTGGTAAATGCGTGCAATGTGGTACAAAGAAATTTAGATTTGTGTCTATGAGATCTGATTTAAAAAAAAACGAGGAGGTGATATCGCAGCCAAATTGGCAAAGCTCCCTGGAACCCCATGGGCAAAGTACCCCGGAGAAAAGCACCTTCCGGGATATAGCTACTGTGGACCGGGAACCAGACTTGATATCAGACTCAATGATCAAAATCAATCCCGACCCGGTGAAGAACCAATAAACGCCATTGATAAGGCCTGTCACCTTCATGATGTTGCTTATAAAAGCAGCAATCTGCAACACAGGCATCTCGCAGATGTGAAATTAATTCATGCGTTAAATGCTATTCCTGATAAATCCTTCAAAGACAAATTCGCTTCATTTTTAATAAAATCGGCTATGAAAAGTAAATTGATGTTAGGTGCCGGTAATTAATAATATGGAATCAATTTATTATTCCCCAAGAGGATACTGGAGGGGTAAATCAGCAGTCCATAAACTCGCTAGCGCTGCAAAAGTGAAAAAAACCACTGCGGCTAATTGGTTATCCAAACAGGCACTATGGCAAATTTATCTACCACCGCCTAAACAAATTCAATTCTCGCATTTTGATGTGACCGCTCCTAATGAAGTTCATCAGGCTGATATATTATTTCTGCCACATGATCGTGGTTACAAATACGCATTAACCGTAGTTGATATTGCAAGTCGATACAAAGAAGCAGAACCGTTAAAAACAAAATCAGCCACTGAAGTCGCTTCTGCATTTGAAAGGATTTATCGACGAGGTCCTCTGCACTGGCCAAATCTATTGCAGGTTGATCCTGGCAAGGAATTTCAGGGTGCAGTATTATCTACAATGAAACATCATAATGTCACCATACGACGAGGGCATACTGCGCTACATCGCGATCAGGCCATTGTCGAACGATTCAATCGGACGATTGCTGAGCGGTTATTTGGATATCAATACGCAAAAGAATTCATCCAAGAAAAAAGATCCCGTGAATGGGTTAAAAGATTACCATCTGTGATTACTGCACTGAATAACGAGATTACTAGAACAATCAACATGAAACCTATCAACGCGATTAAAAAGAAGTCAATACCCGTACAACCACAAAAAGATTTCAAAGAACCAATTCTTCATAGTAATGTCACTGTTAGGTATTTATATGAACCAGGAGAGCTTGAAGGGGGTAGAAAAAGGGCTACTGATCCTATTTGGAGTGTTACTGCACACAAGATATCTAGTATAACACGATCAACTGGTAGACCAGCAATCTATAAACTGGATTCAACTGCCCCTCAACGAGGATTTACTCGACAACAACTACAGGTAATTCCCGAGGATACTCAATTGCCACCGCATGGTCTTAACTAGCGCCGTTGCGTCTATTGCAATCAAGACAAGTCAACATCACATTCTTTCTGACATGACCGAGATTGTTATTTTTTCTGTCTACGGTGAATTGGCGAGGATCCTTATCCGAATACTGCCAACGCATTATACAATTGCAACTCGCGCAGTGATTATTCTGTTGTTTCTTCAGCGTGATTATTAATCCAGCATCAATATCAAATTCTCGCTGTTTTTTTTTGTCCTGTTGTTTGTAACCGGAGAGTTTTTTATTAACGATGCTAATATCAATATCATTTATTGTGGTGTCATTATCATCGAAAACAATTCTTCGAAGTTGATTTATTTTTCGTACTCTGGATACTGCGAGATAGACTAAATTCGACCATTCGATGTGATTATCCACCATCCAAACAATTGTATCCGATATAGTCAATCCCTGTGAAGAATGTATCGTCGCTGCGTATCCTAGCGTCCACGGGGATTTATTAGCACGCAATGCATTTTCGACGACGCTGATATCAACCAGCACAATATCATTTAATACGAGAATTTGTTTTTCACTCTGTCCTGGAATATCAACTTCAATGTTCTGTTTTCGTGTATCCGATGGCCTATAACAAAGGGGTACTGGAAGCGTTGCAAATTTTTCTTTATGCAATTCAAATAACTTCATCTGAAGTGTGTCCCTGACTATTTTTCTACTTGCAATTATCAAATCATTTGGTCTCCATGTTTCCCAGAAATCATTCATTGGAGTTTCTGAAATCACTTCACGCGCTATTTCGCATTGGATTCTATCCGGTTGTAATCTAATTAGTTTCTTAAATTCTAGTAATCGTTCATCAAGTGATCTATAATCAGTGGTGATTTCTTCATAGTAGTCTACAAAACCCCTTAGCCATTCATGTGGAGATGCACCGACAAATGGTGGTGGTTGGCCGTGATCACCGCACATGACGACTTTTGTGTTTTTGTTTAACAACCACTCAAGAAATGTCTGTAATACATCTAATGACACTGTGCATATTTCATCCCAAATGATGATTTCAGGAATGAATTTATCACCCATACGCTCAGGAGTCCATTTGTCACCCTTCCATCGAAAGAAACTATGGTAAGTACAGGCATTTACCCCTCGCTGTATCATCTCTCTGGCGAGTCTGTGAGTCGGTGTTAGCACAATCATGGTTGACCGACGAAATAATTCAATTGCACGAGTTGTCTTTCCTGACCCACCACAACCGTTTAAATAAATTGTCTTGTATCTACATACTGGATCAGATATCGATGGTGCATTAGAAAATTCTGATTGATTTTCAATACGGTTACAACAAAGATATTTATCATCCATGGCAACGTCTGCGGATTCACAATACTCATGTAGCATCTCCTTTTTAAATCGCCAACGCCCCCAATTTTCTTCGGGATCTGTGAATTTAGCTACAGCTGATTTGTACTTATTGTGTATATACATCGAATCAGTGGCCACTCTAACCGCGGTATTAGGAAATCTATTTATCATCGAAAATAGATTAATAGAAGCATAGGCTAGCATTGAACTTCTCAAATGTGTGTACTGGGAATTATATCCATCACAGTAGGTAACAACCGTACCTAATTTCTCACCATTGGATAGAAAAGCATCCTTACGGGATACAAGTTTTCCCTGTTTCATTAAATCCGCTACAATAAAATCGTATTCAGCGACATCTATGATCAACCGCGAAGAATATTTTGCGTTGTCGTACCGTCCACCTTGAGTGAATTTACCGATTATTCTTCGTCCAAAATCTTTTGCTTGTTCTTTTTTAATTTCAAATAACGTCTTAGACCGATTCATGATTTGTTCTTCATTGAAATCAGGGAATTGTTTTCGCTGTTCGCTGATTATTCTATCTAGATCGGGTTGTGGTAGCCAAACTTCTTTCTGAGCTCGATAGCATATAATAGCCTCGGAAACAATCAACGATATTAGCATACCACAATCAATCATATATCGTAGTAACACTATTGGCATCCAGGCCTTTTCAGATAGGTGTCTACCGAGCCAAACATAACTACACGGATGTAACCCTGTAGCGAGTTCAAATGATATCACATGAGCGAATCCGGTTAAATCAAAATCAGGTAATGGCCCATTAATCGCAACACGAGTCATTTCATGTGTGGGGTGTCCAAATCGTTTGAAGTACTCAGCACATTCCCCATATCCGAGAAAACTTCCGGGATAACACGCGGCTATATCAATTGAAATCATACCATCACGTGAGTATTTCGTATTCCACAGTCCTCCATGACCAAATTTCGACGCAACTCAATTTAACATCCTCGAGAAAATCACTTCGTGTTGGACGCCATGAGTTTTTTTCTCTTGCGAAGTGAGCTACCACTGATGGAATAGTAAAACTATCCGTGAGTAGTTTTTCATGGGAATTCTCCGGTGAAAAATCACTAGCGATTTTTCTCATTCTGTTATCTAATTCTTCAACGCGATATAATTCACCATTTGGTTTTACAAATTGATCGAATCCTTTTTCGGGATCTTCATCACTTCTAAGTAACCACACTGACACAGGATCATCCTTACACAACGCATGAATAGCATCAAATAATCTCTCTTCATAGAAAACATCCCCGACGAACTCCTTAGGGATATATTTCACGGTTCGTTCTCGTGGAAATACTGTTACCGCAGGTGTCCACGCGTGTTTATTATGATCAATAATCTGTATTGGTGCTCCATTTTTGTTATATTTCGGTTCGTATAAAACCTCTCCGGTTATCGTCATAACTGTTATTGGAAATCTTAATGATGTTTCTAATTTAGCTATATCAGAAATCTTTGCACCATGCTGTTTCACTGTCAGTTCCCACTCGGTTATTTTCCTACGTCGCAGATCAGTTAGTTTATTTCCTCGGGATGCATTTGTGAAGTGTTCTATTATTCGTTCTGCTACACAATTAAGCCCTGACGAATATTTCATAGGAGCTAGTTTTGCAATATCGGGTTTATCATTTAACGGATATATCCCATAAACCATTGCTGTTACGGGATAAGATCTTTCGTAGTATGGTTTGTCAATGACGGTTAGAATTCCTGGTTTGGAATCTCTACTCACAATGACAGCTTTTTTATTCTTGAGGATTGGTTCAAATTTATCCCTAATAATCCATTTGCCATCGACTTCAATAATGAATTTGATTCGGAAAAAATACCGTTTTTCCCCAACACGTGAAATTATCACTGCTGCTTTTTCATCATTCATGGTAGCGTCAACAACACCATCAATTCGAAATGTTGACCAACAATAAGATGCTCCATCACGTTTGAATTCAGTAAAACAATCTCTGATTTTACTAATCATGGCTTTATCAAGAATTGTATTCTTTGGTGTATTAGAAACTATATCGAGATTGAATTGAGCATCTTTCCAGGGTAATTTCTTGTTACGTTTTTTTGGTTTATCGAGATTAAATTTAGGATTGATTTTCAATAATCTCTTAAACTCTTTCATGTTTCCGTCTATTGGACGTTTTTTGGGTTTATCGAGATTAAATCTAGGATTGATTTTGTTAAGTTTTTTGGGTTTATCGATATTAAATTTAGGATTGATTTTCAATAATCTCTTAAACTCTTTCATGTTTCCGTCTATTGGACGTTTTTTGGGTCTATCGAGATTAAATCTAGGATTGATTTTCAATAATCTCTTAAACTCTTTCATATTTCCGTCTCTTGGACGTTTGTTACGTTTTTTGGGTCTATCGAGATTAAATTTAGGACTAATTTTTAATAATCTCTTAAACTCTTTCATGTTTCCGTCTCTTGGACGTTTTTTGGGTCTATCGATATTAAATTTAGGATTGATTTTCAACAATCTCTTAAACTCCTTATCAACATTGAATTCAGCATTTTTCGAAGTCAATCTCTTGAACTCTTTCATGCTATACTAAAAACAAGTGTCTAAATGAAAGATTTATGTATAATGAATCCCTGCAATGGATTAGTCATTGAATTAGACAAATAGTATAGTATACGAATGACCCAAGAATTCAGACAGCACCCTGTGAGTACAAATTATGAAGCATCCAGTGATGGTGTTGTAAGAAACCGTAGACTGAAGAACCCAGTTGGGAGGGATAATGGTATGGGGTATTTGATGTTTACTGTTTGAAAGAAGAAATATTACAATCATCGTTTCATATTTGAATGTTTCCATGGATTGATCAAAGATGGTTTTGTTATTGATCATATCGATTCTAATCCGAAGAACAATTCCTTATCAAATCTTCAAGCAATCACACAGAGTGAGAATTCCAAACGAGGAAGGACTGGCAATTGTTCAAAAAAAACGAAACCAGTAAAATCTTTGAATACGATAACTAACGAAGAAAAAATATTTCAATCAATATATGAAGCCGGCAAGTATTTCAATATTTGTAGACCCTCAGTACGATATGTTGCAGAGGGGGTTTGTCGATCTGCGATTTCAAAAGGGACGGGACAAAAAATTCGATTTAGTTATGTCTAATGCGTCATATTTTTCATTTAGAAATATATCATTATTATAGAATAATGAATTCTGAAAACATGAATAGCATCATATCCGAGATTTCAAAATTGAAAAGTTGGGATATTGAACTATCAGATGGGTTAAATCCTGATCAAATCATGTCTGATTTTCAGGATATAGAATACGGAGTTAACAACAATAAATATATGCTACCAAAGAAGTATGCGCTCATCAAAAGAATTCAGAATTCTATTCGGGACTCTCTCGCATTTTCCAGTGACGTAAGTGTGTTCGCTCCGTTGTATACCATCGTAGAACGAATACGAAAAGAATTGGGGTACGAATACGAATTGAAAAAGGAGGTTAATTCTAAAGTTAGAAACCTACGGGCGTTAATTCAAGAAAATGAACAATTTTGATTGACCATTTATCATTATTTGATTGACCGACTATTTATCATTATTTGATTGTGACCGTCCCTCATAGAGATTTTAATTTTTTTAGCATTTTTTGATTGATAATGTCAGAAACAGTGAATAAAAAATTGATGGCTGGTTCGGATTGATCAAAAATAGAATGGCGAAAGTGTGATATTAATTATTTTTATATACAATTTCCACACTTTCGCCATCATTGATAGAAGCCGTTATAGGATGAAATAACACTTCCATGACCATCCGATGGTGTTAGGTCGGATTGAAAAATTGTTTTGCAATTGAAAAATTGTTTCTGATTTCAAATAATGGTCAATGAAGCATTAACAACCCGATTGGCTCGTGAACGATTAGATGCAATCAGGAGATTTGTACCAATTCGTGACTCTGTACGGAATAAACTGCAACAACGACAGAGTCTTCAGACTGATTTTGCTGCGGGATCTGAAGAACTGTTTAAACCAGTAACAACAGCAACGAAGGAGATAGAGCGTGCTATACTGGGAGATGATCCTGACGGTAAAAGAAAAGAAGAGGGTCTTATTCCTGTGTTAGAAAAAATATCAAAAAGAACTAAACAAACAAAAAAATCCTTGCAATCACTTCCTCAGGATATATCAACCGCTTCGAAACGAACATTTAAAGGATTTCAGGAAGAACTAGTTAGTGGACTACCTAAATCAATTATATTTACCGAGAGCGCTAAACAACAAATTCTCAACGAGGATATAGACAATTTAGGTGAATTCGCTGCTAACAGCTATGATTCACAAGAGAAGTTTTTCACGGACAATTATTCGGATTATAGAATGTCACATAATGAATGGGCTGATATAGTGTATGAAATAAATACTGGGGGTTTAGATAGAAGGATGAAAGAATACAGAGACTTCAAAAGAAAATTTCAACTCCAAATAAGACAGCCATACGATGAGAAAAAATTTCTGGGGAGTGGTCTAGTTGGAAACGCTAGCGTTTCATGTCCTGGTAGTGTTCTCAGTGATATATCACGATTAGAGGTTCTTGTAGGAGGGTTCCGAGCCGGAAATAACTCACCGGAAATAATTAATGAAGCAGCTGATATCTGTAGACGATTATTTCAGGGTGGTATCATGGATATCAGCACATATCGAGATTTCATTGGCGAGTTAGTGGAAAGTGGGTATCATAGTGACTGAATTGAAAAGTCATTCGATTAGATAAATAACAATTGAAAAATTGTTTCTGATTTCAAATAATGATCATACACTACAATCATGATAAACCAAACCCCGTCTACGTAGTTAATTCACGGTTTCCGGTTTATAGAGCATACTACGGAGATGGTTTAGGTAATACCATTCTAGGGTTATTTGCGAGAATGGCTCCAAAAGTGATGCCGTTGGCTAAACAATTAGGAATGAAAGCAATTGATGTTATTCGTGATAAGGGTATTGGTGCTGTTGGAGATCTTGCTGGAAAAGCGTTTTCAACTGCGAAGAATAAATTAACATCATTAGTGAAATCACGGATGAAATCCAAAGGATTTTCAAAACCGTTACCGTCTACAGCGGAAATGCCTGCAAGTGTTAGTAGAATTATAAATAACGCAGTAGATGAAAAATTAGCATCGATGGTGACTCCCTTGATAAATCAAGGGGACCAAAATAACATGATAGCAAACATGATAGCAGGAAGTGGCTTTAAAAAACTACGACAATGAAAATGGAAAATCGCGATTTAGACTCTGATAAATAGAATAAAATGTTCAAAAGGTCACCTGATCCAGCATTTGATATGGATGCCCCAGTGCGTAAAGATGATTCTGTACGCGATTTTCAATTTTATTCTTATCACGCAGTACAACCAGATCTCCGATCGCGAATTGAACTTCAAGTTCATGATACCAGTAAATATTTTCTACCGTGTGAGGCATTTATCGAAATCGAAGGAGAACTTGTAACAAATGTTGCAGCTGATACCCCATATGACAATAACGCAAATGTCCGAGTTGGTTTTGTTAATAACGGTATTATGGCGTTATTTGAAAGCGCTAGATATCTCATTGATGGAAAAGAAATTGAATCCATTGACCGTGAAGTTGATGTGGCTACAACAATCATAGGGTTAGCGAGATATTCTGATGATTATACAAGATCGGCTGGTCCGTCTATGATGTTTGCAAAGGATACCTCTGATAACGCTGACCACCTTCAATTCATTAAAGTGTTAACAGCAAGAGATAATGCAGAAGCCGATCAACAGGAAGCAGCTAATCCAGAACGTCGAACTAGACCCGGAGCTGCGTTTGATATTCTCGGAGGCGTTAATGGTAATCTCAATTTAGGATTTGCAACACGCGTAGCAACGTTGCATGGGCAGCGTCGACGATTTTCATGTGCGATTCCACTGCATCATATTTTCGGATTCTGTAGAAACGTCCGAAGAGTTATTTATGGAGCTAAACACACAGTAGCGCTTGTACGAAAGGGTACTGATGATGATGCAATCTGGCGTAATGCTGGGGTTGCTCCCGGTAAAGTCATTTTAACAAAACTATCATTGTGGATGCCAGTGTTAACTCCATCAATCACCGAAGAACAACGACTACTATCATTTATGGACCAAGGAGGAAAGTCGTTGTTAAGTTGGTTATCAGTGGCCACGGATATTAAATAAGACAGTGTTGATGGTACATTCACATGGCACCTGGCATCAAAACAAGGTGTTTCAGCTCCACGTCATATATTCGTAGCGTTACAGAATAATGCGCGAGTTGGTAATCAAGAACGAAGCCATATGATATTTGATCAGTTAGGTGTTAATGAAGTCTCGCTGAGAATAAACGGACAGCAGGAACCATCCGAGGATATACAACTTGATTACGGTCAGAATCATATTGCACGCGTGTATCATAACCTGTTGTCATATATGTCACGTGATCAAAATGTGGATACTGGTTTGCAAATATCACAATTGGATTTTAAAAGCCTCTATCCGATTTATTACTTCTCACTGGAACATCTTGATTTAACAAGACAATCTGTCGTTGATATACACTTTAGAGCCCGTGTAATCCGTCCGACTTGTCCACCAGTTGGTGGGGTACCTCCTATCCTTATCCCGAATTATAGAGCGGTTGCTGTCATTCTCAGCGACAAATCAATGCTACTTGAAGGTGTTGGTGGAAGAATGAGAGTGGTAGATGCACCAGTGGAAAACATGTAATTGAAATTGTAAACGATTTAGAATCAATCTATTATGTATAATGTCATATAGTGTTATTAGTGTTGCGTTAACTCCCGGTCAATTAAAAAAATTGCAATCGGAATCAGCTAAAAAATGTGGAACCACAATCACGTTGAAACCCAACCAAATGACTGGTGGTGCAAATAAACTATCGCTGACAACTCGTCAGGTGAAACATTTCAATGATGCACTAGTAGCAAAAAAGGGTGTTCAGATTACTCTCTCTGCGGCTGCTATCAAAAATATGATTAAAACAGGCGGTATATTCCCGTTGTTAGCTGCGATACCAGCATTGATTGCAGCAGCAGCCCCAGCGGTGGCTAAAGCGGCAGCGTTAGGAGCCGTTGGTACTGCAGCAGGAATGGCACTAAAGAAGGCAACTGGGAAAGGATATAAAAAAAGGGACGATCCGTTCACGGATTGGGTCTAAGACTACCAGGAACCCCGTATTCGTGGTACAGCGGAAAGGGTCTAAGACTAGGACCGGTTTATTAATTGAGGAACCTATGGTTCCCAAATCTTCGATGGTTCCCATGTCCAATTTTGATTTAATGGATGCTGCTAAAAAACTAGCGATTAAAAACTTCAGAGGTGTCTTTATGAAAGATCAATTACCACATCAACCAAACAGCGTTGAAACCGGAATCATTAATTTAGATAACAGCACCGGACCCGGAACTCACTGGGTTGCATACGCTATTGATCCACGTGGGATTGTTTATTTCGATTCATATGGATTAGCCCCACCAAAAGAGTTTTTGCGTTATATAAAAACCCTTCCAATGAAGACTTGGTATTCTACGCTACCAACACAACAAATGAATGACCCACCAATATGTGGCAGCGAAGTATTAAATGTCCTTAACGCTATTTCTAACTCCTTGAGTAACCCAAGCGGAAAAACACCACATGTTGTCGTGAATGAATACACTAGTAATCGCTGGAGAAAATCGAAGATTTTTCAACGAAGTCGTCAAAAACGATTTTAGAGAGAGAAAGAGTTTTACAATAACATGATTGATATTTGGGGGAGATCTTTGAAACCCAAACCCGATGACACTGCAACCGGTGATGTAAAAAAACTAATCAAAGATGAAATAGCTGAGACGTTAAATTTAGCAAGTGTTGACCCGAACGAAATAGTTGTATTTCAGGACAAACAGGGTAAATTGAAATCCAGTGATGTGTCATTGAATGACATTTTAAAACGGCAGCAAGACGCCACTGAAAACTCTATTGCGCTGTATTCCAACGACGGACGACTTAAAGCCAGTAATATATCCGCGGATGACATTTTAAAAGGGCAGCAAGACGCCACTGAAAACTCTATTGCGTTGTATTCCAGCGACGGACGACTTAAACCAGGTGCACTTGTGTCTACGATCACAGACGCGATTGCCACCCACGACAAGATGATTATCACCAACAACCGCATGATTGCCGACAACGACAACAGGATTGCCGCCCACGACAATAAGATTGCTACCCATGAAAATGAGTTGGATAATTCTCTGTTAGAACTAACAACACTTGAATCTAAAATTGAAGAAAACGGAAAACAGTTTTCAGTTTTTCGTAAAAATATCATCGAGAAATTTATTGGAACCCCGTTGGATAAAGTTGAAATAAAACTCCCGGATATTAAAAAATCCATCGATGAGACGAAAACATTCATCGAAGCCATCAAAGGTGATTTTTCGAGGATGATAACAATCATTGAAAAAACAAAAATTCCTCATGAGAAAACCAACAACGTAGTATACACCATCCAACACGGATCATTTGCGTGGACACCTACAAACAACAAATTAGATATCACTGCAACCGTTAAAGGTATTTATCGATTAACACTAGTAACACCATTGACTCAATTTAATATATCATCGTCGAGTTCATCCGGGGTCAACAATACGATTTCAACGATCATCGACAAGGATACAACTGAAAAGTTCACTATAACAGCTACTGATAAAAATTTGATTAAGGTTTCAGCAACCTGGTATGTGGAATTCGTAGCGGATTTAAGTAAATAACTAAATTGAAAGGAAAATCGTTCGGATTTCACAATTGAAAACGCTAGCGTTTTTAAAATAACAATGATTTCATCAACTCAATGTCGCTATGATCAGGTCAGAGAATTTCAAAATAGACTCAAAACCCTCACTGAGGAGTATCAAATAAAAATAAAAAAATACCGACGAAGAATCACCGCAATTGATGTTATTGTGTACTCGGTGTCAAGCGTTCTCACTGGCGCAGGAATAATACTTGCATCGGTTACAATGATTGCCCCGGTCGTAGTTCCAATTTGCATTTCTGCGGTGGCTACAATCGGGGGTATATCAACCGGGATAGCAAAAAAGATATCATCATGCAGCCAGAGTAAACTGCAGAATTACTTAATTCAATTTCATATTGCATCAACCGCATACTCGCAATTATCATTGATGATATCGTCGTCACTCGATAATACAATTATATCAGATAGTGAATTCTCAGCGATGGTCAGTATTTTTGATTCCGCGATATCGAAATTAGAGCAACAACATGAATATAATAACAATGACAACACCGATGGAATTAGAAAACACGAACCCAAAAACCAGAATGATTTCAATAACCTCAACCATACCAAAGTGTGAGTTCTCAGTGATGGTCAGTATTTATGATTCCGCGGTGTCAAAATTAGAGCGACAACAACAGTATAGCAACGATGACAACACCGATGGAATTACTTCAACAAATAGTGGAGAACACGAACCCAGTACAAACAAGTATGATATCAATAACATCAACGGAACCCGAGTTTAGTGTGAATTTCCCTAGCCCAGTCCCCGTGAAGGAGATAGCGCTAGCAAAATTACGAGTATACCACAGTTGGCCTAATATCAGATCAAAATCATTTGGTGGTCAACAACCGAATAATTCACTGGTGTTCTCATATAAGAATAAAGACGACGGTACCCCAGACTGGAACGTTGTTTCCATACCAACCGGATCATACCAAATCGAACAAATCAATAATGAATTCGCGCGTAGAATAAAATCGATTACTGGAGTAGAGTCAAAAATCGCTATAACAGTTCATGAGCCGACGCTATCATCCGCAATTGAGATAAACACAGAAGGATATGTCGTAGATATCTATCAGAGTTCTATTAGAACCGTACTAGGATGGCCTGAATTACCACCAGGGGGAAAAACCGTTGATTTACCAGAACCACAAAAAACTGATTATATCACCGACAGAATAAAATCTGATAATCCAATAAAGAGTTATCAAGATCGCACAATCACTAGAGATTTTTTTAAGATCTTTCACGATAATGTTGGGGGAGGGAAATTTCTTGTTGCTGACGATCTTAAAATCGATGAAAATTTCACAGCAATGAATAATGATTTTTCGCTGTTGTTAATACCCCTTAAATCCGTCTCTCTCACCCGAGATGAATTTATCAGCGTCGTAGAAACATGCAACAAAATCATCAATGATATGGAAACATTTCATTTGCAAATCATTCAAGTGATATTAGGTGACAGTAATCCTATAACGAGAACAGAATTTGCATTAATCTATCAAATCCGCGTTGAAGACATTCCAACATTCAAACTACCAGGGTATAATATCTTAGAACTACAAAAATCTCTCAGTGATGCCATCGATGTTGGTTTTAAAATAATTCATGATGCATGGAAAAAAACAGCATCACCGGAAATAAAAATCCTCAAACACAATAATGACCCAGACGGTGGCGGTAGGCATATCGCTCCGTTCAACGTAAATATATCCTCAGTGATTGCACTCAATTTAGTATGTGATGTTATTGAAGGAAGCTATCAAATTAATCTCGAATGATCAAATCAAGCTCAGCAAGGATATATTCTTTATTCGTTTTCACCAACAGCTCCTCCAGGATTCCTGATTATTGAAAACCCAATTAATCCTGTCTACATGCGATGCCATAATAATTCGTTAACGAGAATTAATTTCAAACTCACAGATCAGTCCAATAATCTGATTGATTTACAAGAAGAGGTGTTAGCGATTAGTCTGTTTGTGAGATCCTAAAGACTGGATCAAATCATTTATTATTTTTTGTTAACCCAGAACTGAAAGTTCTAGCAGCAGAGAGGGTGGATGACAACAAGTTGCGACCAAAATTAATTAAAAAATCGTAAAATCTCCGTTTTCATTTTTTTAGTTAAAATGAGATTTGGTAGGGAAGGCTCGTTAAGATTTCAATCAATTTTTTGTCTGAAAACGTTGTAGGGTTTGCCCCTGAGATATTTTTTTTTGGTTAAAATGAGATTATAGGACGGCTCGTTTTAGGATTTCAATCAAATTTTGTCTAAAAACGTTGTAGGATTCACCCTCTCTGCTGCTAATATCGTTGATTGTTAGTGAAGCTATTATATGCTATCGAGCTCAGAAAGAAGTTTGGCTACCACAGCCCGATCTAGATAGAATAATTAGCGAACAACGAAAACAATTTCCTGATTTCAATGAAGAACAAATCATGAATTGGTCTAAGGAGTTATTTGAAATTAAAAAAGAACAAGCAAAAGATTTTGGACGAAGAATAATCGGTAAATTTACCCAGGGTGGAAGATACGACAATGCAAAATATTCTTCGCGGTTGATCATAGACGTCGCTGAATACGATTTTATTGTAACGGATTTAACGAAACAGGGAAAACTTGTATCCCGTAAGGATGCTTTTCTATCCAATGGTGAAAAATTGGGCACGGTTGTTACCTACTGTGATGGATATAATTCCCAGTACACACATTTGAGAAGTTCTATGCTAGCCTATGCTTCTATTAATCTATTTTCGATGATAAATAGATTTCCTAATACCGCGGCTAGAGTAGCTACTGATTCGATGTATATACACAATAAATACAAATCAGCTGTAGCGGCATTCACAGATCCCGAGGAAAATTGGGGGCGTTGGCGATTTAAAAAGGAAACACTAAATGAGTATTATGAATCCGCAGACGTTACCATGGATGATAAATATCTTTCATGTAACCCCATTGAAATTCAATCAGAATTTTCTAATGCACCACCGGTATCTGATCCAATATGTAGATACAAGACAGTTTATTTAAACGGTTGTGGTGGGTCAGGAATGACAACTCATACAATTGAATTATTTCGTCGGTCAAACATGATTGTGTTAACACCAACTCACAGACTCGCCAGAGAGATGAAACGACGAGGGGTAAATGCCTGTACTTATCATAGTTTCTTTCGATGGAAGGGTGACAAATGGACTCCTGATCGAATGGGTGATAAATTCATTCCTGAAATCATAATTTGGGATGAAATATGCACAGTGTCATTAGATGTATTACAAACATTTCTTGAATGGTTGTTAAACAAAAACACAAAAGTCGTCATGTGCGGTGATCACGGCCAACCACCACTATTTATCGGTGCATCCCCACATGAATGGCTAAAGGGTTTTGTAGACTATTACGAAGAAATTAACACTGATTATAGATCACTTGATGAACAATTACGAGAATTCAAAGCGCTAATTAGATTACAGCCGGATAGAATCCAATGTGAAATAGCCCGTGAAATAATTTCAGAAACTCCCATGAATGATTTTTGGGAAACGTGGAGACCAAACGATTTGATAATTGCAAGTAGAAAAATAGTCAGAGACACACTTCAGATGAAGTTATTTGAAACGCATAAAGAAAAATTTGCGACACTTCCAGTGCCGTTGTGTTATAGACCCCCGGATACACGAAAACAGAATATTGAAGTTGATATTCCAGGACAGCGTGAAAAACAAATTCTCGTATTAAATGATATTGTGCTGGTTGATATCAGCGTCGTTGAAGATGCATTGCGTGCTAATAAATCCCCATGGACGCTAGGATACGCAGCAACAATACACTCCTAACAGGGATTAACTATATCGGATACAATTATTTGGATAGTAGATAATCGCATTGGGTGGTCGAATTTAGTCTATCTTGCAGTGTCTCGAGCACGAAAAACTGTCCTTGAAAATCCTAATGACAATGCAATAAGTGATACTGTCACTGGTGATTTCATCACTAAGGATATAATCAGAAAAAAACTCTATGGTTATAAACAACAGGATAAAAAAAAACGAGAATTTTACATTGATGCTGAATTAATAATGACGTTGAAGCAACAACAGAATAATCACTGCGCGAGTTGCAAATGTATAATGAGTTGGAGTTGTTCGGATTAAGACCCTCGGCAATTTACCGTGGATAGAAAAAATAGCAGTATTGGTCATACAAGATATAATGTGATGCTAACATGTCTTGAGTGCAACAGACGCCGGGGTGCCAGCACAATACCTCTGCGGGGTGCTAGTTAAGACCCCGTGGTGGTAATCGAGTATCCTCGGGTATTACTTGCAGCTGTTGTCGAGTAAACCCCCGCTGAGGAGCAGTTGAATCCAATTTATAGATTGCTGGTCTACCAGTTGATCGTATTATGCCGGATATTTTATGTACAGTAACACTCCAAATAGGATCAGTAGCCCTTTTTGTGCCACCTTCCAGCTCTCCTGGTTCGTATAAATACCTAACAGTGACATTACTACCAAGAATGGGCTGAGAAATGCTAGAATCCTCTTGTGAAATTCCTTGAATTTCCATTTTAGGTATAGACTTCTTTTTAATCGCGTTGTTAGGTTTCATGTGAATTGTTCTAGTAATCTCATTATTCAGCGCGGTAACTACAGCTGGTAACCTTTTGACCCATTCACGGGATCGCTTTTCTTGGATGAATTCTTTTGCGTATTGATATCCAAATAACCGCTCTGCAAGAGTCCGATTAAATCGTTCTACAATTGCCTGATCGCGATGTAGTGCAGTATGCCTCCGTCTGATGGTGACATTGTGATGTTTCATTGTAGATGCAACCACACCCTGAAATTCCTTGCCAGGATCAACTTGTAACAGATTTGGCCAACGCAGAGGACCTCGTCGATAAATCCTTTCAAATGCAGAAGCGACTTCAGTTGATGACTTTATTTTCAGCGGCTCTGCTTCTTTGCATCGACTTGCAACATCAACTACGGTTAACGCGTATTTGTAACCACGATCATGTGGCAGAAATAGTATATCAGCTTGATGAACTTCATTATGGACAGTCACATCAAAATGCGAGTAATTAATTTGTTTAGGCGCTGGTAGATAAATGTGCCATATAGCTTGTTTGGATAACCAATTAGCCGCAGTAGCTTTTTTCACTTTTGCAGCGCTAGCGAGTTTATTGATTGCAGCGCTACCCCGCCAGTATCCTTTTGGTGAATAATAAATAGATTCCATGTTGTTATTAATTAACAGCACCTAACATCAATTTGCTTTTCATTGCCGATTTTATCAAAAATGAAGCTAATTTTTCTTTGAAGGATTTATCAGGAATAGCATTTAATGCATGAATTAATTTCACATCTGCTAGATGCCTGTGTTGCAAATCACTGCTCTTATATGCAACATCATGAGCGTGACACGCCTTATCAATGGCGTTTATTGGTTCTTCACCGGGTTTGGGTTGGTTATGATTATTGAGTCTGATATCAAGTCTTGTTCCCGGTCCACAATAACTATACCCTGGAAGGTGTTTTTCTCCTGGATACTTTGCCCATGGGGTTCCAGGGAGTTTAGTTAGCTTGGCTGCGATATCACCTCCTCGTTTGTTTTTTTTTAAATCATCAGAAATGATAGCATTTCCTGCAGATCTCATAGACACAAATCTAAATTTCTTTGTACGCATTTACCAGAAAGCGCTGATCGGTTATTTTAAGTTGTAATCGTCGTCAAGTCATCTGTGCCAGTACGCGTTTTACACTTCACACAATATAGATCCATAATTTATGTATAGATATATGAATATAATTGATTTTTCAGCGACTAAAGCAAGAGAAACAGTTAAGCATCATGCAGCGCTACCAAACTCTATCCGGATGATTATAATCGGGCCATCTGGATCCGGCAAGACGCAATTGTTGCTCAATTTAATAATGAGATGGATGAAGTGGGATAAGTTGTATTTAGTTGCTCCTAGCGTAGATGATCAACGATGCTATGAAGTGTTAAAGGATTTTAATGAAAACGCTTCAGAGATTGCCGGCGAGGGTATTATTGATTTTATAACTGATATTGACGAGGCACCATCAGTAGAAGATCTCGATGGAAGTATTAACAATTTAGTTGTATACGATGATGTAATGTTAGACAATCAAAAAAAACCAGCTAGAATATTTTCCCGAGGCAGGCATAAAAGCACGTACGTGATATATGTCACTCATAGCTACACACAGATTCCAAAAGTGATCAGAGATAACTGCAATTTATTGTGTGTATTTAACGGAGTTGATACTCATACTCTTAGAAATATTTGGCAAACTTGGTGCTGCGGTGATATGGATCATAATCAATTTAAAAATTTCTTTAGTAATGCTCAGTCAACCCGTACGGATTTGTAACAATACATTTGCATGACCCTCGGACACGATATCGTATCGGGCTTGATCAAATATTCGGTTGAAATCGTAGTGATTTTCATCGTAAAAAAAATTATTAACCCAGAACTGAAAGTTCCAGCAGCAGAGAGGGTGAACGACAACAACGTTGCGACCAAAATTGATTGAAAAATCGCAGTCTCCGTTTGCCAAATGGAGACATTTTTTTGGGGGGGGTTAAAATATGAGCTTTCGAAGGAAGGCTCTATTTGTCGTTTGAGGGTTCAATCAATTTTTTGTCGGAAAAGGTTGTAGGGATCACCCTCTCTGCTGCTCCTTATAAATCGAGTTGGGCTCGCCCCCTCTGCTGATCGTTACGGATACATAACTACATGTGTTTGATTCTCTCTCTCTCTCTCTCTCTCTCTCTCTCTCTCTCTCTCTCTCTCTCTCTCTCTCTCTCTCTCTCTCTCTCTCTCTCTCTCTCTCTGTCTGTATGTGTAAAACAAAATTAGTTATGATCATTCCTTTTCCCTTCAAGCACTTTTGAGTCACAATAATAAATTATCTTTGGGACACTTTTACGTCAATGTTGTCATTTACACCAACCTTAATGTGGCAAAATATAAACAACGACATCGATTTACAACACATAGAAAGACATTGAAATACTGACAAAGTCCTCGTGTATCTTTTGCAGTCCTGTGTTGATTCAAACAATAAATTATAAAAGAGCAAATTTTAATATTTGTTTATATAACAATGACGTCAAAGATGCTATTTATCAAAATACCTAAAGGTATCTAACTGAAGAGCATCCATGATGCTAATGAGAAAATTCTTGAAGGAATGAAGATTAAAGATAACTTTTATACAATATATATATATATATATATATATATATATATATATATATATATATATATATATATCCTTTTACTGAAAGCTTAACCATATGATCATGTATTGTATTGTACATTATTAAATCTGGCTAATTACTGGGATTAAAAAATATGTCACCGACGTACCATAATCAGACAATTAATCAGTAAGACCTAACAAAGACTGAGACGTAAATACAAATGGCACGTGATCTAGAGTTTTTAAGGTACATTAATAACAATTTGCTAGCCAGATAGTCAGATAGATAAATATTTTTGTCTCCTTGAAAATATGGATAGACCCGGAGACAGGGAGACGGAGACAGAACTAATTGAATTTAGTTAAATGGTAATATAAAGGATATTTGCTTTCTTTAGGAGGGAAAGAATATTTAGGGTTCCATTAGTTACAGTGATCTGCAAGTTTAGGTGACATAGGCTGGAAGAAGGAGGTAACACTTGCGAAATAAATTTGCTTGAAGCTAAATACGTATATTCTAATAATAACGAATAATACATCATCACTATGCGTACCCGTAGCGCAGTTGCATCCACCGTAATGTTCATATGCGTCTATAATTAAAAAAATATTACAAATTATAGATTATGTGATATACTCAGGAAATTAACAATATTTATATTTCAAGAACAAAATGATTACAAATGTAATATATACACATTACTGACATTGTTTTCATTCCATAAGATCTTGTTCTTTTGCCGTATATTGAAGTCGTCAATTAGATTAAAATCGGGATCTTAAACAAAACTACGTTTATGAGAAGCACCGAATAAGATTCATGGAATTTGGAATTGTAAGTATCTGCCTATCATATACAACATTTCAGTTCATGAGATCGAGAGAGAGAGAGAGAGAGAGAGAGAGAGAGAGAGAGAGAGAGAGAGAGAAAGAGAGAGAGAGAGTCGTTTCTATCTGGATCTCAAGAGCATGAGATTACGGGGCTCAGTTCACTAAGGATCCGTTTCATAGCACACTTTAAACTTATCTGTAACAGAATCATTTGATTGAAATTATTGTGTGTGTCTGAGTTACAAATGTTAACGAATAGTGATGCCTAGCATTGTCGGCACCAAGTTGCAGATGATCATGTCCCACCCAGTCACAGAGTAGAGTATATGTTTGAAAAGATCACCGAACATGTACATAAATTACCGTTTAACTTATTAAAAACGTTTTTCAAGATGTTAATACCTTTAAAAAAACCTGTTTTGTAACAAGGTTTCATCAATTCTAACAAATACGGATAAGACCATATTTACTCCTGATATCTTTGAAAGATGGATTTATATACCTAGGTCTAATATTGTTTTATTTATAAAGAATTTAAATCATTTTTAAGTTAATAAAATATGTTTCTGATGCAACAAAAGAATAGACATTAAATATTAGCGATTGAGCTAAGATTTTTATTTAGACCCTAAAGTTAATTAAATAATCGTAGTTCATCTACCGTACGATAATACATTAAAGTAATACTTTTTTCACTTTGCAATGTGATGCATGTCATAATGGCTTGCAAAACAACGAATTTAGGTCAGAATAAAACTGCATAGGTGGATTTAGCAGAATGAAATTTAAATTTTGGACATGACCAAATCCTTTATAACCGATATAGATCTAAGTAAAAGCCTTTACGTATAGTGAATTTGCCGGTTATTAATTTCTATAACTATAAAGTCATAATTTGAATTTGTAGTTTTTCAACTTAGCAGAAAATTGTATACATGGCTCTTTGCTTGTTTTGTTTTGATTTTTCTTTCCATTATTATTGCGGATAAAAAAGTATTTAAAATATTTTGCACATAATTAATATCATTAACTTCTATGAAGCATCAATGACATAATAAGAACAAACGTAGCTATGATTTTGTCCTAATATATGTCTTAGTTTATCTTATCATATTAGTTTTAATCGCGGGATACATAATACAACTATACGAGGAGAGTAGATCCCCATGCGTGAACTATTTTTCTATATCATTCCAATCAGAAACGTGGCCGTTAATAATTTGATAAATGTTGAAAATGCGATAGCAAGGTTCGATCTTTCACTCTTCAAACTGGAGGCAAAGAATAAAAATCGTAACTGTATCCATGAGTGTCAATACATCTGATATACAGGATGTAGTCTAGGAATATTGTAATGTTTCATTCATGTGTATTTACTTTAAGAAAGTTGTTTATTTCTGGAAATAGCTGAATTTCATTTTAAAAGATGCAAACCAGAATGATGCTTTTCAAAACTGAACATAGACATATTTAAAATGTTTGACCATTTATTCAGGCTTTAAATAAGTCGAGGCATAGGTTATCTAATTGTTTAGCATGTTTAGTTCAGAAACTTATGAAAAAATATTTTCATTTTGCAAGATGAGGATTAGTTCTATAGTCAGACTTGCAGTTGAAAAAATACATTTCCCGAAACAAGACTAAGGACCAGTCAACACTTTACCAAACTGCGATGTCTCTTTACCGGCTTTAAGTGTTTTCAATGTAAGCCATAATTTTAATTACAGTTCTGTGTTTTCTGTTTTGACATTGTACAAGAAGTAATAAATGGCTCTTTTCTCGAAAAGCAATGTCAAATTAAATAAATTAAAAATAATTTATTATACTTTCGCCAGCACTTTCTTTTAGAAATAAATCACATCTTAATTGGTAATAGTGTGTAAATTGAGCATATTATATGTAACTAATAGCTTCTTTCTTGTCTTTAAACAAGTCTTCCCTTTAAGAAGAGCTCTGATGGATCTAATATTCAGAATTGACATTGTGCCTGACACGGATCTATTCATGAACCATTTTATATCCACAAAAAAGAGACAGCAACTCGTTTGCTTTCTTAAAATGAAATTGACAGTTTAAGTTTGTAAAAATTACAATTTAGATATGTTGAGGAAGTTATGGAAGAAATGACAAGAATAACCTTTATTACGTTAATTCTTTTTTTGTCACGTACCTGGCATTTCCAGATCTTTGCCAGCTGATTGGAAAGATAAAGTATTTATGCCACAAGGGTTGAAATATTTATTTTTACATATTTGCTGGACATGTAAATTTTCAAATCAGGTATTTGTAAAAGGTTTTGCTACAAAAAGCCTAAGAACTGCTTGACCATATGTGTAATACTCACGGAAGAGTTGCGTTATTAAATTATTCAGACAGAGCTGTAACTCCCCTGTATGGTGAACGTTGTGTAGATGTTCCCAAACTGCAATAACAATAATACCATTTATCTATAACATTTGCTAGCATCATTTTATAGCATCATAATTTTAAAACGATAATTCCGCAAATATTTACTTACCGGACTGACATACCTTGAAGTGAAATGTACTTTTGTTACTTTTTATACTTCCATAATCCGTAATGTACAATCTAAGATGTTCATGTATATATTCAAATAAAGCTAAAAACAAATATAACTTTCTAGGCAGTTGATTGTAAATAATACAAATTACTTCATGCTTCGCGGAATGAAATATTTGCATTTCTCCTTTTGAGTCTTTACTATTTTTAGAAACGAAACGCAAGTAAATATGATTATCCCAGGTGTCATCTGAAACAAAACGAATGATGAACACGTCAAATGTTGGAAACATATATTGCACTATAATGTACTTGTTTTGAAATTTTCTAGTTTAGTTTTGTAGCAGCCATAATCGAGTCGACTCAATGTAGACACAGAATAAAAAAGTGTCGCAGTTTAAATTAATAGCATTATTATGTGCAATAAAAATTTAGTCATGTAGACAAAGTTTCAAGTAGATAATATTTACTCAATTACTCACTTCTCCCCAGTGAACGGATTTTACCTGTATTATCTGGTGCGATAGGGGAAGGCACTATAATCAAAGGACATTAATGTAGTATGACACTTCGCAGGAGAGCGGGTAATAATATATTTAGGTTAGCACATGATATTATGTGAAGTGTGGCTATAGTTTCTTCTGGAATATATGCAGTGCCGTTTGTCAACTAGAGCATGTCTGAGTTCGGAGAAATATGTACTCTCCTGAAATATATCCTAGTAGCTACGGAATATGAATTCCGAATTATAGTCGTACTACATTTGATTAACACTGAGTATTGCCTATTTTGTTTGTGTCATTTTATACCATCTAAAGATATAAATCATCTTACCTTTGTGGTGCGTTGTGCACACTCCCTGTCCATGATTTGCATCATTCGCTATATATGTGTTGTAAAGGTCTAGAAAAAAATATGTGCACAAGTTGTGGGAAGGTCTGCGAAGCATGTAATATTCACCTTTAAGCCTTTAACGAATTTTCATCCACGTTATATTTGTTTACATTTTACATTTGTTTGATATTGAACGTCCTAGCAAAGATTACTAAAATTATTTTATTGAAATTATACGCACCAGTGCCATTTACCTTAACAGTGGGCTTACAAAATTCCCTAACCAGTAATCTTCAAAGAGACTCAAAATCACAGCTGACTTCCAAATTGTACGAAAAATGTAAATTTCTCGCATATTATACTCAAAATCTACAAAATATAAGGAGAGGGTTTACTTAAATGAACACCTTTCTTCATCCATACCTGTTTTCAAACATTTTCTGTCAGTAACTATGAAAAAGCTGAGAACCTTTATCTTATCCTTCATACGAGTTTAAAAGTTTTGTTCTAGTTGGTATGATAGCGATAATTACGGAGCTACCAATACATTAGACAGATACAATTATTAATTTATTTTAAAGAAAACATCAAACATTTTTATAAACGCTTTGACATAATTTTGATATTAGACATTTAGATATACAGGATATTGTTGTATGAAATTTGTGTTACGTAATGATTTGGTGATGAATATTTTTAATTACGTAATGATTTGGTGAGGAATGTTTCAATACCATTACTACAGCATCTTCCAATTAGTTTATGCTAGAAAGAAAGAATACCATCAACACCAAAGTAGCAATGGACATAATAATAGCGTCTGATAACGTGACTACAACAATTATACAATGACGACAATGAAGAACTTATGTTACATATGCAACTAATGTAAGCAATTATTTACAAAGGTAAATTTGTAAGCAATATCTTTTGGTCAAGTGGTTTAAGGCATTCGCCATCAGAGTTCATCCAGATCTCACGTACGCGGCATATATGAACAATTGTCAGAAGCTACTCATGCATCTGTGGCTGTCGGGATTTTCCCGAATTCTTCATCTACCATTTGTACTGGACACCACTAATAGCCTATCACGTGCTAACAAATGACGTTAAAAGCACATAAAAAAAGCAACTGATACAAATATTTAGATTCCTGAAATAACGAGGATCTCATATGGGTAAAGAGTTAATATTAAATGTATGCAACGAGTTGAATGAAGTAATGTTTTTTGAGTCATTGCGCGAAAATGTGCAAATCATTCCGTGAGGTTTATAAATTTAACATTAAATCATTCCTCATTATAGATTCAGTGTACTGGACAGTTTTAATCTTGGTGGAAAGAATCTGAATAGACGGAAGGACGATTATTTTAGCATTTCAATAAATTTGTCACATACGCTAATGCGTTCAATTTTAGCCTTTTCAAATAATCATTACATTCATAAGATGAATCAATGATACACAATTTGGTTACAAGTAATATTAAAAATACATCTCATTTGCAAATTATAAAATAAAGAGCAACCGTCTTTCTAAAACAGTTGAACATTTCAATCCAACATCATCATGTTTCAAATTTGGATATCCGGTGAAAATTCCTGTGTGATGTGACATAGCTCACTATAGTTCTGTAAGATTTCATGATTTTACTTTCACGTGATATCTGCATTATTCAATTTGTAAGAATGCTATGTTTTGATAACGTTCTGCCATTGGATTAACTATCACTTGACTTTCGTTAGAGATTTGAGTTTGTTTAGTCCGATATCGGAGTCCATTTTAACAGTGCTTGTTCTAGAGGTCTTTGTTTGTTTGATTAGAATTTGTAACGTAGCTGAAACAATTTTTCAGTCATATCGCTACGATGTCTGCATTGAGGCAGTTTATACTGATGTATAGTACTGGGGTATCATGCCGCAGACGTGTAGCATGATGTTCCACCAAGCCACATTATCCTGAGACCAGGCCGACTAGTTCTAAGACTATCCTCTTAATGCTGAGAGTCAAGCGAGGCAGCTGTTAGTACCATTTTTATAAGTCTTTGGTATGACTCGACCAGGGATCGAACCCAGGACCTCCCGCTTCCGCATTGGACGTTCTAAGCACTAGACCACCATAGCGGTAGAGTGCATTGTACTCATGTTCTAAGTAGGTTAAATTGGCCATATTGCCACATAACTAGCTACTAATGTGCTGGTATCCGATTTGGTCTTAAGTTCCATTTGAAATTTGAATGGACATCATGCCACGGCCTGCATCTTCCTGACATCAGGAGGGAAAGATTTCTGGATGCGGGGAAAGTTAAGTCCGGCATTCGCAGGCTGTCAATAGTACCAATACTGCTCAATGCGTTAAGGGGCTTGTTCAGATCAATAACAGTCGAAGAAAGTGATATGCTAACATGTGGACATATCAGAAATAATAAGCTGTAAAGACAACAAGTCAAGCGTATGAACTGTGTGATAAATATTAACAAGCAATTATCTCCATCTAACTAGTGTTGTTAACTAGTGTAGTTCAAGATATGCTAAGCTTCATTTTCTGATATATTTATTATTATATACGCCTCAGATAATTACGAAATAAAATGACAATTAATTTGGTGTCTCTCATTTGAATATATTGCAAGACGTGTCCGCAAATTGCATTACCATCTACGAATTTGTTTCCGTTGCTTTTAGGTAGAGTTACTACCAATTAAAATTCACATGTCACCTCCTCCAGGTGCGAGTAGATCTGATGCATTAGAACATCAGTAGCAAAAACGATATTAATGTGTTATTCCTGACAAGCCAAATATTTCATTCTCGTAATTTCCTACTAAAGACTCATGAACATACCAAATACTATTTTTTAGCGTCCATTTGAATGGAATAGTTTCTGTTCTGTTTCGTTGTAAAGATATTTAAAATTTTTTGACCATTTGTAATATATGTTTTAAAACTAATTATTTATTTAACAGTTGCGGAGAACCGAGGAGCAAGCTACTTCATTAAACGCAGTAAATAATCGAACAGTGAAGATATATAACACGTGTGATACAATTGAAATATAAACCATTAGTTAAGCAAATGTCACAGAGCTCTCTTTGACCATACTACTGGTTAATAACTTGAATGCGAACATGAAAATTTATAAACGTCTCATCAGTAAAGTAACCACGTAAGATGTGATATAACTCATTAAAGATTCGTAACAGTTTATTTTTTTGCTTTTACCTGATATCTGCATTATTTAATATGAATGAATGATAACAGTCTGTCATTGTATGACTATCGTGTGATTTTCGTTAGAGATTTGAGTTTCTTTACTCCGATATAGGATTTTATTTAAACATCCTAGAATTAGAGTGCAGTGTTTATTTGTTTGATTAGGATTATTAACGTAGCTTTAACAATTGTTCAGTCATATCGCTACGATGTATGCAGTGAGGCAGTATATAGTGATATCTAGCACTGGGGCATCATGCTGTAGACATATGGCATGATGTCCCACCCAGTGACATTATCATGACATCAGGCCGACCAGTTCTAAGACTAACATCTTAATGCTGAGCCTCAAGCGAGGCAGCTGTTATTACCAGTTTTATAAGTCTATGGTATGACTCGGCCGGGGATCGAACCCACGACCGTCTGCTTTCGCGGCGGAAGCACTAACCACTAGGCCACCGGAACGGTAGAGTGCAGTGTACTCATATTCTAATTTTATAATCAAAGAATTTTAAGTAGGTTAAATTGGCCATATTGTCACATAAATAACCACTATTGTTCTGGTATACGATCTTGTCTTAAGTTCCATTTAAAATTTCAATGGACATACTGCCACGGCCTGCATCTTCCTGGCCTCAAAAGGGAAATATTTATGGATGCGGGGAAAGTTACCTCCGGTGTTCCCAGGGAGTGAATAGTGCCAATACTGCGCAATTAGTTAAGGGGCTTGTTCAGATCAGTAACAGTCGAAGAAAGTTATATGCTAACTGGTTGATAAATCCGAAATAATAAGCTGTAAAGACAGCATGTCAAATGTATATACTGTGTGATAAATATTAACAAGTAATTATCTCCATCTAACTAGTGATGTTCAAGATATGTTCAAGCTTTATGTTCTGATGTGTTTATTATTATATACGCCTTAGATAATTACGAAATAAAATGACAAGTAATTTGGTGTCTTTCATTTCAATATATTGCAAGACGTGTCCGCAAATTGCAATACCATATACGACTTTGTTTCAGTTGCTTTTTGGTAGAGTTATGATCTATTAAAATTCAGATGTCACTTCCTCTAGTCGATCCGATGCATTAGAACATCAGTAGCAAAACCAATATTCATTTTGTACCTATCTGTTTTTTTCTGTTGATTTAGAGGTTTATTCCGTCCTAAAGATTTGCTAATATATGTATTTTTCTTTGCATTATGATGTCACATGTGATTTCTAAATCCAACTAGAACAATTGTGATAAATATGAACATTATGTATATTAATATAGTAATCTTATTAATAGATGTGCCTTAGTTTCCTTCATCAAAACTAGTTCTTTTTTCTTAAATTCTCATATTCCTTCCATAGTGATCAATATGTTTTGTAATTATGTTGTGGAATTTCAGCATCAATATCTGACATTTTCATCCCTATTATTATCTTTCAAAAATGTTTTTGCCGTTGTGTCTCAGTTCATACTCTGATAAAAATGAATTTAATATGTTGTTCCTGAGAAGCCAAATATTTCCTTCTTTTAACTTGTTACTAATGACTCATGGACATACCAAATACAATTTTCGTGTCCATTTGAATGGAAAAGTTTGTGTTCTGTTTCGTTGTAGAAAAAAAAATCTTGACCATTTGTAATATATGTTTTAAAACTAATTATTTATTTAACAGCTGCGGAGAACAGAGGAGCAAGCTACTTCCCTAAAGACGGTAAATAATCGAACAGTAAAGATATATTACACTTGTGATACAATTGAAATATAAGCCATTAGTAGAACTCTCATTGAACATACTGCTGGAATCGCTGTCCCAATTTAGGCACACTGGTTAATAAAGTGAATGCGAACATGAAAATTTATAAAAGTATTACCAGTAAAGTAAGCACCTAAAAATTTAGTGAAGGAAGCAATAGAAGTTAGACTAAGCAACCGCCACGTCAATTGATTGGTTGATGGATATTTAACGGCGCACAAGCACTTTTAGGCTATTTAGCGCCATACAACAGGTTGTATTTAAACATGGTTAAAAATACTAAAGGTTTAATATCGACCAGCGATATACAAAACCAAATAGTTCAATATAAAATGATACGTTGTCGGTAACAGTAAAATATGAAGCTTCCCAATCAACGGGAGATGTAAATGGTGTATGTTGATGAAAAGATGTTGCAAAATAATGGGCGGTATTTGCATTAGATAAAAATGCACTAGGTGATGACATACAAGTTAAAGTTTAAGATAAAGATTTACTTCCTTGAGGAAATCTAAAATACAAGTGATAGATACAGTATCAAAAAGTTCCTTCATGTCATGTACATTATAGTACTTATCACGTGTAGGTTGCAGGTCGGAACACTCGGTCATAAAGTGTTTAACAGTGAATGGTTCATTGCAAGAGACGCACTCAGGTGGATCTTCACCTTTTAGTATGTGGGAGTGGGTTATGTATGAATGACCGATTATGATTCTTGCAATGACAGTCTCCTCCTTACGGATAGTTCTGAAGGAGAGAGTCCATTCACCCAGCGTTGGTTTGATGGCATGAAGATTGTTGTTGACTGCATGATCCCATGACGTCTGCCACTTCTGAGGTAGGTACCCTTTGACGCAAGGTTTAAAATCAGTAAACGGTAATTTAAAATCCGATGGTTCTTCGTATAGTGCCATCTTAGCAGCACGGTCTGCTTCTTCATTACCTCTAATACCACTTTGGCTAGGTAATCAACAGTACACTATATTGTAAGAGGTACTAAGCACTGTATTGTTGACGAGGAGATGGACTAATAATGGATTATCCAGTTTTCTATTGTGTAGCGACTGAAACACTGATAAAGAGTCACAGAAGATAATGCTATTTAAGACGCGTTTCTGTTCGATAAATTTGAGAGCAAGGTCTATTGCTCTGATTTCCGCTGAAAAAATGGACACATCGTTTGGCAAACGATCTTTTGCTATGTCTTTGCCACTAACGAAGCCGCAGCAGCCTTTTCATAAATCTTTGATTCATCAGTATAGAATTTAGTATAATATCATTGCAGTTAGATTTCAGTCCTCGACACTTCCATTGTATGATAGTGTTATTCATTATACAATTATGCTGGAGATTCTGGATCTAGGTAAGACTATTCGCGGAGAAAATGTGTGTTGTTATTTGTCTGGAGAAAATACGGGAGTATATTTGGTTTTAATAGGTTTGGAGGAACCTTGACTACATGGAGCAGTTTCTTCTGCATCCATGCTCTCAAGTTCTCCAAACATATTGTAAAGTTTAATGGGGTCATCTGACCCCTTTTGCTGCTTATTTGTTTCTGGTTTTGTTTATTACTTGGAGCTTTTGGTGGTGGGTTGTTATTAAATGTTGTCTGAGTTGATGCTGTGTCCCTCCGTAGTTTGCAATGAGGGACATTGGCACTTGTTGTTGAATCGGGCTGATCCGTCTGTGTTTGTGCGTCCTTCGTGAGTTTTGGGTTGTGTTTCACAACTGTGGAGAAGGATGGGCCAGGAAGGGATGTTTTTGAATGGACAAGTTTTCTGGGCTCTGGATAGGGTATGTTGGAGGTAATCTTTACCCTCTGAATTTCCTTCTCCTGTTTCCAAGTATCACAATCCTTAGAATTGGCGTGATGTTCTTTGCCACAGTTGACACAATGCGGAGTTGCTCTACAATCAGCTTCCTGATGAGAGTGGTCTCCGCATCGGCCACAGACCTTGACTCTGTAACATCGGTCCTCGTGATGGCCGTATTTCTGACACTTATAGCATCGAAGGGGGTTTGGTATTTAGATTTCAACCTTTACTTGCAAAACCCAACCTTGACCACTTTGGGCACATCTGGTTTATTAAAGGTGAGTACAAATGTGTTGGTGTCCTGCAGGGTGTTATTACGTTTAATACGTATTCTACGCACTGCAGTGACACCTTCATGTTTCATCCCTTCGATGACATCTGTGTCGTTGACTCCAGCCAAGTCACGAGACCGCATCACGCCTTTGGACGTATTCAAGGAAGTGTGAGCGAATGGGGTCACTGGAATGTCGAAGAATGTTTTCATCTTTTTGAGATTTTCCGATTGATCCCTTCGCTCACATTCAAGGAGAAAACAGCCCGATTTTAATTTTTTGACACTTTTTAGTGTGATGATCAACCCCATTAAAGTTTTCTCAATTACAAAAGGAGATAGTGCAGCAATTTGTTTTTCAGCATCTGTTGACTGTATGACCATGAAGCGAGGGAATGATTCCATACCACATGGTTCTTCATCAGAGTCGGTTAGTGGTTTCGTTCGTTTATTTTGACGTTTTTAAATTTTCCATGATTTTGTATTAAAGTTTCTGCACCCATGCTCCCCGTCCACCATCGAACCCAACAAGGGGACACGTTTCAAGTGCCAGGGCTACATATATGCTATACTCAGTAGATAAAATTACCTAGGATTAACCCGTGAAGTTTTCATTATGGGTCGGTAAAATTACCTCCCGATGGACCCGTTAAGCCACCGCCTTCAAGGAGGAGGTCATCTAGTACTTGGGAAAATGAAAGCTAGAATGACAGAATTAAGGGGCAACGATGGTATCAAGACAGATACAAGAAAGATATAGAAGGTGAGCTAGTAAATAAAGACCTCCTAGGGCTCGGCGTGACCAACCGATTTGTCGAGACCGGGCCCATCTCGACCACCCGTCTAAGAGAAGTAGAGGCCAAAGTAGTGTATTGCATCGGAAAAGCCTCCGCTCAACTACCAGGATCCTTTCCTCCTCCGACACGGGTCGCAACCCATGGCAAACAGGTAGCTTCTACTTAGTCGCCTTTTACGACACGTGGCGAGGCACCTCGTACCAATTCTACAACCCCGAATCCGCTTGGGGTCGCCACCTCAAACAACCTCGAGATATATTATGAGCTGCCTGAAAAACAAGCGATTAAGTGTAAACTCCTTCAAGGTGGTTAGAAGGAAGAGACAGACGCTGAAAATAGCTAGGTGAAATTCATGTGGACTTAGACAGCTAGGTCAGATATGAATTGGTAGAAAAACGAAGGAACCAAACACATTTTGTTGAATTACCGCGAGAAAGGATGGAAATAAATGAAAGCACGTATTGTCTGTTTAATTATGCATATTATTTGGCATAATGATGTCAAGCAACCTGGACTGATCGCTGATAGGTTTCTTGCTAGGACGCGAAATTGTATCCTTGGAACAGGTACTAAGCTGATCATTCATTTTAAATGTCGCAAGAAGATTTCCCAAATTGTCCTTCCCGGTTTCTTCTAAGTATCATATTTTGAATTTTCAAAACACATTAAAGTTTGAAAAGGTTTAACAGATATTGAATAAGATAATAGGATTTTCTTTATGTGGTTCAAAGAATTACCGCTTACGGCACACCGAAATATCCACTTCAAATTTAGTAGTTTCAGTTCGTTTCTTATTTCTGGATTGGTTTCGCTAAATATTAAGCAGCCATAAACTCACGTTGTTTTACAGAGACTAAATTAACTCAGGCAAGTACTAGGTTCAAATTATAGACTCCGTTTATATCATTTGTATTATATACACCCTTTACATAAAGCACAACCATCTTTGATTTGTCATCTCCAGTCTCAATTGAAGAAAACGTTCTAAGAAATTAAATGAAACGCTTTGTTTTGTTTTTATAACTGTTGCTGATATTCTTGGATTTGTTTCGGCTCTATCACAAATGTAATCACCAAAAAAAACTTATACTTACGGCTGTACTCGTTATCATTGAGCATGCATTTATCATGTTGATCACGTTGATCATAGACTGTACAATAAAACATTAATATTAGCACTGATACCACCATTACTGCTGGTATTACTACAACTATTACTACAATTGCTAATCTTATTACAACTATTACTAATACTTCTAATATAACTACAATTATTAATACAATTGCTGGTATTACTACAACTATTACTACAATTGCTAATCTTACTACAAATATTACTACAATTGCTAATATTATTTCAACTATTACTACAATTGCTGCTATTACAACAACTATTACTACAATTGCTTATATTGCAACTATTACTACAATTGCTAATATTATTTCAACTATTACTACAATTGCTGATATTACTACAACTATTACTACATTGCTGATATTGCAACTATTACTACAATTGCTGATATTACTACAACTATTACTGCAATTGCTGATATTACTACAACTATTGCTGCAATTGCTGATATTACTACAACTATTACTACAATTGCTAATATTACTACAACTATTACTACAATAGCTGATATTACTACAACTATTACTACAATTGATAATATTACTACAACTATTACTACAATTGCTGATATTACTACAACTATTACTACAATTGCTGATATTAATACAATTGCTGATAAAACTACAACTATTTCAACAATTGCTGATATTACAACTATTACTACAATTGCTGATATTATTATAACTATTACTACAATTGCTGATATTACTAAAATATTACTACAATTACTACTAAAACTGTTGTTGCATTGAAATTTATTACAATCACAATAATTATTACATCGCTTCAGCAACGACAAATTATAATGCTACGTCTATCCTTTTAGTGATGCTGTTGTTATTCTCACGTGTAAGCAACAAAGTATATGAAAACAATAGTGCATCTACTACTATAACTACTGGCAAAATTACTTGAAACATTATGCATACCACTATTCTGAATGCCTTTACAACATCTGTTGCATCGAATACAAGAATAAACTTCATTTTCGAAAGCCATTATAAATAGAAACACACTGTTTACGCATTAGGTTAGCTTCAGAACTAATACAAACGCTACTGTTACTTTTTCTACAGTATCTGCAGATACTACTATCGTCTTTAAATTACAAGAATACTACGTCCAGGATAGGTTATATAAATCAAGCTCCGCGAGAGACACACGTTTCCAAACATTAGGAATGTTAGGTGGCAGATTTATATCTCATTCAGTTACGTATATTCAAAATATAAATCCTCAAACAATAATGCTATGCTTAGCATTCGGTTTGCATCAAATTAACGAAATTTTAACTTTATGAAATTAACTTGCATTCCGGATGAATATCAACAGGAAATCAAAGGGAAAAGAAAATGTGAAAGAACATTGATACATACGTAGATACCTAGCTAACAAATATACTTTCATCCAAGGACATTTAAGTAAAGAAATAATATTACATAACAAAGTTCGAAGTAAATGAAGAGTATATATATAATATTCACTTATGTGAATAAATACATTTATTGTCCATATTATATTTGATCTAGTGAAGAACATACCTTGTACCGTGAAATTGGGAAGGTTGAATATCCGGTCACATTGGCAATAACTGGGGATGTTCGCTACTGGTTCAAAATATGCTGTTGATGAAACGTTATATGCATATATTTGATTAAGTATATTAATTTCTTAATTGTAAGTATTAAAACAAATTTTGTTTTATTTTTCATTATGTAATAATGTTTATTAATTCCTTTTTGTAATATTTGGTTACAAACTAGAGAGCGAGGCATTGTAACCTTGGCATGTACAATAGCAAGTAATACTACTGACAGTAACACAATAAGAAGAAATATTGTCAAGAACATGGTCCGCTCCGGTGTCCTAATTGTTGGAGCGTACGCCTCGAATGCGGGAGGTCGTGGGTTCGCACCCCAGTCGAGTCACACTAAAGAATTTTAAAAATGGTACTAGCACTCGCCTCGCTTGACGCTTATCATTAACTGAGTGTGACGTGATGCTACACGTCTATGCCCCAGTGCTAGACTTCACTATAAACTGAAGCATTGCAGACACCGTAACCGCTCCAGTGGCCTAGTGGTTAGAGTGTCAGCCGTGGAACTGGGATGTCGTGGGTTCGATCCCCAGCCGAGTCATATGAAAGACTTACAACAATGGTACTAATGGTACTAACAGCTGCCTCGCTTGACGCTCAGCATTAAGAGGTTAGTGTTACGAATGGTCGGCCTGGTTTCAGTATCATATGACCGGATGGAACATCATGGTACATGACAGCGGCATCATGCCCCCATTGCTAGACATCACTATAAACTGCCTCATTGGAGACACTTTGATCCATGTTTCTCGAAGTGGATTTGTTGTATGCGTGATTGATCGTGTTGAAATAACTCTTAACCAATATAAATAATGTCAAGACCACTAAATTTGCTTAAAAAAGAATTAGAAATGAAATTAGCTAATTATTTATCAAAATTTGTCCTTATTTGATTCGTTTGAATAGAAAATGTCGTAATTAAGACCCACTTTATGACAGTAAATCAAGCGTCATTCTTAGTAAAAGAACGATTATTTTAAATTGACGCACAAGGTATTGAAAATATATATGAATAGTAGCCTTTACATGCTTTACATTAATGATATAAATTGTTACTTATGATATATAAAGCACGCAAGGGAACATACGTGTATATATATCTTAATCGTACCTGAGAGTTTAGGGAGCATGTAATATCTGCATTCTGGAGGCAGATGAAACAACAGTTCCCAAACTGAAATAAAATCGCGTCATATATATATATATATATATATATATATATATATATATATATATATATATATATATATATATATATCTGTGTGTGTATGTGTGAGTGTGTGTGTTGTTAGGCTTGACATACAAATATACTATTTATATACTAATACTACTGGTATTTCAAATTATGATTAGCCCAGGGCGTAGGAAAATACATATACTTATATTTCAAAAATGAAACCGGGTACATCTGTAATCGCTTAATAAGATACGACTTTCAACATTGTATTCCATAATATGAAAAAGGGTGACAAAATAGTCGTACTCATCTTTATCAAAATACATGAAGCATGTTACTCAGATTCGTTGGACTTTTATTTTCATCCCCCACCCCACCCTCTCTCTCTTATCGTACCGGCAAAAACTTCATGAAAATACTAGCGTTGGGAGATTTTCGCTTGTGTGATACCAAGATGTCTTTGGACCTATGAATGACGGTAATGTTAATCAAGCCGTCCACATGCGAGAGAGAGAGAAAGAGAGATACAGACAGACAAACAGACAGAGAGGGTCTTTATAAATGTTAATTAAAGCATAATAATGACTTACATGAACTTTCATTTCACATAGTTTATATTCCATGATTTCCATACGCCAGTATGGTAATGCCTTCCAGTATAGGTTTAGTGTATAATAAGCTGACCGTGTTTGCTGTGCACTACTGTCTTCATAAAAAAATTTCATGTTTAAAACATGAATGTGTCTTATATTGATTTAATACATGTGAATAAATATAAAACAAATAAAAAAGAAAGGAAACCAATCAAGTTGTCAATCTGAATATGTGATTGTGGACATGAAGAAAACTCGTAGAATTAAATTTAGTAGCTGACACACTACCAGGGATGTGAGAAGTGTATTCACTTGGTCAACACACAGCTGTTAGGAGCGTATAATAACTCTGTTTAAGGTGCCAATATGTGTATTTGTATCTGATATTAATAAAATGTATGTAAAAGCCTCGTTTCCTTTTACTGGAAACATTATAATCTCGTGGTATATCATCGATACAGCGTAATATATATATATATATATATATATATATATATATATATATATATATATATATATATATATATATATATACATGTATATATATACATGTTTTTGATGAGGTCACTTTTACTCTTGGTTTAGATCAATCAGAAAGTATTGATCATAGTGATCCTCTTTTGACAACTCATTCTCTTTATTCTAATCAGGGTGATGAGAGTGATGTTACAGAAGGCAGCATTCCTTCAACTGGCACTTGTATAGGTCAGTTTTTCATGAGATCACGTTTACTCATGGTTTAGATCAATCAGAAGGTATTGATCATAGTGATCATCTTTTAATAACTCATTCTCTTAATCAGGGTGATAAACGACAGTCACTTGTCGTCGAACAGGAAAAAGATCCCGAGATCTCCTGTTTGTTTCAAAGGGCCATAAATGAGACTGAAGCCACTGAAGTTCCTGTCTGTTATTTCATTAAAAATGAAATTCTTATGAGAAAATGGAGACCTCCCGAGGTACCTGCTGGTGATGAATGGTCAGTGAACTATCAAATAGTAGTTCCAAAACCTTACAGACAGGAAATACTTAATCTGGCCCATGAAACTCCTTTGGCTGGTCATTTAGGGATTAATAAAATGTATCACAAGATCTTGACTCACTTCTATTGGCCAGAAATCAAAAGTGATGTTGTCAAATATTGTAGATCTTGTCGTACTTGTCAAATGGTAGGAAAACCCAATCAGAAGATACGTAAGGCTCATCTGCAACCTATTCCTACGTTTGATGAAACATTCAGTGAAATTATGGTAGATTGTGTGGATTACTTACCCAAGACCAAGTCAAGTAATCAATTAAAGTTAAAAATTAAACTATGGTTTAAAAGAATTGAAAGGGAGATAACTTTTGAGTCTGATAATGGAGTTGTGTTACTCTTGTTCATTCTTCTTACTTTTCTTCAAATTAGATATTACGGCCCTTACAAAGTTAAGAAGAAAATGAATTAGTTAAATTATAGTATTAGTGCTCTAAATTAATTATAGGAGTACCAGTGTATTGAAAGAAATAGCCATGTTAAATATGTAATTAATTTAGTTGTACCAGTCCTACTTAGTGAAGGAATATCATCAGGATTCGACTGATATTGGAGCGAAGAATTGTTGGAATTCAGAAATTATAAAAAAAATCTAGACCAGAAACTTTTACATTTGCAAGTGCAAGAAAGAAATAAACTGAAAGTTATTATTATATGAGCATTTATGTCCAGATATTCTTACAAGGACAAACAAAATTTTCATGACGTTGAGATTGAGAATTCCATTCAGGATGAGTCCACTCAAACAGGAATACTTGAAAAAGGAAATTCAGTATTTGCTGAAGAATGATTTTTAAGTAAGCCCAGTAAAAGTGATTGGAGTTCACTATGCATACTTGTTCCTAAACCAGATAAAACTCTCCGTATGTGCACTGATTATAGGAAGGTGAACAGAGTGATAAAAACAGATTCATTCCCATTAACAAGAATTGACTATTCTATTGATAAAAATTCGGAATGCCAAGTACGTCACCAAATTTTGACCTTATGAAAGGATTTTGGCAGATTCTACTACGGAAAGAACAAAGGAAAACTCAACAATGCGACTCCAAATGGACTCTACCAATATAAAGAAAGTCCATTTCAACGTCTTATAAAAATGTTCATCACTGGTCTAGTGATTTGTGACGTCATCATCTACAACGACACCTGGAGAGAACATCTAACAACAATTAGAAAATTCTTTGACAGACTCACTAATACGTGTCTAACTGTTAATTTATTTAAAAGTGAGTTCTGCCTTGCTAGAGTGTTTTTTTTTACGACATTTAGTGGGACATGGACAAGTTAAAAGTTTGAGGCTATTTCTTGATAATATAATTGCAGACATTCTTTCCCGTGTATAATTCATTATATTGTATAATTTTTAAATTCAGATGTAAATTGGTTTGTGATAAAAAGAAAGTTTTATCATATAAACCTTTCTTTTTATTTTTTGGGGGAAGGTGTTACGGCTATTGGATTTAATTTTATTTATTTTTAATTATTAAATCCAAAATTGTCATTTAGGATTTATTATTCATTAAATGGGAAATTTTTCTAGAAAATTCAGTTGACTTGTACTTTACTGATAAACAGGCTGACCTTGGCTTACAGTGGTCTAGTTCCTGACCTTGCTTTGGACATTGTCAACAGGTCTTCAATTTCATTGGTCAATTTCAAGGACAACACTTTTATTGAGGGTGGGAAGTGAATGATTTCCTTCTAGAACATTCCATTATTACGTGACTTGGAGAAGGTAGCTCTTTCTGTGACTTTCCAGACTCACATGATTCCTCTTGTTTACGAGGGAATTACAATATATCTTTGTAGCTGTGTTTTAGAAGCTAACTTTAGTAGATTTTGGGCTTATTGTAAGTTATAAGTTGTGTATTTATGTTTGAGTTATAATTATCTTGTTCTGGACTTGTGTAAACTCGTTGGAAAAGAAGAATTATTCTAATTATCTGGAAAAGGACATATGTTTCATAACTTCATTTGGATGATTAAAAACAAGAACTGTACCACTTGATATTGTCAGCCATTTTGGATTGCATCGTCAAGATTCGAACCTGGAACTATTAGAACATTTATTTATCAGGACTTGCAATTCCACTAGTGGATTATTTTGTGAATTCTATATTTGTTGGATTTGATTCTCTAAAACCGTAAGTTTATTTATTTTATGAAAATAATTGTACTTAATAAAATCATTGTTAAAGTTTTACAAGCTGGTTAGTTTTCACTCTTTCTGTGTTGCTGCTTATTCGAGCCTAAGCACTTAACAATATATACATGAAATTGGAAAACGTAAAAAACATGCTGAGAACATATAAGATACAAAACATTATTAGATCTCTAAGTTTGTTCCAACAGTAGATAAAGGTGAGCTTTAAGAGCACTCTTTAAAGGGACAACTGTGTCTTTGTGTCTAATTTCAATGGACAAATTGTTACACATCGCCAGGCCTTCGTTTGCAAAAGAAAGTTGTCAATATGAATTCGTTTTAATAGTTGGAACAATGAATGTACGATTGTCAGAAGAGGAGCATAATTACATTGCTGGTGTATACACATGGGTGAGGCCGGATAAATATACTGGAGTCCGTAATTGAAACGTAGCACAGGGAACAAAGTTTGTCTTTGATTCTGAATCGAATGCATAGCCAGTGTACGGTACATTGCAGTGGTGATGTGTGCTTTGATCGAGATACTCTAAAGATGATCCGAGCAGCTATGTTTTTAACTTTTTGAAGTTTCTGGAGCAGATATTGTGACGAACCAGACTGAATTGAGTTATAATAGTCCAGTCTTGAAAGTATTAATGAACACACAAGTGTTTTAGTGGCATAAACTGAAAGATATGTGCGAATGGAACTGATGCGTCTGAGCTCAAGATATGCAGCCTTGCATATGTTCATGCCATGTTTGTGCAATGTGAAAATATTGTCTACAGTAACACCTAGGTTTCGTACTAATGCTGGTGTTGCAGAGATTTATTTTTTGAGGTAAAGGATGTGAATAAGAAAGTCTTTGTGTTGTGATCAGAATGGTCTCAGTTTTATCATTATTCATCTGCAGCTTGTTACATGTCATCCACGATTTCACATCAGAAATGCAACTCTCTACTCCATGTCTAGACTATTATATTTGGGTGTCATCAGGGTACAAATGGTGATACACTGGTGATGATCTATGACACTTGAGTGCGTATAATGAAGAGAGGTCCAAGAACACAAACACACACACACACACACAAACACACACACACACATATATATATATATATATATATATATATATATATATATATATATATATATATATATATATATATATATATATATATTCATAAAAATATATGAGGCTTGCCCGAGTTTCCTTTTAGTGACAAATGTATACAATGAGTGTTATATTATTGATATAGCGTACATATGATACCATTTTAATATCTTTCAGAAAACAGGAACTATTACTATTATTTTTACATTCTTTTCAGATGACATTTGTGATTAATGAATGAGGAGAAATTTACCCTTGATATCTGGGCCTGCGCTTGAACGAATGTTTATATATTCGTATTATAATTAGCAGCGAGAGAGAGAGAGAGAGAGAGAGAGAGAGAGAGAGAGAGAGAGAGAGAGAGAGAGAGAGAGAGAGAGAGAGATTAAAATTACACGGTTTCTAGGAAATCATTAGTGGTATGTCATGGAGTTTCTAAAACACAATTCAAAGGACAAAATTACATGCGCCTTTTCGTTACATAGATGAATGCATTCATCTATCACAAACCTCTTTATTATTTATTCGCACATGTTTACCCATTAATACATCGTATGATTGATCTTCTGCTGCTTTGATACGGCATTGTCTCTATAAATTGCCAAATATGATACATTTTTGGAATGTTTTCTTTACAGTGTTGAGAATAAATACCTTAGCAATAATTGCATAACGGATCTTTTATTCTTCTTGGTGAGGACGAATTAGTTTGTTAAAAGGTGGAATTGAAATAGGTTTATTAGTTTGGTTGGTTTGACATTTGGATCTAAATATTAATATGATAAATATAAACAATGTTCAGAAGTTAATTAACGTCTAAAAATGCACGTCTAACCCAGGTGATAAAGTCCCTTGTGATTCATTTAACAGATAATTAATTCAGTTCCAACTGACCGCAATAATAATATTGCACATCATTACTATCCTTTATTCATTTGTCAGGCAAAGCATCAAATGCATGATCTATCCATGAGTAAACGTTTAACACAATGACAATGATTGGCTGCGTGGATAATTTTTCGCACAAATTCCGACTTACATTTCCACATTTAAAATGAGTAACAATAAGATTTCGTAAGCATATGAAAGTATCCGTCTTTAACAGCGATCACGTGAGAATGGCTTCTGTTCAAGCTTATTGTCACGGTAACTAAGCCCAGTCTAACAGCTGCCATCATTCTCTAAAAAATGATGTCAAATACACCAACATTTGAAGGTTGATTAGATACCTCGTACAATCATGAGTTGTATGTTAAATCATGGGATAGCATTGTTCAATCTCATTTGACAATGTCATTGTTATTTTCTACACAAAATTGCAAAGCATTTAGGTTTTCATACGTCTTCCACACAGGTTTCAAAATCATGTTTCCATCAAATGGAATCTTTTCGAAACCAATACGCAATTTACAAATAAGTGGTGAACCCCTGTATAAGCAGATTAACATTAATTGTTCATAAAGGTCAGTCACTTATATGATACGTATTCGCTCTAGGTATTTGTGGTGACTAGCATAAACAAATATTAAACTGAAATCTCATCGACTGCTGAATGGCCAGGAAGTATGCATTACTTTCCATAAAATGAAGGAAACGTAACATACTACTTGTGATATTTGTAGCAAGCATAAAATATTTATATGTCCTGTAGACAAGTAATTATCCAAAACAGTTTAGGATAAGTGTGGACAAATACAAAGGGTAAACTAACTGAATCACCGACCTATTTTATGCTTGCTGCGTAAAATTCCTAATGCCTATAAACACATAGAAATATTCTCAACTGACGTAAGCAGGTTCGAATTTATCACGACCGCAATGTTAACAGGAAACAATAAGAATTTCGCTATTTATTGATGGCACATTTTGGAATAAGTATCCTTACCTAACAACAAAGGTGTTGAGTACGTTGAGCAGAAACGTGAGTAATATTTATTATTTTGCACTCTGTACTCAAAATAAACATATGCACGTTGCATTCGCCTAACACTATAGTCATATGCATTCTCGGGAGGTGGGTGGTTGTTGACAAAACTATACGTACCTTGTATTGCCGGTAAGCAAGAATTAGTGTCATATAGTCGCAATAGGTCTGAAAAAAAGTGAAATGTTGCAAGGATGAAAACGCACATATATAGATTGATTCGTTTCAGGATCCATGTCTTTAAAAATTGTATTCGTTAAATTCCTGAGATGTGTAGCTTTAACTAAAGGTTTAATAATTTGATGAGACAACGAATAAAGGAATGTTTTCCTTTAGTTTCGAGTATTTATGATTTAGAACATTCTACATACCAAATGTTTCTTACTTATTGAGCTCGGTAGTTTGAATTGTTTCATCTCCTAAATGATTGAGAAACAAACGTTCCGCATGTGTTCCAATGAATATTAAATCTAGTGAAAACAAAACCACGAAGACAGTAAAACTGATGCAGCAAGCTATCACATGAACCATTTTGACTGATAAAAAAGACCATTCGTTTTATCCTTGGCTGGTTGCATTATTAAATTCGCTGTTGAGAGCAAAAATATATTGGCTTATGAATCAAACGAATAATGTTGTAATACACTGTATTTAGTCTACTTGTGTTTTCCTTATCAACTCATGCGCATTTGTTCGGTTTGCAATCTTAAACTGTCTTCATTTCTAACATAATTTCATAAAACAATATTGAAGTTAAATGAGCGTCTTATCCGAACATTCGTGAGCTTTGTTGTTGAAAGATCAGATATGCAAGGTTTTCATTAAACTGAAGTTTGAATTTTCTGAATTTGAAAACCCAATGTTAAGTTGAAATTTGTATTGTTACGTATAAGAGATACTATTATGTTCAATTATGACCTTCATGGGAGTTGACGCATATATTAACGCATCCTTGACTTCCGTTTTTGTGTTATTTGTCATGATATATGTGCTTTTTGTCTATCTTCGTCTGCATTATTGTGTTTCATCATACATTAGCTGTTCCGTTCTTTTATGTTTCTTCATTTCCTTGTTTTGGAAAAGTGAGCAATAGTAATTTTCTCAGCTGTCTTGTTCCACTGCTAACACGTCCTTTAATTTAGAATAAACCGCCATCATGTGATTGCCAGGACACCGCTTACGTTATGATAGACCCTCATTAATTGCGTCAAATGACCACACCTTGCCTCTTCATAACCACCTTGTGCTCAAGACTAAACGAACTGGGACTACATTCACCATTACTTAAATTTAAACGGAAGCGAGAAAAGAAACGTTTTTTCAAAGTTGTCCGGCGTAGAACAGGAAAAATTCCAGATATATCCCTTTCGCCCTTAACAGTTAAACAATTTAAACAATTTAAACTTTCGGCCGTTAATTTTGTTAACTTGGTGGAAATTCATCTTAAATCGTCAACCGTTGTGTCAACTATCCCAGGGATACCACTATGTATTGCATTATTCATCACCCAATCAGTAGGATCATCGGAATAGCGCACATAATTAATTGTATCAATGTCCAGAATATCGATGTCTTCTTTCCTGACATAAACATGTCTAAAAACGTCAGGAGATGAGCCCAAATGCGCGGATTTAACACCACTGTTTAATCCAGCAAGTCGTTTATCCGCAACTCTCGCGGAGGTGGAATCGCTGTCATCACAAAGAATTCCATGACCAAATGCCGTAAGTACAATACAACCTTCAATTTCTGCCACACATCGTTTGAACTAGTCCAGCAACACTCACACCGAAACAAAATTCAGTTCATTTTTTCTGTCTCTACCGCCCTCCTTCCAGTAGAAAAAACAAGCTGGAGTAATGAAATTCGATAGGGGGCACTTAATTATTCTTGGAGATTTCAAATTTCACTTTCACTGTCCTGGAAAGCAATACACGTCAATAGTCGTAGATTTCATTCATGTTTTCAACCTTAAACATTCAGTTAACCAACCCACCCATAAACGTGGTCACATTTTAGACTGGTTTCCTAATAGACCTGATGATAATATTCTACAATCGACCTTTGGGTCCCACTAACTTCCATCATATAATATCTGCATTATATGCCATTTCGATGTATTAGTCCCTAACCCTCCATCTTTATTTGCGACAAAGAGAAATCTTCAAAAAATAGATATAACCGAATTAATGCATGACATCCAAGAAAACCTAACAACGTACTTACATCCTACATCAGAACAACTCTATAACTGCCTACGTTCATTGCTTAAAGAACATTTCCCAGCCACCAAATGCAGAGTATCAATAAAACAAGTGTTCTTCATGGTATAGCAGTGTTAAAGAACAGATTCGCACTGCTAAAAGACATCGCCGAAACGCAGAGTCTTTCCACCAGATGCATTATACATAAACAAATCTATGAAGCCACTAAGAAGAACGTCACATAGTCCATTTAGCCAAATTATCCCACTACAGTACTACGATCACGGAGAGTTTCAGCTGCAATGAGCTCTTCGAGATAACAAACAAACAAATGTCAAGGAACAAATGTACACGAATTCCAACTACCTTCTCTCCTGTAGACCTTCCGGACCTATTTGCAAATTTCTTCCGTGACAAACTACAAACCAGTAGAGATTCGCTTGACAACACAATTTCAGTTTACTCGTCACCATACAGTTAGGATACAATATTTCAGCGGCAAGCATTAGGAGCATTTGGACCTGTCTCTATTTATTTAGTAAGGACAATCGTCATGAAGAGTGCACCAAAGTCTTGTCAAATTGATCCAATTCAAACATCACTGCTGCTGGAGTGCTTAGACCCAATATTGCCTTCACTAACTGATGTTATTAATATCTCTCTCTCTCATCGGCGGAATTCCCATCATTTTTCAAAACTGCGATCAAAAACCCTCTGTTGAAGAAACCAACACTTGACCATAACGATTTAACGAACAACTGTCCAGTTTATTATCTCCCATTCATATAAAAATCTTAGAAAAAGTTGTTATAACCTCAATTGTATCTCATTTGAATTAAAAAAAAATTTAACAATGTACAGTCTACATATCGCCCTTGCCACAGTACTGAAACGTCACGTCTGAAAGTATTTAATGATATTTTCTGTTTGGATAGTGGAAAGATTCCAGTTCTCATCCTCCTTGATTTGTCTGCAGCATTCGACACAATAGATCGTGATATACTACTTCTCCATCTCCAGCATGTATGTGGCATTGAGATTATAGCCTTACAGTATAGTTCAAGTCCTACTTAGCCAACATGACACACATTGTATCTGCAAATGGATTACATTCCAGCTAAGTTGATCTATGTTGTGGTGTTCCACAATGGTCTGTTCTTTTTGGACCTGTTATCTTCATTCAATACACTCAGCCGCTCTCAAGTGTCATAGATCATCACCCAGTGTCTCTCCAATTGTACGCCGATGACACCCAAATGTACAAGTCTAGTCACCCAACTGAAGCTGATGCAACCATCCATGGAGTATAGAGGTGCAATTCGGATGTGAAATCATGGATGACATGTAACAAGCTGCAGATTAATGATAAAACTGAGGCTATTCTGATCACAACACAATGACTTCATTCACGACCTTTACCTCAGACAATACATATCAGTACCACCAGCATTAAATTTGCACAGTCAGTACGAAACCTAGGTGTTATTCTAGTCAGTAATCCCTACGCTGGCTATCCATTTAATCCAGAATCAAACACAAAATTTGTTCTGTGTCCTACGTTTCACTGACAGACTCCAGTCTAACATACCTATCCGGCCTCACCCATGTGTATACACCAGCAACAAACTTGCACTCCTGTTCTGACAATCGTATATCTCATTGTTGCCACTATGAAAACGAAGTCACATGGACATCGGTCTTTTGCGTACTAGGGCCCAGTCATACATACCAATCCGGCCTCACCCATGTGTATACACCATCAAGATACTTACGCTTCTGACAATCGTATACTTATTGCTCCCATTATGAAAACGAAGCCATATTGCCAACATTCTTTTGCATACCAGGACCCGGCGATGTGGAACGAACTGGCCATTAAAATTAGACACAAAGACACAGCGGTCCCTTTAAAAGTGCTCTTAAAACTCACTTTTTAGACTGCAGGAACAAATTTAGAGGCCTAATAATGTTTTGTATCTTATATGTTTTCAGTATGATATTATGCTGTCAAATTTCAAGATTTTTGTTTTTTCTGTAGTGTAGTCATATCATTATAGATTTTGCAAAGCGTTTAGAGCTTCTAAAGATTAGGCGCTAAACAAAATCCACATTATTATTATCCTTATTATTATATTATTATTATTATTATTATTATTATTATTATTATTATTATTATTATTATTACTACTACTACTGCTACTACAGTGGTTTAAGTCCTACTTAGTTAACAGGATACAAATTGTATCCGCAACTGGAACACAAGGATGATACTTATTGCAAAGAATTGCGCAAATTCTTAAACGCATATATGCCACCAAAAGATTCCTAACTCAATCGCATCCATCAGCAATAACTCTTCTAAAATACATTCTTTGAAATGGGACATATCTGATCGCGCAACCTCTGTATGCAACCCCCAATCTACTAATACTACTTTGGCATTCTTCTATTTGATAGTTCTCACAATGCAAATAATTAATAAGATAAATATGTGCAGTTCAAAATGCAACTGCCTATGAAAGTGAACGGCTTGCATTCTTCGTTGCTCTCTCTCTCTCTCTCTCTCTCTCTCTCTCTCTCTCTCTCTCTCTCTCTCTCTCTCTCTCTCTCTCTCTCTCTCTCTCTCTTCTTCTCTGAAAATGAGTGCCGAAGTTATCTTCATACCTTTTCTTTTTGGACAACGTTTAATTGGTTGATCATTGGTTTCTCTGTAACGCTTCATGATAAATTAAGAGAAGGAAAACAAAGGCCATATTCTGTTCTTCTGATCTAATTTATGACCCTATTTCTAGCATTTTTGCACAGATATGATGCCACACAGACATCATGTCGAAGTCAATGCAGGAAATGCAGTCGGTAACTTCATTCAATCTAACGTTTCATTATGCAAATGGTATATTTATGAAATATAGTTATAATAAATTCTGAGAAAAAATGGTTTACCCAACATGTTAGTATTATATTCTGCAAAAAGCATGAAGTATTTTTAATTTCAAGATTTTTCCAACAATTTTCCTTGAAAGATAAAATATTTACCGTTGAGATGAGAGTCAGATGGGCAGGCTCTGTGTTCACTGTGTTGACTGCCAGCTGCAATAGTCAAAAGTATATATCACTCTATGTATCAATGTATGTATGTATGTATGTATGTATGTATGTATGTATGTATGTATGTATGTATGTATGTATGTATGTATGTCTTCATATCTTCATACTTTTTCTTTTTTGACAACGTTTAATTGGTTGATCATTGGTTTCTCTGTAATACATACATATGTATGTATGTATGTATGTATGTATGTATGTATGTATGTATGTATGTATGTATGTATGTATGTATGTATGTATGTATGTATGTATGTATGTATGTATGTATGTATGTATGTGTTTGTGCGTGTGTGTGTATGCACGTATGTATCCCTTCAACATTTGCTACATTGTTATCGTTCGGCAGACAATATTCTGCTGCAGACTGATAAATCTAGATTAGAAAAATGCATACTCTTATAATTATATTTCGATATATGTGTTTTATTAGGAGTATGGTACGACGTAGCCTTACAATTGTATAAACAGAAAAAAGATAGTGAAACTAAAATGCTTTATGACCTATCATATGAATTCAATATATGAACAAGGGTTATACATCGAACAAAAGCTGGCTTTGCTATTTGGTATACGCTCATACGTTCAGAAATAAAAGTCCTTAAGGAATGGTTACAATACTTACCTTGTAAAAATAATCCGGTTGCACTCATCCACAACCCTAATGAGAGATTAAATAATTTAAAAGAGAGTAGCATTTAACAACAAAATATGTTCCTTTACTAGATAAGTTGTAATGTTTCATATCCGATACGCGCAAAAATAAATATTACTTAAAATGTTTAATTATGTAACAGCAATTCATTTCTTTTGAAGTCAATACGACGGTCAATATAATGATGTTTTGAAATCCATTACTTAAAAGTTGTACTTGAATGATGCTATAACAAGAATAGTTTGTATTGGATATGTATATTTTATATAATACGATTAATGGCAGCTGTTATATTTAATCTACAGGGATTAATCTTTGAACATTCCGTTTATGGAATAATGTAGAATGTTTCACCTACATAACAATGCATCTGACACAACATCAAATTGGCTAAAAGACCAAAGTTGTTCAAGTATCTGCCAGGACAGGAGAACAAAGTATTCCAGATAAAAGATGACTCTAAAGTCTCCAGAATACGTTTGCTATGCAGACCGATTTAGCCTTGGTTGTTACTACCAGAAGACGATCCACACTCTTTTTATACCCCTTTCGCCGTTGAATATATCCGTAGTTATTTATGAATAAATATTAGAAGCTTATCACATATTTAAGAACCAACAATACCAAAATCATTAAATACATCACATCACGTATACTACGTAACCGAAAAAGTTATCATATAATGTCGACATGATTTGCAACTTTGATTTAATCAAATTGATGAAGAAAAAAAAGTAAACAAAATCAACTTATTATTATGCAAATATGGTTGTGCATAGCCACAAAAAGCATATACTCAGTTTTGTAGTAGACAGTGAAATTTAACGCCGTTCAAAAGTGTGATATAAATAAAATATATGTATAGTATGTACACTGTATCAATGTTATACCACACTTATTAATTTTTCATTCAAACTAAACTTGACTAGCCTCGTTAATCTTTTATCTGTAATAGTTTGTTTTAGTTTACTGGCAGCTAATTGAACACTCGTGGTCTGTTAGGGAATTTAATGTTGTTTCATATGCATTGTTAGGTAGGCGAAATATACAGAACTTCCACATTTATTTGGCTGTGCATATTGCACGCAGTTAAGCAGTCAACAAATGCTTTGGATATAGTCAATGTTGAAAACGTGACATTTAGTTTACACGGCCCGGTGTATCCCATTTCATAAGTGCATGACAAATAAGTAGAGTTTGCAACGATGACGGCTGATAATAACAAAAACAGGTTATCGCCATATTTTGTGTTTAGGCTGCCAACAGAAATCGGTATTATAACCAACCCGTCCAATTATCAGCATACACTTAAATGTTATTTTCTTCACATTGATTAAATACACACTTATGATTTAAACATGAACGATAATAACAATTAAAGGATAGCACTCCATACGTGGTTAGCTACTCCATTCACATGGAAGCTTAGCCATTAGCCATTGATGGAAATTAATGTGGAATACAAACTAAGCAAAATGACGAACTAACAAGAGGTAATTAAAATATTGTAATATATTTACAGTTGATCTAAGTCATAATTCTACTTTAGTAACAGTACCACCGATCAATAACACTGTCACTCATTGTGGTCAATTTGACTAAAAAGGTCTCTCTCTCTCTCT